>CM035168.1:125195373-125545871 GCA_020205615.1 Panax quinquefolius
AAAAAATAAAATTTCTTCTTTTCGTCCAAAATATTTATTCGGATACTAGCTTTGATTGTATCCATGTTTTGATCATTCTTGAATTTTGCACCACTATGATTATTTTTGAGGTATTATTGGACATGGATAAAACAAAAAGCACGAATCCTTAATCCTTAATCCTTGTCATTTTGTTTCACCGGATTCGTTTCTTTAAAAATATTTTCATCATCCTCGATCTTAAATGATGATATTATTAATATCTTTGGCACAGTAAAGAAGATGAATGATTTCTGAAGAATATCTTTGGCCCAGTAGTGCGAAGATGAGCAGTGTTTAAATGAACATACCGATCGATGAATATCTTTGTCCTTTAGTGCAAAGATGAGCAGTGTTGAGATGAATGAACATGACCGATTGATGAATATCTTTGGCTGTAGTGCAAAGATGAATATTTGATTTGAGATGAATATTGATTGATGTTACGAGGATAAAATATTGATGATGACCGTTAAATTCATAGATTATAGTAGATTTCATTCTCTACGTAACTCTTCTATGAATTATTATTTCATTGCGAATATTGATCCTAAAACTTGTTATACATTGTATTCTATCGATTTTTTTCCTGTTGGAGACTAACGATAATTTGTTGTATATTATCTTAGTCATAATATTCTTTACTTTGGGCTAGTTGAGCTCACCTTTTTCCTTGTTGTTCCATTTTTCTTCTCGGGAGGCGAGAATGTAGCGGGTACTTAGTCGGGTATGGAATGAAGGTTACAGAGAGAGTTGTTTAGTAGTCCTCACCATTTTGTAAAATAATGTATCAATAATTATGATGGGGATTTATTTGCGTGTGGATATTATGCTGAAGACAATATTATATTTAAACTCACATTATATATTATGTCGTATTTCACACGACATTTGTATTATTATGAAGTTGTAGTTTTTCTTTCTTGTACCATGTATTTGGCGACTTCGAAATGGGTGTTGTGTATACCTATTTTGGGGGCGTCACGGTTAATATCGAGCTTAGGATATGATCTCTGGCGGAGATCGGGGAATAGAACTAGGAGGGGAGCAGACGAGTAATCCTTCGCTAGTGTCCTACCTAAGCTTATTTGTTAGTTGGTCAAGATATAGGGATATTATGTGATATATTGATTTCCTTAATTAACCCTTATTTTATGACGATTTTGAGAATGTCGATCGAGAATATTAATAGTGGAGTAAATGAGGCCGCGGTGGAGATGCTGTACTCACCAACGAGGAGCGACGTCTGAAGTTGGCAATGTTCCTCCCGTGAAACAACACCACGAGCGAGATGAGGAGCGAGGGATGTTTAGAAGTTTTTTGCGGTTCATGCAAAATCGAGGCGAGGAGACTCGTGTTCAAAATATAGGAGAAATGATAGAATTCACGGTGGTCACAGCGCAAAGCAGCTTCAAAGAGTTGGGACCACCGAATTTAAGGAAAAGCCGGATCCGATCATGGCGGAATTATGGGTCAAACAAATTACCAAGATATTCGATGTCTTGGGATGCGGAGAAACGAAGGTTCCATTCGCTACTTTTATGTTCCGTGGCGAAAGCGGACTCTTTGGTGGGTGTCTCATGAAGCGTACCCATCCATTGCACTTTCAACATGTCGTGGGAGCGTTTGAAGCAGTTCAATGACAAGTACTTCCCTAAAAGTATTCGTCGTATGAAGGAAATGGAGTTTATTAGGCTGGAGCGAGAATAACGTGACGGTGTCCCAATGACGAGGCGAAGTTCGCGGAGTTATCGAGTTTTCAGACTCATTTGGTGGAGAATGAGGAGCGTATGACGCGATGTTTACGAGGGTTTGAAACCCGTAAGATACGTCGATATCTCATTCTCATAAATTTTCTCTCTATTGAGATGTTGTTAATGAGGGCTCAATTGTTAGGCGAGATAACGAAAGTACGTTCAATGAGGACCATAACCGAGATCATCTAGAAGATAGTAGTCAACAAAATAACGATAACCAATGGAGAAAGAAGAATCTGACACAGGCGGTAACTACTCGGTGGTAATCGTGGCCATGAAAATAGAAAAGCGAAGTCGGGAGGAGATTTTAAAAAGAGGAGATTCAACAACGACCACGTGAAGACGTCGTAGCGATGAATCTAGTTCTAAGGGAGGAGAACGACCACCGGTCGTATGTTACAAAATGCGGAAAGAGGGACATATCATTGGGCCGCCGCCCACAGGTTTAAGGTATCTTTATAATTGTGGAAAAGAGAGGACATATCGCTTCGAGAGTTATGCGATATCGAAACCAGATCCAAATGAGAATGGTGACTCAAAAGGATGTCCCGAAAAAAGTCAAAGTCAACGGTTCTTGGAAGAAGCGTTTGTCGTGGCCAAATTAAAATCACGAGGAACACGACGAAGTTAGCCTGCAGGTTAGTTAATTATAAATTCTTGCGAAGTTTATACCTTCTAGAATCTGGGGTTCTACCCATTCTTTTATCTCTCTTGCTTTACGCTCAATGTTTGAACTTGACTACGGAGAAATTAGACTTTGACTTATTTATGGAGACTCAGTTAGGAGAAACTTTCATTACATCAGTTATTTAAAAATCTTGCTTGATTCGGGTTGGCACTATCACATTACCTCGTTAACCTTATTTACATAGAGATATTTGTTTTTGATGTGATTTTAAGGTTAACTACTCATCATGCCAAATTGATTACTTTTACGTAAGGTTGTTAGTTTTCATATTCTAAGCAACACATTATTCAATTCAAGCAATCAAACCATTGTAATCAAACATTTTCATATCAAGCCATGAAGTCATTCGTTTATTACGGATGTCAAGTTTTCTTAGTCCATGTTATGGATTTGAATAAAGACACGTCGATTTGAATAATATTCATGTTGTTATTGATTTTCTGGCGTGTTTCTGAAGAATTTCTTGGCTTACTCCCAAAGCTGATATTAAATTTTGTATCGACTTTGAACCCGGTACAAAACTCGTTTCTAAAATCTCATATCGAATGGCTCTATTGAACTTCGTGAGTTAAAAAATTCAACTATAAATTTGGTACTGAGCCTTTATCTTGTGACTTCCTTTGTGGAATTCACTGCCGAACTCTCTCTGTAGGGGGCGTCGTATTAGATGCGATAGTAAAAAGCGATAGGTGTCATTGTGACGTCTTATCCAAGATTGGGATATGAGTCACGATTGAGAAACCTAAGTCAATCGAATCGAAATCGTAGCTTTCTAGGCTTAGTTGGTTATTATCGAGATTCGTTGAAGGATATTCTCGAATCGCTATTCCATTAACGTGGGTGACTTCGTAGAGATACAAAATTCGAATGGAGTAAGGAATGTGGGAAGAGCTTGAAGAACTCGAGAGGAGACTCATTTCAAACACGTGTTACGACCATGCCATCCCGGAAAAGCGAACGTGGTAGGCGGCGTGTTGAGTAGAAGATCGTATCTGATCTGAGTCACGATATTGTCAAAGACTAATTTCAGTATAATTTACAAATAATAGAGATGGAGATGAAAACTCTAGGTACCCACGTGATGATATCTGAGTATAATCGACTTTAATCGATAAAGTTAAAGTTGCTTTCGAGCCATCGAGGAGGGGATGATCGTATGAAGAAGAAAAGTCTGAAGAAGGAGCTATTAGGGCGAGAATTGATGAAGAAGGAATACTTGAGTCCACTCTGAACTTTGTGTTCTAACGACTCGATTTGAAGTCTGAAGATTATGATGGAGGCACACAATACACCATTTGCAATCCATCTCGAAATACTAAAATGTATCGTGATCTTGACATACATTTTGGTGGAACAATATGAAGAGAGAGATTGCAAAGTTTATCTCGATGTGTTTAACTTGTCGGCGTGTAAAGGCGGACATCTAGTACCTAAGGTCCGTTCAACCACTTGAGATTCCGGAATGGAAGTGGAACACATTACCATGGATTTAGTTTCACGGGTCTTCCTACGGTTTCTCAAGGCATCAATCTTATTTGGGTTATTGTTGATAGATTAACCAAATCTGCTTTCATTTCTTGCCGATCACGGAGACTTATTCACTTGAGCGTCTTCTTTAGTATGTACGTAAATAAGATTGTGAGGTTGCGTGGCATGCTGTATCCATAGTTTGGATCGTGATCCAAGATTCACTTCAAGATTTTGGGTTAGCTTGCAAAAAGCTATGGAGCGCAGTTTGCGATTTAGTTGACATACCATCCCCAAACGGACGGACAATCGAGAGAGGACTATTCAAACTCTTGAAGATATATTAAGACTACGTGTCCTGAACTTCAAGGTAGTTGGGATAAGTATTTACCATTGGTGGAATTCTCCTACAACAACAGATTATCGAGCAAGTATAGGTGTGGCTCCATTCGAAGCATTATATGGGCGAAAATGTCGTTCTCCTCCAATATGTTGGAATGAGGTGGGTGAAGCAACATTGTTGGGACAGAGAGTTAAATGCGTATATGACTACCGAAAAGATCCAAATGATTCGACAACGTATACAAAGCAGCACAAGATCGACAAAAAAGAGTTATGCGGATCTTCATCGAAAGGGCGTGGAATTTAATGTAGGGGATCATTTATTGTTACGAGTTGCTCCGTGGAAGGGAGTTACAAGATTTGGGAAGAGAGAAAAGCTCAATCCACGATTTATTGGTCCATTTCAAATTCTTGACCGGAAGTAGGAAATGTAGCTATAGACTTGCGTTACCTCAAGTATGTCTCGTGTTCATAATGTGTTTCACATATCGGTGCCAGTAAATATGTGAAAGACCCGAACCACGTTATAGAGTTAGAACCCGGACGAGATAGCCAAGACTTAACGTATGAGGAGGTACTGTCGAAGATTTTGGATAGGAAGGAGCATATCCCTACTGTGAAAGGTCATACCACAAGTTAAAGTTTTGTGGAGGAATCATGCTTATAGAGAAATGACACGGGAATTGGAAAGCGGAAATGAAAGCGAGGTATCCTCACCTTTTGAAACACCAGTGCGTCGTCGTCGATTTCGAGGACGAAATTTCATAAGAAGAGGGAGGTTGTAAGACCAGAAATTTTTTTAAATAAAAGGAATTTCCTTTATCTATTATTTTGAAATAGTAAGGGTTGATTTGATTAATGTGGTTAGTTAGGGGTTAAATATGCAAATATTTCAAAATAAAGCAGTGGTTATAAAATATTAATTATTATTAGGAATATTCGTTTGAGTGCGTGGAATATTAAATGCTTTGTCGGGGAATATTAAATGACGGTAGCTTGACCATGTGTGGGCCCATAACGTAAAAGCGATTGGATGAAGAAAGCGACAAATATAAGTTGGTTAAAAATAACTTGGCGTAGTTATTCACAGATTAAGGCATTTGGAATACCCGGTGGTTAAAACACACTAATCTGCGTTGTTGAGCAGTGGCACACGGTATTGCATCGATTTATTGATTCTAACGTGAAAGGCACTTTCTCGATAATTGTTACGATAATTCTTGTTCAATAGTTTATTTTATTGATTCAATAATTGTTGCGTTGATATTTTATATTATTATTGTTTGATAATTGTCATTTGCGATATTTCTCATTATCGGATCAATAATTCATATTATTTGAATAATATTATTAGATAACATTATTGGCAATGTCTAGAAAGTTACATCAAGGAGAGGTTTGGTAACTAATTGCGGCGCCAAGATGAGAGAGATCCTTATTGGAAAGCCCCCTCTTTCTGAGGAACGACTGGTTGTCATTATAAATGTGATTACGTAATATTATTTGTGAATAATTAATTATTGATTCATATGATAAGGAAATATTTATTTTATATGAATATAAATGATGGATTTATTTATGTGGTTATTAATGAAGGAATTAATCTTTGAGATGTTTTATTTGTATTTTGTCGGATTGGAGGTATTAAAAGATCAAATCGGTGTTATTACTGACTTTATTGTGTGAGTTATAATATTTAATCCGATAGTTGGATCGTTGTAATTTTTGGATATGTTATACATATATAAGTTGAGTATATGTCCACAAATTGTGAACGTTTAAAATGAGCGTATAATTTATTATGAATTTTAAGAGGTGGTGATTCGAAATTAGGTTATAAATGATTTTGGTGGAAAATTCTAGAATTGGTGGACCCCACTTTTGGTTGGTGAAAAAATGTGCTCAATTGAATTTTCAAATGTGGTGGGTGGGAATAGTAACGAGTAAAAAGCCATCGGGGTTGCGAGTTAAAAGTCTGCTTGACGTCTTAACATTTTCCTATAAATAGAGGCTAAGTTAAATTGAAAATCACACCAGAAACAAAGTTTTCTCTCTTCTCTCTATATTATTGAGCGTATTTTGTGAGTATTTAGATACTTTGAGAGTTCTTTATTCATCTGACAAGTTTCATTCAACATCACTTTCGACCTTTCCTTCCAAATCTTGATTCTTTGAGGTAAGGGATATTATTTTTTTGTAATGATATTATTTCTTGATATCATTATCTTTGAAATGTTGATCTGAAGTTTTTATCAAATTTGGAACTTTTTCATGTCGGGTTACTTATTCATGAGTTACTATTCACGAGTTACTATTCATGAGTTACTATTCACGAGTTCTTATTCACGAGTCTTATTAATGGGCGTGAAGATGTTTTTTGGAATTTCTATCTTTTGGTGTCGGAGTTACTATTCACGTATCTGGCCTTATTCACGTATACTGACCTTATTCACGTGATCTGACACTATTCACCGAAAAAATAAATTTCTTCTTTTAGTCCAAAATATCTATTACGGATACTAGCTTTGATTGTATCCATGTTTTGATCATTCTTGAATTTTACACCACTATGATTATTTTTGAGGTATTGTTGGACATGGATAAAACAAAGTACTTAATCCTTAATCCTTAATCCTTGTCATTTTGTTTCCTTTGGATTCGTTCTTTAAAATATTTTCATCATCCTCGGTCTTAAATGATGATATTATTGAATATCTTTGGCACGTAGTGCAAAGATGAATGATTTCTGAAGAATATCTTTGGCTGTGTAAGCAAGATGAGCAGTGTTTAAATGAACATGACCGGATCGATGAATATCTTTGGCCTTTAGTGCAAAGATGAGCAGTGTTGAGATGAACATGACCGATTGATGAATATCTTTGGCACATAGTGCAAGATGAATATTTGATTTGAGATGAATATTGATTGATGTTACGGGGATAAAATATTGATGATGGATTTGTTAAATTCATAGATTATAGTAGATTTCATTCTCTACGTAACTCTTCTATGAATTATTATTTCATTGCGAATATTGATCGAAACTTGTTGTACATTGTATTCTATCGATTTTTTTCCTGTTGGAGACTAACGATAATTTGTTGTATATTATCTTAGTCATAATATTCTTCTTGGGCTAGTTGAGCTCACCCTTTTCCTTGTTGTTCCATTTTTCTTCTCGGGAGGCGAGAATGTAGCGGGTACTAGTGAGAGTATGGAATGAAGGTTCTAGAGAGAGTTGTTTAGTAGTCCTCACCATTTTTGTAAAATAATGTATCAATAATTATGATGGGGATTTATTTGCGTGTGGATATTATCTAGAAGACAATATTATATTTAAACTCATGATATATATTGTGCGTATTTCACCGACATTTGACATTATTATTAAGTTGTAGTTTGCTTCTTGTACCATGTATTTGGCGACTCAGAATGGGTGTTGTGTATACCTATTTTGGGGGCGTCACAGTAATAACAAATTATCCAACTTTAGATAATCTAATATTAAAACATGAAACCTAATCATGCATGTTCCCAAATTATTCTTGTGGTGTAAAGTGTGTGTGTATATTCTTATAAAATTATACATATATGATGTATGTGTGTGTATATATATACATATAGGTATCAATCAACTCATAAAAGAATCTCTCTTTCTTAAATTCATTGATTATCCCAAAAGTTTCATACCCTTTGAGGTTATACCCATTTGAATAAGACAATCAGAAATTAAAGCTGGATTTTCAATCAAACCATTTTGGATTTTCAATCAAACTCAAATTAAACACAAATTAAACCCAAAAAATTCAAGAAAATGGCATCTGAAAGCGAGCATGGTAACCATGAGAAGGTTGACTCTATTATGTGTTTCGTCTCTATCTACGTGTTCTATGGTCTTTCTTAATGTGATATCTTATGAAATTTCCAAGATTTACGAAGCAAATTAAATATTCGATCACCAAGCCCAATTAGTACATATCTGAAATTAACAAGAGAGAAATAAAGAAATAGAAATAACGTTCAGCTAGTATATATCTTGTGATCATCTATCGACGAATGACTTGATATGAGAGATAATCTACGTAGTGCGAGTTTGTGAAATCTGAGACTTCTTAAGAACTTGAAATGCATGTCTAGCTCCTTTTGCACATCAAATACTCCACTTTTGTACCTCCACTAACCAAAGCATTACAAAACACCAAGTTTACATCTTTAAATATGTCGAATTCAGATACACATACCATACTAGATAACTCTTCCAATTTAGCCAACGGATTGCACCACGGATGGTCCAAATTTACGAAGCAAATTAAATATTTATATTCTTCAATTTAAACTAAATTTCACAAAGTCAAGGACACCCAATATTAATAATCTCAGTTACAAAATTATTGGGAAAAAAAAGTAGTCTCAAATTTGAAATACTAAAGTTCCACAAAAATTGTTAAAAAATATCAAAAGGGCAAACTAAAATCAATAACATTACAAAGAGAAGATACCAAATTTGACATTATAGTAGCAAGATACCGATTGTTTACCGAGAAAATTGATCGGACATTTATTTATTTAAAGAAAAATAAGGACAAATGAAACCTATGACATGTGAGGAGATCTACAAGGCTCAGCCACAGTGGTAATGGCGGCGGCGTACAGTGCATGGTGGTGGTGGTGATGGTGGCGGCGGCTTTCCTTCTCCTCTCTCTTCTTCTCCCCTTCTCCCTTTTCTCCCTATTCTTTCTCCTCTTTTTTTTCTTCTTACGGATCGAAGAGTGATGAACTCATGGTTTATTGAAATACATCAACGATCACCATCTGCAATGACGCACGATCGTTAGCTTGATTTTTAATGACGTGGATTGTTAATGCGTATCGCCAAAGCGATCACCGATAGAGAGAAATAATCAAAGAAACCGCCATGGGGTTTCACACCAAAATTTTAGGAGGAAAATCATAGTGGCGAAGAAATGACTGCGACGCGATCATTGAACTTACCTAGCGACTAGAATCCATAGTGGTCGCAGAGATAAGCGGTCATTAGTACCATTATCCGCGACCAAATCAATGGTCACGATATTATTGGTCGCATATAGGCTTTTTTCTTGTAGTGAAAAATATCCTAATGAAGTAACCAAATAGTTATATGTTAGTAACCAAAACATATATTAATGGTAACCAATACATAAACAACATATAGACCAAACAAAGTTTAATCAACCCATATATACTAAGCAAATATATGGTAACCAAAACAACAAAAAACAGTAACCAAAATCTCAACTCAAGGAAACAAAAATGGAATCCAAATAAAAAACTAACAGTAACAAAAAACATACTAAGGAAGTAACCAAATATTTATATGATAGTAACCAAAACATGTTTTAATGGTAACCAATACATAAACAACATGTACACCAAAATTAGTCTAGTCAACCATGTATACTAAGCAAATACATGGTAACCATAACAACATAAAAAAGTAACCAAAATACCAAATCAAGGTAACAAAAATGGTATTCGAATCTCAAGCTAACAGTAACCAAAACATAATGCAGAAGTAACCAAATAGTTATATGATAGTATTTATTTTTTATTGCTTGACGTAGCTACAACGTAAGCATTACATCAAGCCCCCAGAAATTAGTCTTATGTTAATATATGATGCAGAAGTAAAATGGCAAAATGAAGATGAAACAATCATGATCATTCAAAAGCATACTAGATATGTTAAGAGCCTAAACAATTTGAAAATAATTATCTACTTTAGCAAATATTATGATGTTAAATAATGTCTATCGCAAATAACCCAGTCATAGAGATAAAAAAAATATAGAGCGTTAGAATACGATCACCATATAGACGCGTTGATGCACCTTAAATTAAAATTTAGCTAAGAAAAGCAGTGGGAAAGAAAATATATCGCTGAGAAGAATGATGGGAAAAGTCAAGAAATGAAAACACACAAAATGAAATAGTATTAGCACTACAAACCGGTGAAGTGGTCTTCAACGTGGATGGGGCTATCTAAATTGATAGTGTTCTCATTAATGCTGTGAAATAACAGAAGATGAAGAAATACCAATAGATTTTAGAAATATCAATAGATGAAGAAGAAGAAGAAGATTTTAGAGAGAGAAATACCAGCACAAAAGTTACGGGAGTCGGGAGAAAAAGAAGGTTCACACGTTTCAAAAAAAAAACCCACCAGATTTGTTATATCATCCCCTAAATTAAGGAATCCTAATTGCACTAATATTATAAATAAATATGAAAAAGTGTAATATTTTTGTAATTATTTTATATATGCACTATTATTGTAATTATTTCTAAAATGTACTACAATATATAATTAATCCAAAAAAAATAGCATAAAATAAGTATGAATTGGTCTCGGCCGCCACGGGTTAAAAAAATTTTAGCCCAGCAAAACCTGAACCTTTTTAGTTCGGGTCGCCACTCGCCCGACACGTTTGGACTTGATTAGTCTACTGACAAGGATCTTCCCTATTTTAAATTAATAGAATTTTTTTTTAAAGATATAAATTTAAAATATGTTAAAATGTAATATTTGTTGAGAGAAATAATTTTAAAATAAAGAATGACCATTTATTTAAAACGGGGAAAATCCTATTTTAGTCCAGGGGGACCGGGGAGGAAAGAGAATGGGATAAGGTGCAGTCTCTGGGGTTAAAATTATTTGGTACAGCGGAAAACCATGGCTGGGCTTAGCAGCACCACTTTCCCCTTCAAACCACTCCCCTCCGGACTCAATTCACTCTCTGTCTCTTCTTTTCACTCTAATAAACTTTTCGGACTCCGCTTTAATTTCCCCACTTCCTCATCCCATCTAGAATTTGCTATATCCGTCTCCCACAACTCCATCGCCGCCCGATACGGTGGCAGTGGCGGGGGCTTTTCCCGTCCAGGATCCGGCGACTTCAGTCGGTCTCGGCAGGGAAACTCTGATGACGATCAAGCTCTGGATATCTCCAGTATCAGGTAATTTTACAAAACTCTTGAGCTAAACTTCCAAGTTGAATTTCATGTCTTTGCTGTTTTGATGGTTTAAAATAGGTCAGAAAATGTCCGGCTGATAGATGACAAACAAAATATGGTAAGTATTTGATGCATTTAGATATATGACAGAGTGGGTGAATTACTCCACTTGATTCACTTTGTTATGTGCAGATTGGAATAGTGTCCAAGGGTGAGGCTCTTCAAAGGGCTGACGATGCTGAACTTGACCTGGTACCTACTTACATTGGATTTTTTTCCCTTTCTATTTTCTATTGCTTCAATGAATTACCACATGCTTTAATTTATATTAGTATTACTTGGACCAAAGTGGAATTGGCTCTCTGTTGACAATTTTTTTTTAAAAAAATGTAATATTTGTCTATTAAAGTGGCAAATATATTGAGTGGTCTTGCGAGTAGCAAGGATGTTCTGCCAGACTATGTTGTTGATGTGAAACTTAAGCACAGTTATGAGCGAGATTATGCTTGCTTTAATATGAGTTTTTTTTTTTTGGGGGAGTGGGTTTGGGGATTTTTTTTGGGGTTTTATTTTCTTTGGATAAGAACATAAACTTGTATGAAGAAGACCTCAATAAAATTCCAACGTGGGTGAATTCCTTGTTCATTTTTGGATTATTAGAGA
Organism: Panax quinquefolius; assembly: GCA_020205615.1. Taxonomy (NCBI): domain Eukaryota; kingdom Viridiplantae; phylum Streptophyta; class Magnoliopsida; order Apiales; family Araliaceae; genus Panax; species Panax quinquefolius. The sequence continues at coordinate 125,207,302 of CM035168.1, forward strand.
TAGGAGTGAGCAAAAAACGGATAAAATCGAATTACCGAACATAACCGAATTTTTTTAACCGATTATTTCGGTTTTTCGGTTTTTTTTTCTTCCAATTTTAGGCTCGGTATTTGGTTTCGGATTCGGTTTTAAAAAACAGGTTATTCGGACCGAACTTATTAATAACTGCACAAGATAAAGGGGCTTTGCATTTATTCTGTAAATGCCCATTTGCTGGTGCAATATGGTTTAGTAGTAAGCTGGGTCTGCAACCTTCCCAAGTTCAAAATCTATCTACCCGACAATGGTTGCATTAGAGGACAGTCCTGTGGCTTACCTGGAAGCAGTGGTGTGATGTTGTGTTTAAGGGGGTTTGTCAAGATCCTGGGGCTATTTTGAATAAGGTGCAGGAGATTACCCAGCAATGGAATCAGGCCTCAATTATTAAAAATGTCAAGCCGAATCCCAGTCCTCTTTCTCATAATGTTAGTAACAGTCGTCGGTTTGGGCGAGGTAGTAGTATAGTATTACATTGAGCAGGATAACATCTGTTTCTGAAGTCGAGGGAGGAGAATGTTAAACAGTTGTGGTCCGATGGCGGCTGGGTTCCAAGCGGCACTAGGATGGACATGGCATGGAATAGAAACAGGTCTTGTCTGGTATGACACTTCCTATTGTGGCCATGTGATCTGCACTGCATGCGGAAGCCTTGGCTCTTCATCATGCCCCGTATTAAATTCGGTTTTTAACCGAATAACCAATTCGGTTATCGTATATTTCGGTTAGTAATTCGGATACTTAAAACAGTTGAATTTCGAAAATATAACCGAAAAACTTATTCGGTTCGGGTAATAACCGAATGCTCACTCCTAATTAGAGAGAGGAAGGATCAGATAAAATTGGTAACTCAACAATAGTAAGTAGAATTTCTTATTTAAATGGATGTTCCCTTTGGCGATTCACTTCATAAAATTACTTTGCTAGATCTGATGATGACATTTAGTAGGTAGTTATGGTCAAGTATCCTTGATAGCCTCTTTGATATAGCACGTGTGAAGTATTTGACCATACTGTTTGTGAGAGGGATAAAAAACATGGAAGAGCACAAGTTGATCAAGTGGAAGAAGCAATAAAAGAATGTGGGCAAGATTGACGGGAAGAATTAGAGATAAGAAGAAAGGAAAAAAGTAAAATGACAGTTGAAATCATCTCAAGGAAAGGCATGGAAAGAAGAATGAAGCCTAGTCTGTATCAGAAGCGTGAAGCTATAGACTCAAAACTTTATATGCATCTGATTTTAGTAGGAAATCTAAATAAGCTAACTTGAATCAAGAGGATTAGCATGAGGAAGAATGCCAAAAAGCTTTCTACTTCAAACAAATTCATAAGCTATTTTTTCATATAGTAATTTGAGAATGCCTCAAGTGTGCGAAATTGGGTATGGGGTCTTGGTCTCTTTTTTCTGTTTGATTTAGCTAGTTCCATTAGGTTTGGGACGCTGGAGGCATGGATCATCAATGTTCTTGTTGTGCTGGCTTAATTTAATTTGCAGTTATGTTTGGTGTGTGTGTGTGTGTGTGCGTGTGTGTGTGTGTGTATATATATATATATTTTCTCATTTTGTGTGTGTGTGTTTGTCTAAGTGTGTTCAAAATAAAATTGTATAATTTCCAACTCAATGTATCAACTAAAAGTAAAGAGCAAAAAGAAATATATCTTTCCTACTTGAGAGAAATAGAAGTATAAGTGGGAAGAACTGAAGACCTAATGCCTAGAAAAACATCAATCTACAAACAATTGCTATTGGGACCTATTCTATGTCAAAAGGATATGGACCAATTTCTTCTCATTCACGGTCTATGCGGATTGAAGTTTCTACCAAGATCTTGATTCTTTAGATCTCTTAGTTTTTTACGTGTTGAATGTGATTTTTGATGAATGGTAGGTCAGAAAGGCAACGCTGGTTTGTACAAAGTCTACTGCTCTGAACAATTGAACCCAATGTTAATTTTTTAAAAGCTGTAACTTGTGTTTCAGTTGCTAGTTTCTTTTTAAAAAGGCTTCAAATACTTCTAAATAGGGCAGATTTCCTTTAGAGAATAAAGTTGCATGTTTGATTGGAAATTATTTTTCTGCTGCCATTTTGTAGGTAATATTGTCTCCAGATGCTGATCCTCCAGTTGTCAGGTTGATGGATTACAAGTAAGATTGCATTATCCTTCTTAGTTTTTTTTCATAAGTGATGGATGCTTTCTTAAGCTGGTACAATGGTAATGGTTACCGTAATTCTAACTGATACATGGGGACAGACTTGGCCATATCAGCTACTTCTTGTGTATTATCTTCCAGTTTGAGAGTTCACAAGGACACCAAAATGAAAAAAAAAAATCACAGGAACATTGATTAACATTTTTTTTCTTTCAGAAAAGCTATTAACTGATAAACTGAATACCTGCATGGTGTGTGAGGAACTGACAGTTTAAGTCACAAGTACAGGAGTAGTGTATTGCTTTTATCCTCATTTTCAGTCACAAGGGACGGTTTCAGTCGCTCTAAACGCCGAAGGCGTGCATGATCTTATGTTGACTGTTTGCCTGTCTGCGTATGATAGTCATCATGACTTCTGTATTCAAATGCTACAACTCTTTTAGAACTCATAATAGTTGAGACAAATTAAGTTAAGTCCATCGAGAAACAAAAGTTTGAATTTATCACATGGGACTGGACAGTGGTGTAAATAATGACATTCAAACTTGTGCTCATTGCTCAATTACTCTTCTTTCTTATTTATTTGTCTTTAAATTGTTTGAGCCAACATATACTAATTAGCAGTCTCAACTTTCTCAGTAAATTCAAATATGAGCAGCAAAAGAAGAAAAGAGATCAGCAGAAGAAAAGTGCCGGTAAACAACTCTCCTGCTTCATGTTCCCTTTCAGTGCTTTAAGTCTTCAGTTTTGAGAAATATTCTGACCAAGTGTGCATTTGAAATGTAGCCCATCGCATGGATTTGAAGGAGCTGAAAATGGGGTAAGGAACTAAGCATATCACAATCTTACTTACGATCTTCTCTTCTTACTGGTATTTTGTCTTTTAATGTTAATATTACTGATAGCTGTTAAATAGAACTTTAGATTGTAGCTTTGATACTGGGTGTTGTTTTTAACTTGTTTTTCCACTTGAAAGCAAAGTTTTCTCCTGTGTAAAGTTATGTTCTTTAGGAAAAATAATAATATAACAGTGAAAACGGGAAATACACCCCTGCTGAAGCTGGGAGTATTACACCGTTTCCTTAAACACCGTCATTTTGTCAAACTTGAGCCATATCTCTCACGAAAGCGGTAGACTCTTATAGCCCACTCCTCTCCCTCTCTCTACAAATTGATACTCATCTCTCACAAATCTTATCATTAGAAGCTCTCTCCATCACTCCGATGACAATAAATTATTGACACCTTGTCCCTCCTATGAGAATACATCAAAGGTAAGATTCCCAATTTCAATTCCAACTAAGCCCAAGTCAGGCACGGTGGTTGACGGTGGTGCGTTTGAATTCGTTTGCTTTTCCTCTTTCTTTGATTTATTTGATCAGCGGTTCTAATGCAGATCTAAGTTGGGTTTACGAATTTTGTTTTTGGGTTTGAAATTTGTTGTTACTTTTACCATCACTTTCCTTTTTTTTCTTTTATCTATAAGCTACTATTTCTCTCTCTCTCTCTCTCTCTCTCTCTCTCTCTCACACACACACACACACACACACACACACACACACACTCACACTCATGGTCACGCGCTCACACACACTCACACTCACACACATATTATATGCTACTTCCTTGGTTTGGAAATTTACAGAAAACAAAATATTCTATTGCTACTAGTTTTAATTATATTATTTCATTGTTCTATTGCTCCCATTGACAGTTACAACATTGACGTGCATGACTATTCTGTGCGTTTGAAAGCTGCTCAGAAATTTTTGAAAGATGGCGACAAGGTTGCTTCAAATGTTATTATTGCAGTATATATAACTTCATTATCCCCTTATTTCTTACCCCTCAATATTTTTATATTGATATCTTCTGGTTTTTACCTGCAGGTCAAGGTTATAGTGAATTTAAAGGGCCGTGAAAGTGACTTCAGGAATAATGCTATCGAGCTTATCCGTCGTTTTCAGAATGACATCGGGGAGGTAATCGCTATATTTGTAGCGAACTGTTATTTCCACAAGTAAAATTGATATTATCACAATGTCTCTCACATGATGTTGATGTGGGATCCACTTACTATTGAGGAAAATCTTGTGGGGATATCATTTTACTTGTGAAATATCTGTATTTATAATTTCGAAGGAAAATATACACATTCCAGTTTTATCAAAAAGGGAAAAAGTAGACGCATTTTCCAATTTTTGTCATGCTTGTTTCGTAGTAAGATAAAATTTGATACTCCCTCAGTTCCTCTATTCCACAAAAGAGTCCCGTTTGTTTTATTTCCCTGATCAATTTGGAAATCCTAAAATTTCAAAATTGATTTGAGTTTATTTGTTTTTTTATTTGTTTTGCAATTGTTAATATTCTAAACTACTTCAAAAGTATTACCTAGTACAAAATTCTTATTTTGAAAATTAAAAAAAAAAATCACACCACAATTTGCATTTTAAGATTTCAAAAATTAACTAGGATCAAAGTTAAATAAGATTCTTTTTGTGGCTGAGGGAGTAAGCCTAACTTGTTTCACCTAAAAGGCAGATACTACAATGCATATAGTTCTCCTACTATTGCATAAAAAACAGATATTATGCAAATATACATAAACCAGTTAAGACCATTCATGAATGTCTGTACAAAAAGTATCTTTGATAATTTTAGTATGGAATACGAGTCTAAAAGAATAAATTCTTAGTTACATCTTGATGGATAACAATTTTCAGAGCAATTTTTCTTGTAACCCTAAGGTAGAGCAGAGCTACCTCTGCTTGTTTTATTTGTCCCAATTTGAGTGATCTGGTTTGACCATCACATAAGGAGAAGTACATATGAATACTTTTTATTATTTCTTACTTCCATTGGATACAGAGATTACTAGTATATGCTTGTAATACTTGTTGTTGCCTTATGGATCATACTTGCAATATAATATCGACTTTGGTAAGCACATAATTGTGCAATATAGAGATTCTTTCTTCCCCCTATTGGCTTTGGGTATTTCATATATTTTGGATCAAAATGCTCTTCATTTAGATAAATTCAACATCCTCTAACCCTTTAGATTCTTTCATCTTGTGAGCTTCTATTTCCTTTCCTGTTTTCACAATTTGTTCAACATATCCATTGGTGTTGCATTGCAGCTTGCAGTTGAGGAGAGCAAAAGCTTCAGAGAGAGGAGCATGACTTTAGTATTGGTTCCAAATAAGGCTGTTGTTGTACAGAAAGCTCCAGAATCACCAAAGAAAACAGAGAAGACGGCGTCTGAAGTCTCAGCTGGTGTTTGATTGCGCCAAACACTTTATGATGGCTTTTTTTCTAAATCAGGACAATCTTATTCAACTACTAGAATAGATATCTCAGTCTTGTATAGAATGCAGTGTATTAAGGTTTTTTTCTTCTTCTTTATCTTAATACAATAGCAGCAGCCATTTTTGGTTCCCATGGTAGCAATAATTAGTTAAATAACCAAATCATTTTCATAGAAAAGAATTTTGTCTCAAGTTTATTAGTTGATCCCAATTATTAGCATCTTAGATACTAAAATGGTGTTAATTAGTAATGATATATGGAAAACTTTGGGGTGGTTACCACAAGGAAAATTGTATAATTTTTGGATTATATATATATATATATATATATATATTTTTTTGTAAAATTATAAAACTGTCCATAATTTGGTCGCTAACCTTGAAATAGTTTCGGCTTGCTCAGTCTACTCATGCAGCCCCCCTTGTGCTGCCTATACCATGCACAATTAATAAGAGTGCTGCCCATACCATGCACAATTAATAAGGGATATAATAATATATTTTTTATATTTCCGTAATTCAAATAAACGAAAATGGTGTGGACATTGATTTATTTGATCATTCATCACGCCATGCAGTTGATACAGCCATGCAGCATTAAATTTATAAGGAGATGTAATCAGAACCTTATGGTCTGAATTCAATAATTTTGAGCACAAACAATTAATTCTTACCCTATTATTGAAATCTATCCATACGCGTCAATAATAATAATAATAATAATAATAATAATAATAATAATAATAATAATGATAATCAGATGGACTAATTAATATCTTGCCCCAACGCCCATCCTACTACATTATGGAAGTAGCCTACGTACTAGTACTAGTAGTATAAAATAAAACTATCCCTATATATATATATAAAGAAGAGAAGTTAACTTAAAATGATGAATACTAGTAAAGTTGTGGTACAATCCTCCTCCTCCTCCGCCAAAAGGCAGCTTCGTGCAATATTATCCAAGCCATCGGAGACCATCAAACCTTCCTCCCCAACCCCTCCCAACTTAAAACGTTACAATCTTTCCACCAGAGATATCTTCACTCCCCATATTTACATCCCTCTCGTTCTCTTCTTTCCCAATTCAATTACTGCCACCAACATTAAACCCCAACACCATCATTTGAAGTTCCTTATCAAAAACCCTAACTCAATTCTACCCTTTTGCCGGGAGGTTCACGTCCGGATTCTATGTCCATTGTAATGACGAAGGTGCACAATTTTTCCAAGCTCAAATCGAATGCAACATGTCCGACATCCTTGAAAAACGCCAAGAAGATGACGCCGCTAATCTAAGCATACTCTTTCCACCCGGTTCAGTCTGGGGTGAATTAAACAAAAATACTACTTCTACTATCCCCATCCTACAACTACAGTCCACTACTCCTTTGGTAGTTGTGCAGCTTAATCATTTTGACTGCGGAGGCATAGCAATAGCGGTGTCCATATCACACAGGATCACCGACGGATGTGGAGTCTGCACTTTCCTCGCTCACTGGGCAGCCGTCTCCAGGGGCCACCTGCTACCATCGCACCTCCCTCATTTCATTTCCTGGCCATCCTACGATTCAATGGAGGTTCCACAATTTCACTTCCCTAATTTTAAAAACTGGGTAACTAGAAAGTTTGTGTTTCGTAACTCAACTCTAGCCAATCTCAAGACAAATATTGCAAACAAGGGGATAGAGAATCCGACCCGAGTTCAAGTTTTGACTGCGCTCCTATACAAATCCGCCATAGCAGCTGCTGCTGACGACTCAGCAGCATTCACACCATCCGTGTTGATCCAACCGACCAACATGCGTTCGATATTAAAGAACGTTCCACAAACTTGCGTGGGGAACTTTTACTGCCGTATTTTGTACGAGTGAGGAAAGAGAGTGAGGCAACTTTATATGGATTGAACGCTCAAATAAAGAAAGGGAAGATGGAGCTGAAGGGAATGGAGCTGAAAGATATGGAGGGGAAAGTTTTGGGGGGGTCGAAAGCGGTAGTACTTGAGGATATTGGAAAGAATTACAAGATGTATGTATGTAGCAGTTTGTGTAATTTTGCACTAAATAAGGTGGATTTTGGGTGGGGAAGGCCTATTACGATGAGTTTTGGTGATGGTGGAATTAGCTCTAATGTTTTTTATTTGATGGATACACCAAGTGGTGATGGTATTGAAGCCACGGTTAGTTTGGATGAACAAGAAATGGCCAGGTTTCAACCTCATGAACACATCCTTGCTGCTGTTGCTGATGATTCTTAGATAATCGATGGATGACATATATATATATATATATATATATATATATATATATATATATATATATAGTTAATTTGTTTGCTGATGATGATAATTCTTAGTTTATACATATTGTTTTCAAGACGGTAATATATTAACATAAAGAATGATGCGAGGAGTCACCTGAATATATCTTCCTCGGCCGAAGCAGACCCCCATTATATATATATACTAGGCTTACTATCGGTGCCTTGGACACTACGTACGAAGGGGAGGAGAGATTGTAGACGCTAGAGAATTGAGGAGGCAGAGGGCGAATTCGGGAGGAGGATTTTAGAGTGAGAGAGTAATTTTTTATTTTTTGAAGTTAAAAAGAATATAATGAACGGTGAGATTTATCCCAAACTTTGGACGGTTCGATCGTTTATTAGGGTGAGCGAAAAATTCAAAATCAATTGTATTTTGTTAATTAGATATATATATATATATATATATATATATATATATATATATATATATATATATATATATATATATATATATATATATCTGTTTGTATACTATATAGTAAATAGCCTATGGCGACAGCTTTTTTAGATTATAATCGTCGCTTAGTTCGAGATTATACTATGGCGGCGTGTGAAACCGCCTCTATAGCTCAAAAATCGTCATTATACCATTTGTACTTACCTATTATACTGTCATATAGCCATAGCTATATATATGTATGTAAGCAAGAAATCGATCTCTCTAGTAGGGTTAGGGTTTCATGTCATTTGAGAGGAGAGAAATCCACGAAGAAAGTGCTTTAATTGATTGGTTGATTGAAGAGGGGAGAATCTAATTGGGCGATTATTCCAACGACGTGTGGCAAAACTCTTAGAATCCGGAACCGTGTATTAAGGTAGCGAGGGATTCCAAGAGCCTTCTTGAGTCCTTCGAGTTGAGAGAATGTCCAAACCCTTTTAGTGCTTTTTGTGGAATCTCCAAGCCTTTAAGTCACCAAAAGGATCCTTTGATCTTCCAAGAGTCCAAGTCTTGATCTGAAGAGAAGTCCCTTCCAAATGGAATGGAAGGGGTATTTATAGGGTTTTCTGGAAAGTAGTCATGTGCAAGGCACATGCCTTCATAAAAATTCTAGAAATACCCTTTAGTCATTAGAATAATGCCCATATTGCACTGTCCTTCTAGCCACCAATCCAATCCCTCAATCAATTCCCAAAACGAGCCGCCTCTATGAATCTTCTGCCTTGGGACACGTGGAGGCTTCTCCCGGGTCTAGCACATTTATTTCTGACTTTTCCGTCTTCATTCTATTAGGTTATGCGAACCCTAATTTGCACATTTAATGAGGTCATGGAACCCTAATTGCGCATTTAATTCAATTAGGTTTTGTGAACCCTAATTTTACAGTTGGGCCCACATTTGCCCCCTGCGCGAGAGTCGCATTTCCAAATAGACGATCGTGCAAGAAAAAAACTGCAAGCCTTTAAACGATTTTGCAGGACTTCACTTTACAGGTCTTGAAGACAATGGTCCTAGAAGAGGGAATCCTTGTGGAGCGAACCCCAGAAGTTAAACCTACAAGGCAAGATTTCTAAAGACTACCAGATTTTTTTGACATCCCTATTGATGAAAGGAGTCCCATTATCCGACAAAATGATCTTCGGGATCCCGAAATGGCAAATGATGTGCTCCTTGATAAAATTTGCCACTGCTGGTCCCGTGGCCTTCTTCAAGGGTATTGCTTCCACCCACTTTGTGTACATCTTAGTGGCAGTTAAAATCCATATGTTACCCTTAAAATTAGGGTGAACAGGACCTATAAGATCCATTCCCCATGTATGAAAGGGCCATGGTGTTGCTTAAAGTTCGCAAAATCCACTCATGGGAGCATGGATCAAGTTTCCATGTATTTGACAAATGTGACACTTTTTAACAAATTCTAGCATAATCTCCTCCATCTTTGCCGAGAAGTAACCATGATCAATAAGTTATTTGTAGAAACTTGGCTCCCCCTTGGTGTTCATCTTTGTGCATTTGGTAAACCAAATCTTTGGCTTCACCTAGTTCCAGACACCGTAGGGGCTTGGCATTGAATCCTCTTCTAAAAAATTCTCCATTTTGCAAGAAGAAACGTTGTGACTTCCTCTTGATTATAATTGCGTCCCTCTTTTCGGTCGGCAGAGTCCCGCTTTGTAAGAACTCTACATAAGGGATTCGCCAATCCACTATGTCTTCAATGAAGGCGCATTCATCCTCCCGAGGGTATTCTTGGCATGAAACACATTGGCGTTGTATGGCATCTGCTTCCTTTTTCATTTCAGGCCAATAATACCTTTGACGTTGCGACTTCTGATACAGCCTATGTCCGTCGATCCAGCGATTCTCGCTATGCACCGATGCAAGACTCTATTTGCTTCCCTGCCCCCAAGCATCGTGTCAATATCTGATACTGCTTCTTTGTGATACAAGACACCTTTGATGATGTTGTATTACAGAATTTCACGATAGGTATTGTTCCCTCCTTTGTTTGTAATTGATGGGAGATGTCATATCGCCAATCATCTATCATGTCTTTGGGGAACAAGTTTAGCACCGTGGTTGGGAGGGTTCTCTTCATTACCTTTACATCCAAATCTTCTCATTGGACATAGACGCTACTGTTGCTAGTGCATCAGGTTGTTTATTCTGTCCTCTTGGCACATATTCAATCACCACCTTCTTGAAAGCCTCCATCACCTTTTGTGCTATAGTTCGATATGGCACCAAGATAGGTTCCTTTACTCCGAATTGGCCTCTTATCTGTTGCACTATGAGGTTTGAATCTCCCTTTACTTTAAGATGTTTGGCTCCCAATTCTTGAGCCGCCAACAATCCTAGTATGAACGCCTCATATTCTGCTTCATTGTTTGTGCAAGGAAAATCCAATTTGTATGACAAGGCCACTTCATTTCATTCTTTGGTGGTCAACACCACTCCTGCTCCGCCTTTACCTTCTGCAGATGATCCATCAAAAGCCAAACTCTACCATTCTGGGTCCTCATCCATCAACTCGATTGATTCTACTTCTCCACCCGGAAGATCCTCAGAAGGGGGTTCATATTCTCCATTTGGAAATTGAGTCAGCAGGTCTGCCAAGGCTTGACATCGGATCGTCTTTGGTGTTGCACACTTGATGTCGTATTCTGAAAGAATCATCATCCATCTGGCAGGTCTTTTTACTAATGCTGGCTTAGTTAATAGGTATCTGATTGGATCAGTTCTTGTTGCAAGCTTTACTTCGTGTGCTAAAAAATAATGCCGCATTTTCTGCACAATGAACACCAATGCTAGGCAATGCCTCTCCACCTGTGAATACCTAGATTCCAGTTCTCTGATTATCCGGCTAATGTAATACACAAGTTTTTCTTCTCCATCCACCTCCTGCGTGATCAGTCCACCTATAGGATTCTTGGTAGATGTAATATACAACTGCAACGACATTCCTCTTTGTGGCACTACCATCGTTTGTGCTGAAGCCAAAATTCTTTTCACCTTCTCAAAGGCCAGTTGTTGGTCTTGCCCCCAGTCCCATTGTGCCTTTCCTTTTAGCAATTTGCCGAAAGGTTCTGTGACTTCGGCTAATGCTGGCATGAATCTTCTCATGTATGAAACTTTCCCTAGAAATCTCTTCAACTGTGTTTGCATTTTTGGCGGGGGCATCTCTGTGATTGCTTTCGCTTTGCTTGGGTCCACCTCTAAGCCTCTGTTGTGCACCAAGAAGCCCAAGAATTTTCCTGCCGTCATTCCAAAGGCGCACTTCTTCGGATTCATCCTTAATTTGTACCTTCGACATCGCTCAAACACCTTCCTCAGGTCCTCCACATGAGTTATCGCTTTCTTGGATTTCACTACTATATCGTCCACGTAGTCCTCCACTATATCATGAATCATGTCATGAAATATGGTGTGCATTGCCCTTTAATAAGTTGCCCCCGCATTCTTCAACCCGAATGGCATTACTATATAGTAGAAATTCCCAAACGAGGTACGAAAGGCTGTTAACTCTGCATCTTCTACGGTCATCTTTATCTGGTTGTAACCCACAAACCCGTCCATGAATGACATCATTTCATGATTAGCCATCGCATCTACTAAAGTGTCTATGTTGGGTAATGGGTACATGTCCTTCGGGCATGCCTTGTTCAAGTCTCTGAAATCCACACATATTCGTAGCTGTCCATTTGATTTCTTTACTGGGGTGCACAATGCTAGATAGCCATGTTGATGTTGAATTGGCTTGATGAACCCTACTTCCAAAGAACTTCTTGATCTCTTCCTTTATTTGAGTTTCGACTTCGGGTGCATAGTTGCGAGGTGCTTGCTTCACTGGCTTCATTCCCGGGCTTATGTTTAAATTGTGTTCCACAAGATCATTGTCAATTCCGGGCATCTCGTCGTAATTTCAAGCAAAGACATCCCTATACTCTCGCAATAATTGTACAAGCTTCTCCTTCTGGGTAGCATCCAGCTCCTTGTTGACATAAGTCGGTCTTGGCGTTCCTCCCTCCGTTGCCAAATCAACTTCCTCTAATTCATTTTGTTGAGGTTTTGGCCTATCCTCGAAGCATTCTCGAGTGGTTCTACCTTCCGTTGTCATAACCTCCTTCATTCTTCACGGGAGTGGGGACACCTCCCCGAGCCCTTGGTTCACACGCTTCTTGGGCTCTTCCCTCAGACCGCCTTAATCGAAACACCACCTTTCCGTCGGTTTTAATAACCCTCTCCCATTTTGTCTTCTGGCCATCGTCAGATTGTGCCATCCGCTTGGCATTTATTATATTTCCGACATCTTCTCTTCCATCTTTCTCTAGGTCTATTACCATTGGCTTCTTATTTTTGGAACATTCTCTGTGTTCCGAGGTTTTCTTCTTCTCTTTTTCTGCAGGCATGAACCTATCTTCTTGCACTTCCTCCCAGCTTGCTAGTCTTAGGGAATCAGGTCTTGCAATCTAGTTCTCTCCCTCTTCAGCAACATCATCAAAGAAAGTTGCTTCAGTGATGTGTGCTTCCTCTAGTCCAAAGGGATTTCGAGTTGCTGGTACCTTCACTTCTCTCCCTTTCCAGATAGCCTTCAAGCATTGATGAAATACCGAGGGTACCACCCCGTAGTTGTTCTGCCAAGCCCTTCCTAGCAAGACATGATATGATACATCCACCTCGGCAACATGGAACATTACAAGTCCTCGAATCTTCCCAACTTGCATGTCCACCTTGATGTGCCCCAAGGTTCTTGTGTTCTGGTTGGCGAATCCTGTAATGTTTGTTTGTTCCTTCACAATATTCTTCTCTGGTAGGCCTAACCGTTTAAACACGGTGTAGGGTATAATATTTACAGACGCTTCATTGTCAATGAACGCCCTCCGCACCTCGATGCCATTGATTCTCTTTGCCACATACAATGCACTGTTGTTGTCTTGGTATCTTATCTCTCTATCAGCTTTAGAGAAAGATATCTTATTTTCTTCTTCCTCCATCGTCTTCATAAATCCTTTACTTATGGCCATGCAAGTCTCCTACGTCTCGGCAGCCTTGATAATTGCCCTGGTTGCTTCAATCCTTGCTTCCTTGGCCAATCCCATCTGATCGAATTTTTTTTTGAACTTGGCTCTGTTCATCAATGCCGTCACCTACAGGCCTGGATCACACTCATCCTTTTCTTCCATCATCATCTCCACTTTTGGGCTTGTGCTGTGAATAACAGTGTTGCACGTTTCCTTCCCCTTGTGGTTTGGTAGCGGCTTGTCATGAACGCTACTTTCCCTTCCAAGTTCAATCTCCCCATTTGTCAGCTTCTCGTGGAATATCCTCCGCAGGCTATAACACTCCATAGTTGAGTGTCCCGCGTATTAGTGGAATACACAGAAGTCTGGTCTTCTCTTCATTTCTTCCGTCACTACAAATCTAGGCCTTGGGGGTTTCACCACCCCATGTTCAACCCATTGTTCAAACAGACCCCTGAATGCTTTCTCACTGCATGTGATGGCTTATGGGACTGGCTTTCTTGTATATTTGTCTCCAGACTTTCCTCTGCTTCGGTCAAAATTCTTCTCATGCTTCTCCCTCTTGCCCCTTTGTGGTTTTGACTGAGAGTCCGCCAAAGCCACAATTGCTGTCCTCTTGCCCTTCCATGTAACCGTCGCATGGTTAGTGGGCAATGTCATGATTCCTTCCAAGTCTTGTGCAAAAGATGAGTGGGTCGCAAAGGAATCACAAGCCTTGGTGATGAGATGGGGCTTGAAGGCATCTAAGGCACCATTGTTGCAAATGCTGACTAAATTCTTTTCTTCAATCGGTTCTGCGCACTTCTGTGCCTGGGCCCTGAACCTGTCAACGTAATTTGACAACTCCTCATTCGGCTTCTGCTTAAACCGCATGAGCTCTACAATGGTTACCTGTTTCTGCACATAGAAAAATTTCTTAAAAAATTGTAATTTTAAGTCATCCCAATCATGGATTGTCCCCTTTCTCCAAATTGTAGTACCAACTAAAGGCACTATCCGTCAAAGTCTTGTTGAATTCCCGCATCAACAAGTTGTGGTTGTTCACTTCATCATATCCGAGCCACAGAGACATTGACTCTACAAACCTTGCAATATGTTCCCTGTCATTTCCTTTCTCTCCGTTGTATTTTGGAAATTGTGGGGGATGCTCAATATACCCTGTTGGGTAAGGTTGCCTCCGAATGTGTGCAGGGTAAGGAGGAGTAAAGTCCAACTCCGAGGGTCGAGATGTCTGTCTGCGAAGTTGATTGATCACGTCGATCATAACATCCTTCGTCACGTATGGGCTTGTGGCGTGAACTCTCTGGGGTGTTGTGATATACTGCTGCATCGGCAGTGTGTATGGTAGAGAGATTGGTTGATGCACACTTGCATCATGCAAAACCGGCACTGGTGGCGGTTGCTGGCTCACTCGCTGGACATTGCCTGGAATGGTTGGCATTTGCACCTGTGAAATTGATGGGAGAGCAGTTGGGATGATGTTTGTCTAAGGTTGGCTTACTTCCAACCTAGGTTGGGGCACGCCACCACTATTCTGGGCCTCCAAGTTGATTATTGGAATCAATTGACTTTCCGTCGATGGAGGTACAACCTGGTTCTCTTTGTTGTTGCTGCCATTGTTGTTGTCCTCTACTCCTGCTTTGTTCTCCTGCATGAACCGCCTCGGGAACATGGCCTTGAAGGTGGATCTCGCGCATCAATCACCGGCGGAAGTTCCCCATCTCCTCTTGCTTCCTCTGCATTTCCAGCATCATGGCCATCATCATTCCTTGTCCTTCTCGTGTTTCTTTCAATGCCTTAAGCTTCTCCAGTTGTACAACATTCGTCTAGTCTCCACCTGCATCCTCGCCTTGCCTTCCTGCATTGCTTTGTTGTTGATTGGCCATATGTGGTGATGTCGAACTCCCTTCTGAAGCATCTTCAATAAGTGGTTGGTCAAAATCCAGGTTTGCGCCTTGGAATGCTTGAGTTACTTGCCTTGGAACTGGCTCCGGTGAGGTAATGCTATTTGTTGGTGAAGCAGCTCTTCCTGTAGTTCTCCCACTTCGAGTTGTGGGCATACCCTTCACGAATTCTACACCTCCCCAGCAAAGTCGCCAAATAAATGTGGGCAATGAAATCGTACCTTGCTAGGGTTAGGGTTTCGTGTTGGCTGAGGAGGAGAGAAATCCATGAAGAGTACGGAATTGATTGATTGATTGAAGAGGGGAGAACGACAGGTGGGCGATTATTCCAACGACGCGTGGCAGAACTCCTAGAATCCGGGAACCGTGTTAAGGTAGCAGGGATTCCAAGAGCCTTCTTGAGTCCTTCGAGTTGAGAGAATTTCCAAACCCCTTTTAGTGCTTTTAGGTGGAATCTCCAAGCCTTTAAGTCACCAAAAAGGGTCCCTTTGATCTTCCAAGAGTCCAAGTCTTCAGTCTGAAGAGAAGTCCCCTTCCAAACGGAATGGAAGGGGTATTTATAGGATTGTCTGGAAAGTAGTCATGTGCAAGGCACATGCCTTCAGGGAAATTTTAGAAATACCCTTTAGTCATTAGAATAATGCCCATATTGCCCTGTCCTTCTAGCCACCAATCCAATCCCTCAATCAATTTCCAAAACGAGCCGCCTCCACGAATCTTTTGCCTTGGGACACATGGAGGCTTCTCCCGGGTCTAGCACATTTATTTCTGACTTTTTCGTCTTCATTCCATTAGGTTATGCGAACCCTAATTTGCACATTTAATGAGGTCGTGGAACCCTAATTACGCATTTAATTCAATTAGGTTTTGTGAACCCTAATTTTACAGTTGGGCCCATAAACCCCAAAAATCCGTCGTCATAACCCGACTATATAATACACAGTTGTGTATATACATATATATAGCCCTATATATATATCATGTTTTATCTTATACCTATGAAACAATAGGTGAACATATATAGTATCTTTTCGATTAAATTTTGGTCATAATATTTAAATGAAAAAATGATCATCAAATGTATTGTTATATTCCCCCCTATATTTTATAGTCTTATGTGTAGTTTTTTTTACCATTGAGCCATGAGGAACTTGGTAATATATGTTCTATTTGTTCTCTCTCTCTCTCTCTATATATATATAACTGATATTTCCACAATAGAAAATAATATTTTCACATAAAAAGTGTCGCTATAGATCTTATAGCGACGGGTTTTTCCGTCGCTATATATCTATAGTGACACTTTCATGTAAAAATATCAAAAAGTGTTGTGAATTTATTCTAATTAAGAAACAAACTGAGCATAGCTTTTAAAGTGGATCCGGTTAGCATGAAGTGAACTTCATGGTAAGTTCACTTCATGCTTAATACAGTGCTGACACACAGGCGAGAGGGTGATCTCTCTGCCTGTGTGTCAGCATTATATTGAGTATGAAGTGAACTCATCATGAAATTCATTTAATACTAATCACTCCCTTTTAAAGCATTGCTACTATTACCCGAAATTATGAAAGACCAAGAAATTAACCAATCTAAGCAACCTGTCTATATAAATATATAATAAGACAACTTTATTTTTTGGTCTTTAGTATATGGCTAAAATTTAACTACAATTAAAACACTTTAATCTCTTTAATATTATTTATTTTAAAGCAATCCAAATAGCTACTAATAAGTCCCAAACTTAATAGGGTTCTTTTTTTCTCATACTTATTTATACATTTGGGTCTTCCAACCCTAAAACACATTATAATATATTATAATGACCTAATATCATAAGATTTAGGTTTAAATATAATTTATTATCCTAAACTATAGGTCATATTTCATTTCGGTGATCCACCTTTCAATTTTGTCAATTAGATGATTGAACTATTAATTTTTTCTAATTCCAACAAATTGAATCTACCACGTCAGTAATTACTGACGTGGCTATCTGGATGGGCCATTAATCAGCTGATGTGTATAAAAAACAACTTTTTAAATTACTTTCTTTTTATTTTTATTCAAGGGTAAAATCGTCACACAACAATTAAAAGCATCAAACCATCACAATCGATCAAAGTGCAAGTCCCAAAATCTAGCAAGCAGCCCAAATCTGATCATTCCATAGATATGTTTACTCTTAAATTTATCTGATGCAATGATTTTGATCAGAGGAAGAAGAAAGAAAGAATATTCAGTTGTTGAGGTAGGAGATTTCGAGAAATTTCATGATAAATTAGATAGGTCAAGTTTTGGGTTATGGGTGATTGGTTCACTACTTTCTGAGCTTGTAATCTCACCATCTACTTTCTTTGAAGCTATAAACCAGGTCCCATTTGAGGAAGCTTCTGATTCGAGTGGTGCTGATGAACAATTCTGCAGAAACAATTCGTTCCTAATGAAAGTTCTTGCCTTCTACACTGCTATATTGCATCTAACAAAAGAGAAGAGGAATCTGCTTGCCTCAATAATGCTTTTTGTTGGGGCTTGGTTTGCCCCAGCACCCATTTTAGTAAATTTACTAGCAACTGCAACTAAGAACATACCGACTTCAACAAATAGATTCAAGAAGTGGACTGAATTTATGACAGAATAAAGTAATAATAGAACATGAAATCCAATTCAGACTAGCAAACACCGTCCCAGACCACCGGAAACAAGGACTCATAACCCAGGTTCCGACAAGAGCAGATCAAGATCTGAAAAGAGACGAAAAAGACAACTATCACAACCAGATCTGAACAGATCCATCTTCCAAACCCCAAACACCATCAACCAACAAGATCTGTAACCCAAACCATCATAAATCCCAACACTACACCAAAAATGGCCTCTAGTGAAGGACAAATCTTACATACTATATCACTCACAAGTGATTTATTGCGAAGAAATATTTCATTCACACGATTCTTTCGCGTTAGGCTCCTCCATGAATCGGTATCCTTCGCCAAGAAGTAATTCTAAATATTTTTTGAAGAAGGATATATTGTGAATAACTTTTTATTCACAAATCAGATTTAAGTAATGGAATATTTTT
This sequence comes from Panax quinquefolius, assembly GCA_020205615.1. Lineage (NCBI taxonomy): Eukaryota > Viridiplantae > Streptophyta > Magnoliopsida > Apiales > Araliaceae > Panax > Panax quinquefolius. The sequence continues at coordinate 125,225,562 of CM035168.1, forward strand.
ATTTAGTGAAAGATTAGTTTCCTTCACAAATAATATTTTAAGAAGGACTATTTGAAATTAGTGAATAACTTTATTCCCTCACAAATAATATATTATGAAGAAAAAATTTATTTAACGAGAAAAATTTTCCTTCACTAATTGTAAATTGAGAATGTATCTTCAAATTAGTGAGGGAAATACTCCTTCATTAATGACTAACTAATTAACTAAAAAATATTTTAGTGAGAGAAATAATCCTTCATTAATGTCCATTTCTCAAATAAAATCCTTCACAGTTTATAAATTTGTAAATAAAAATTAATCGGTAAATAATCAAAATTCATTGCAAATTATAATTATTTTTCAAATCGTTGATTTCAGATTTATTATTATTACTATTATTTTATTAGTTGCTATAATAAATATTAAATTTAATATTTCAAGTTAATATAAATGTCATAGTTGTTTCAAACTAATTGATAAACTAATGCATAAAGAGCCAATAATTAAAACTAATACTGCATATATAAATAGATAAAGCTCAAGTCAGGATAAGTACAGAATTTGTTATTGTATCTTGATCTCCTGAGGATAGTATTTACAATATTTATTAACTAACATAAGAAAACGGAAAGAATAACAATGAACTAGAATGAATGAAGTGTACGCCATGTTAAATCCACTTCATCATCATTTTCTTCAAGGAAATCAAGGTTTTTATTGTAAACTTCAAGCTGCACAAGCAACACTAACATTCAATTTCAATAAGATGCGGAATAAGAAAAGATGAACTTGGTGAACTGAAATTAAGAGACCTATTACGTGCCCACATAGTTGACAAAAAAAAAACTACCAGGAACTTAATATTTCATATCTTGGACAAAGAAATAAAAGTCTCACACCAATTTCACTTCATCAAAGTCTTAAAATTCTTAATGCACTCTAGTTATGTTTATTGAACACAACTGTAGCATGCGTAGACATATGGATAAATAAGATACTTGAATAAATGATGCAATAATAATCCAACTCCGTTTCACTTGCGTAGCTTCATAAAACTTTAATTATAAGATATATATACTTGAACAAAAGACATTATGATCATCAATAAGCATCACCCAAGTTTGTGGTTCTGGGTAGTCTTTACAACAAAACACAAGATATACAAATAATTAAAATATCTATTACTTAATTAGATATCAAATTAAGTAATAGAATAAAAAAAATCATCAACTTGGAAGACATTTAATCATCAACAGCAGACATACTCCAGAAATAAAAGGAAAAATCTACACAGGGTACAGTAAATGCATACATATACAACAATTAACATAAATACATAATTATAGTAATGTTTCACCTTTCATAGACCTTCATCCTTGTCAACAATTGTTGATGGCTTTCCTCTTCCCCTAGAAACTTCAACCCGTGTGGCACCAAGATTACGATTTATACTCTGACCTGCAATAAATTGCACAAGTCTCATATAGTAAACTAAGTGCTTACTGATACTATTTCCCATACAAAATCACCACTATTTTGAGCAGTGATACCACACTCAAAGCTTTGAATAACATAGTTATCCCGAATTTTTTTGTCATCAAAAGTAAATGAAGTATGGACTGACTAGAAGTGCACAAATCCCACATGGCAAGAGGAAATATAGTATTTTTTCCTATAAAAATAACTTACAGAGAACAAATCTTCTTTTTCTCTATTGGTAAAATCTTCTTCTTTTATCTAAATTAAATAAATTATCATCAACTGCAATAAATTTCTAAAGGTTCATCATTATATATATATATATATATATATATATATATATATATATATATATTTTTATATGTATTCATCAAAATACTATGATATTTAACATAAGAATATACAAATCTACCAAAAAACACCGACTTATGTTTGTAAATCTATCAAGAAATGAAATTAACATAAACAACGTGTAATCAATGAGCAAGTTAGTGTGACCCAATGAGCAAGTTAGTGTGACCCTACATTATCGGTACTATTTATGGTTGACAATAAAAATCTTGCTTCCTTGCTCAGATCCAGCTTGAGCTAGGTAAAACCGTAAAAGTCTTTTCAAGATAATAATATTTTAATTTCCAAAATTTGAGTATTATAAATTGCCCAACACAGAGGAAATTACATAGCATTGTATATAATGCATTTAGCCTTCAGATTAGAACATGACCCCTTAGACGTGCTCTACATCTTCATCAGTCTTGGGAGATCACCGAAAAAATGTATATTTGATATCATTCCTTTGACCTATCTTCTTCATTATTCGGAAGGCCACATGTAATAAAAGTAGCAGACTATTTGGTAAGAATGCATATAGGTTTGCTGTAATAAGACTTAGTTATGACAATTACAACTTGTAATAAAACTCAAAGGAGCAGCATGCTGCTTGTAATGCTAAATATTGAAAATATTACAAACCTCGCCTCTGAGCTTAGCATAGTAAACAGCACCAAAGCCACCTTGATCTATCTTATAAGAAATATTGAAGTCATTAGTAGCCTTTGCTAGCTCTTTATATGAAAACTCCACAGATTTGTCCACAGTTATGCCAGTAAGGCGTGGAGAAGCCAATACAGTGGACTCTGCAGCTTTAAGCAAAGTACCATCAGGACCTACACTCGGAAGAGAAGGGAGAAATCAGTCTGTAGCTACCTATAAAATAAGTTGCACTTGGGCCAAGAAAAAAACAGAGAGATTTTTTATGACAATTTCTCCCATCATGTGCAAGAGGAAAATAAATGGGAATTTACACAGCTTGGTCTCTCCGATTAAACTAAATTCTTATCCTAAACAGATTTAAGAACTCAACAAAAACAAGTCAAAAAGATTGGTAAAAATCAATTAGATACATTATGGCATAGAGATAAGGAACAAATACACTCATTTATTTCTAAAGAATACAAATACACTCATGATAAGGAACAAATACACTATCGTTATTCTGTTTTTGTTGAAACCTAATCCTAGGGGCAGGATTCTAATTTCAGTGAAGGCTTCTGAAATAAAGGATGAATAAAGGCTACTTCAACACCATCTATATCAAGCATAACAAGACATATTCATTTTATGGTATGCGTGTGGATAGGGGGAAGGGATGGGTGGAGGGTTAGTAACATCATTGAGGATAACTTCAGTAAAATCAGAAGAAACAAAATATGGTTTAGATCATAATTCAGTATAATATAAAACAAACTGCTATACTCTAGTATAAGTAATAACTTGAAAGAGATGTTCAGGTGTTTAACAAATAATAAAATGGGAAAAAATACAATAAATGAGAACTACCGCGAATAGATTGATCTTCAGTTGTTGAGAGTGTAATCCTCTCAACCTTCTTCTTTCTGTAAAGTAAAACATATAAGCAACCTGCTATCAACAGCAACCCTGCTACTGCTGCTACAGATATGCCAGTTATGCCTCCACTTGATAATCCTGGTTTCATAAAAGCAAAACATAAGCTTAAGTAGCATGAAATCTCTGCCCTATTATCTCAAATATTCACTTGAGAATAGGGAATGAATAGTCAACATCAGCTAATACAAAGAGAAGGCTAGACCACCTGTGCTGCAAAAAGGGAAAATAAATAAATCAAATCAGATGTTACATAATATAAAAAAGGTGCAATAATGAAGACAATAGCAATTACTATAGTTTAGTAGCATAAAACCTGGTTTTTAAGGGTGGAAAATTTCTATCTTTATCTGCACAAGAAGGGGACAACTTTAGTAAGACATTTCCTGGTAGTTCTTAACTCATGAGAATAAACATATCTAATATTCAATTGAACTCTTTGAGAATTCCATTAAATAATCACTAATTGAAATGGCTTTACTACCACATAAGTAAATTAGGAAAGAGATTGAAGCCCTAAAGACACAACATTTAAAGTTGTCATGCCAAAGATTGAGAAGCCAACGAATCAATTCTCTAGATAGATTGTACATATAATGACCATTGCATTGTATAATGAGTGTACTAGATAGTGGGGTAAGATTTCCTTCATTCATATCCAACGATAACCCTACTTTAAATACGTTTTAAGGGAAAAAGTTGGACTTATGCACATGATGCGGAAAACAAGAAGCACAAGTTTCAAAAACTATGCTGATTGTACACATTGAATCAACACTCTACTTATTCTCAGAGTTAAGAACTTATAGATACTAATGCTTTCAAGCTCATTTAAAAGATTAATACAGTTCATCAAAAACAGCAACCAACTTCCAAGAATACATTTTTTGGGCAGAAAGAACCTAAAAATAGAACATAATTCCCAACAAGCCAACCTCCTCGCTAAAACAATCATAACTAATTCGTTTGAAAACAATCATAACTAATACCTAGCCCAAGCTTTGCTTAAGTCTCACTTTTTAAGCATTAAACTTCTTTGAGGCAAATTTTCAAACATCTTACATGCAAGGTTTAAAACCCATAATTTCAAAGTTGTTTAGACATGGTTCTAGCCAAAATTTTCAACCTTATTACTCCACATAACAATTATAACACATCCTCCATACCAATTCACAACCAAATATAACAGTTATATCAATATTTACATATATTTTCACTTAATTTGGCATGAACATAATGAAAATACATGGGTTACCTCTATGATTGCTATTCTTATTTGAATTCTTGTTGCAATCCTCCTATTGATAACCCTTTTGACTTTAACCTCTTTTAATTCAAGTTCCCGAATCCGATCATCAAGTTATTTTTTTTATTCAAGTGCTCTTTTAGCAAAACCCATTTTCCTCTCTTTAGCTTTAAGTTCCTTGAATCTCTATTCAAATAATGGATTCTTCACCTTCAAATCAACTATTTTCATCTCCTTATATCAAATACGAATTTAAACTGAATCGAGTTCTTTTGCAAACTTTAGCGATCAACTAGGGGCCTCAAATTGTTGCTTCAGCAACAAGAAAAACACAATAAAAAACCACGAATTTCATATAATTATTTATATACATAATTGCATGTATTGTGCAAAATTAAAGGAAAAAAAAGAAAAATAAGAAGCATACATAGGTAGAGAGAATTTGGCGATCGACCCAGAGATCTTTGAAGACGAAGTGGATAATTGTAGTTGCTGAGGATCCGAAGCCCAATGTGAACCATAACAATCTTGTTTTCATCATTCTCTTTTCTTTCTTTTGAATTTTTGTTTTAAGAGGATTCAATATGAAGAATTTTTGGCTCTACCAGTGGAAACCCTTCTAATTGAGGGGAAAATTAGGAAGTGTATTGTGGTCAAAAGTTATTTATTTATAATTTATTAAAACAAATATGGGATATTATAAGGTATTTATAAAAAGTGTTATTAAAACTAAATTTATTATTATAAAAAATTTAATATATTTAAATTTATCATAATTAATTATAAAAAAAATTATTTAAAATAAAATAGCGATCAATTTTATCTCTTACAAAAAAATTTCTGAACAATAACATATAGTGAGTAATAATTCTTTCACTAATAAATTTTTTCTTCGCAAATTTTCATCATAAATTAGAACCAAAAATACTTCTATCACCTCAATTTTGCCAGAGAAAAAAATATAAATGGTGAAGGATGTTTTCTTCGCTAATAACTATATTATCACTATATTTTTTCTTTTATTGTTCCTTCGCTATAAAGCTCCTCATGTGAAAAAAGAAATTCCTTCATAAAACTTCCTTCGTTGCATCCCTAATTTCTTTTAGTGCAATCCATCATACATAATCAATGCCCCCTACTAATCAAACAAGAAAGCTCACAATCTATTAACCCTCAGACTTGGCTCACAATAGATCAGAAAAGTAAAGATCGGGTATGTCCTCATTCATCAGCCGAAAAGACATGAACAACACCAAAACATGATCTAAGGCAGAGAAGAGGGAAAGATGGTGGGCCAAAGTAGAGGTGAAGGGGAGGAAGGAGAGACGGGTGGGTCGAGAGGGAAGGCATAGAGGAAAGAGGGATGAGACCCCCATAGATCAACCAGCAAACGGTAATTAAAGATTGTTGTGTGACAATTTTATCCTTGAATATATTAAAAATATTTAATAACAAAATAAAAAATAATTTTTTTATACACATCATCTAATTAATGGCCCACCCAGATAGCCACGCGCGTCAGCAATTTTTGACGTGACATGCTAAATTTATTGGAATTGAAAAAAAATAATAGTTAATCATCTAATTGACAAAATTAAAAGGTGGATAATCGAAGTGGAATATGACATATAGTTTAGGGTAGTAAATTATATTTAAGCCTAAGATTTAATAATAAATTATGAAACAATAAAACTAAACTAAATTATATACAATTAGTAAATTATAAGTTGTGAAATTATTTGTGACGCCCCCAAAATATGTCCATTCCATCCAACCCATTCTCGAAATAGCCAAATACATAGTGATGTAAATAACTACAACTTTATTATTACAACATATAAACTTTGAGTTTAAATACGATATCGCCATCTGTATAATATCCACACGCAAATAAATTCCCATCATAATTATTGATTCATTATTTTACAAAAATGGTGAGGACTACTAAACAACTCTCTCTGTAACCTTCATTCCATACCCCGACTTGCATCTCGCTATATTCTCGCCTCCCGAGAAAAATGGAACAAAAAGGAAAAGGGTGAATTTCAACTAGTTCAAAAGTTAAGAATATTATGACTAAGATAATATACAACAAATTATCGTTAGTCTTCAACAGGAAAAAATCGATAGAATACAATAGACAACAAATTTTAAATCAATATTCGCAATGAAATAATAATTCATGTAAGAAGAGTTACGTAGAGAATGAAATCTACTATAATCTATGAATTTAATGAATCCATCATCAATATTTTATCCTCAGAACATCAATCAATATACATCCTGGAATCAAATATTCATCTTTGCATTACTGGCCAGCCATATTATTCATTAATGGCCATGCTCATTTAAACACTGCTCATCTTTGCACTACAAAGCCAAAGATATTAATCAATCGATCGTGTTCATCTCAACACTGCTCATCTTTTGCACCATGTGCCAAAGATATTCTTCAGAAATCATTCATCTGCGACTACGCGCCAAAGATATTCAATAATATCATCATTTAAGACCGAGGATGATAAAAATATTTTTAAAAACGAATCCAAATAAAACAAAATGACAAGGATTAAGGATTAAGGATTCAGATTTGCTTTTATCCATCGTCCAAAATACCTCAAAAATAATCATAGTGGTGTAAAAATTCAAGAATGATCAAAACATGGATACAATCGAGTTAAGATCCGTATTAGATGTTTTGACGAAAAGAAGAAATTTTATTTTTCTATTGAATAGATCAGATATCGTGAATAGTCCAGATATCGTGAATAAAGGCAGATACACGTGAATAAGAATCTCAGACACCAAAAGATAGAAATTCCACAAAAACATCTTCACGCTTACATGAATAAGATTTCGTGAATAAGAACTCATGAATAAGAACTCATGAATAAGAACCCATGAATAAGTAACCCCAGATATGAAAAAAGTTCCAAATTTGATAAAAACTTTAGATCAATATTTCAAAGATAATGATATTGAAGAAATAATATCATTACTGAAAAAATAATATCCCTTACCTCGAAAGATCAAGATTTCTAAATTAAACACCTGATATAAAGCTATGACTTGGACTTCAGACCGATATAAATACTCAAAGTATACTCAAAATACTCACAAAGAATCGCCGATAATATAGAGAGAAAACTTCGCTTTACAGTGTGATTTTCAATTCTAACCTAAGACCCTATTTATAGAAATCGCTGTAACACCAAAAGTTAGAAATTTAATAAATTAATATATATATATATATCAAATTCATACGCCAACCTTAGAATTCAGATCCTAGCATTTCCCACATGCCACCTTCTAGAAAGAAATGATAAAAAATGTTTTTCATAAAATAAATAATTAAAACTTACAAAATTAATTATTTTGAGCTTCAGAACTTCAATAATTCATAATAAATAGCCCTTTCATCAGAAAATTCGAATCTCGCGAGTTTTTATAGGAAATTCAATTCTCTACAACTTTGCAGAATAAAGTTTTTCCAAATTCCAACCAGAAATTGACCAAATCCACAAACGGGCAATTTTACAAAAAGTATAATCAAATTTCACCAATAAATGGGGTCCAATTTATATGTTTAACATGTTTTAAACATTTATTGCAACAAAAATACTCTTCCTCCTCAGATACTCATATATCCCACATTCGTTGTAAAAATATCACCGTTAATATATTATTAAAATAATATATTTAAATGAATTATTTTATCGTAAAAGATAAAATATTAATTTTCAACAATTGTCATTTTTAAAAATTTTTCTCCATCTATATCCACATAAAATCAATATTTTCCTCATCATATAAATCAATAATTAATTATTCACAAATAATATTACGTAATCACAATATCGACAACCGGCGGTTCTCAGAAAGAGGGGCTTTCCAATAAGAATTTCTTCATCGGCCGCAATTAGGTGACCAAACCTCTCCTTAGACAGAACTTTCTAGACATTGCCAATAATGTTATCTAATAATATTATTCGGATAATATGAATTATTGCTTCGATAATGAAAGATCTTCGTAAATGACAATTATCAAACAATGAGAATATAAAATATCAACGCAAAGAATTATTAACTCAATAAAATATCGAATGTTAATTATCGTAACCATTATTGAGTAGTGCCTTCTTCACGTAAGAATCAATAATTGGTGCAATACCGAAAGTCTACTGCTTCAACAACGCCAGATATTAGTGTTTTTAACCACCGGGTATTCCAACAAGATTAACTGTAATAACTACGCCAAGTATTTAAAAACAACTTATATTTGTCGCTTTCTTCATCCAATCACTTTCCGTTATGGGGCCCACACACATGGTCATAGCTATGTGTCAGCATTTAATATTCCCCCGACCGCATTTAATATTCCACGACCAAACGAATATTCCCCAACAACAATGAATATTTTATAACCACTGCTTAATTTGAAATATTTGCATATTTAACCCTTAACTATCCACATTAATCAAATCAACCCTTACTATTTCAAAATAATAAATAAAGGAAATTCCTTTTTATTTAAAAATTTCGGTCTTACAACCTCCCTCCTTATGAAATTTCGTCTCGAAATTGACGTCACGCACTGGTGTGTTTTGAAAGGTGAGGATACCTCGCTTTCATTTCCGCTTTCCAACTCCTGTGTCATTTCCTCTATAAAGTGATTCCTCCACAAAACTTTAACTTGTGGTATAACCTTTCAAGCGTAGGACATGCTCCTTCCTATCCAAAATCTTGACAGTACCTCCTCACATCGTTAAGTCTTCTATTATCTCGTCCGTTTCTAACTCTATAACGTGGTTCGGTCTTTCACATATTTACGGTACGATATGTGAAACACATTATGAACACGAGACATACTCGAGGTAACGTAAAGTCTATAGGCTACATTTCCTACTCGGTCAAGAATTTGAAATGGACCAATAAATCGTGGATCGAGCTTTCCTCTCTTCCCAAATCTTGTAACTCCTTCCATGGAGCAACTCGCAACAATATTAAATTCTACGTCCTTTCAATGAAGATCCGCATAACTCTTTTTAGTCGATCTTGTGCCGTTTGTATCGCTTGTCGAATCATTAGTCATAATGCATTTAACTCGGGTCCCAACAATGTTGCTTCACTCACCTCATCCCAACATATCGGAGAACGACATTTTTCGCTATATAATGCTTCAATGGAACCATGCCTATATTTGTTTAATAACTATTGTTGTATGAGAATTCCACCAATGGCAAGTACTTATCCTAACTTCCTTTGAAATCTAGGACACGAGTTTTAATATATCTTCAAGAGTTTGAGTAGTCCTTTCGATTGCCCATCCGCTTTGAGGATGGTATGCCAAACCGAATCGTAAATTGCGTGCCTATAGCTTTCTAACCCAAAATCATGAAGTGAATCTTGGGTCACGATCTAAAACTATGGATACCGGCATGCCATGCATCTCACAATCTCATTTACGCATATACGAGAAAGACGCTCAAGGAATAAGTCTCTCGATTTCGGTAAGAAATGAGCAAACTTGGTTAATCTATCAACAATAACCCAAATAGCATTGATGCCTTGAGAAACCGCAGAAGACCCGTAACGAAATCCATAGTAATGTGTTCCCACTTCCATTTCGGAATCTCAAGTGGTTGCAACGGACCCTTAGGTTTGTACAAGATGCTCGCGCTTTTACATCGTTGGCAAGTTAAACACATCGAGATAAACTTTGCAATCTCTCTCTTCATATTGCTCCACCAAAATGTATGTTGAAGATCATAATACATTTTGGTACTCCCAAGATGGATTGCAAATGGCGATTGTGTGCCTCCATCATAATCTTGTACTTCAAATCGTAGTCGTTAGAACACAAAGTCTAGAGTGGACTCAAGTATTCCTTCTTCATCAATTCTCGCTTAGAATAGCTCCTTCTTGTATTTCTTCTTCATACGATCATCCCGAGTCGGTGGCTCGAGCAATCTTAACTTTTTCTATTAAAGTTGGCTCTATGCGATACTTGACATCATCGCACTCGCTCCGCATATGATCTTCTACTCATCATCGTCGCCTACCACGCTCGCTTTTTCGGGATGGCACGATCGTAACATGTCTTTGAAATGAGTCTCTCTCGAGTTCTTCAAGCTCTTCCCACATTCCTTGCTCCATTCGAATTTTGTATCTCTACGAAGTCAATTGCGTTAATGGAATAGCGATTCGAGAATATCCTTCAACGAATCTCCGATAATAACCAACTAAGCTTCAAAGCTACGATTTTAGATTCTCGACTTAGGTTGCTCTCAACTGCGACTCATATCCCAATCTTGGATAAGACGTCACAATGACACCTATCGCTTTACTATCGCATCGAATATGACGTCCCCACAGAGAGTTCGCTTAGGTGAATTCCACAAAGGAAGTCACAAAATAAAGGCTCAGTACCAAATTCTATAGTTGAATTTTAACTCCTCGAAGTTCAATAGAGCCATTCGATATGAGATTTTAGAAATGAATTTTGTCACCGGGTTCAAAGTCGATACAAAATTTAATATCGATCTTTGGGAGTAAACCAAGAAATTCTTCAGAAATACGTCAGGAAAATCAATAACAACAGGAATATTATTCAAATCGACGCGTGTCTTTATTCAAATCCATAACATGGACTAAGAAAATTTGACATCCGTAATAAACGAATGACTTCATGGCTTGATATAAAAATGTTTGACTACAATGGTTTGATTGCTTTGAATTCAATAACAAAGTTGCTTAGAATATGAAAACTAACAACCTTACGAAAATAATCAATTTCGGCGTGATGAGTAGTTAACCTTAAAATCACATCAAAAACAAATATCTCTATAGAAATAAGGTTAACGGGTAATGTGATAGTGCCAACTGAATCAAGCAAGATTTATAAACAAATGGATGTGATGAAAGTTTCTCCTAACGGAGTTTCCACAGATAGTCAAAGTCTAATTTCTCCTGAGTCAAGTTTAAACGCTGAGCGCAAGTAAGAGAGATAAAAAGAATGGGTAGAACCGATATCTAAGAAGGTATATACTTCAAGAATTTATAATTAACTAACCCGTATAACTTCGTTCGGGTTCCTCAGATTTTTGACCGTCACGATAAACGCTCTTCCAAGAACCGCTGACTTTGACTTTTCTCGACATCCTTTTGAGTCACCATTCCCATTGGATCGGGTTTCGATATCGCATAATCTCTCGAGTGATATGTCCTTCTTTTCCACAATTATAGCATACCTTAAATCGTTGTGGGCGCTTTGACCGATATGTCCTCTTTTCCGCATTTGTAGCATATATGACCGGTGGTCGCTTCTCCTCCCTTAAAACTAGTTGCTTCTTCATGCGCCGACGTCTTCATACGGTCGTTGTTGAATCTCCTCTTTTAAATCTTCTCCCACTTCGCTTTCTTCTATTTTCATGGCCACGATTACCACCGTAGTGGTTACCGCCTTTGTCTCAGATTCTTCTTTCTCCGCCGTTATCGTTATTCGATGATCGCTATCTTCTTGATGATGATCCTCGATTATGGTCCCTCGGTTGAACGTATTTCGTTATCTCGCTTCTAACAATCGAGCCTGCTGATAACATCCGAATAGAGAGAAAATTTATGAGAATGAGATATCGACGTATCGGGTTTCAAACCTCTCGAAACATCCGCGTCATACGTTCCTCATTCTCCACCAAATGAGGTGCAAACTCGATAACTCCGCTAACTTCGCTCGTCTTCGGGACACCGCCATGTTATTCTCGCTTCTAGTCTAATAAACTCCACTTCCTTCATACGACGAATACTTTCGTGGAAGTACTTGTCATTGAACTGCTTCAAACGCTTCCCACGACATCTTTGAGTGCAATGGATGGTACGCTTCACGATTCCCCACCAAGAATCTGCCGCCACTTTAACATAAAAGCGGCGAATGGAACTTTCTGTTCTCCGCATCCCAAGACATCGAATATCTTGGTAATTTGTTTGACCCACGCCTCCGCCTTTAATCGGATCCGGCTTTCCCTGCACTCGGTGGTCCCAACTCTTTGATTCGCTTGTTTGTGACCACCCGTGAATTGCTATCATTTCCTCCTCAGATTTTGAACACGAGTCTCCTCGTCTGATTTTGCATGAATCGCAAAAACTTCTAAACATCCCCTCATTCCTCATCTGCTCTCGCTTTCGAAGGTGTTGTTCACGGGAGGAACATTACCAACTTTGTTAGACGCTTCTCCTCGTTGGTGAGTCTGAGTGCATCTCCACTGGCCTCATTTGCTCCACTGTTAATATTCTCACGACATTCTCAAATCACCGTCATAAAATAAGGGTTAATTAAGGAAATCAATATATCACATAATATCCCTATATATCGACTAACTAACAAATAAGCTTAGGTAGGACACACTAATGAAGGATTTACTCTGCTCTCCCTCCTAGTTTTATTCCCCGATCTCCGCCAGAGATCATATCCCTAAGCTCGATACCAACCGTGGCGCCCCCCAAAATAGGTCCATTCCATCCAACCCATTCTCGAGTCGCCAAATACATGGTACGAAATAACTACAACTTTATTATTACAACATATAAACTTTGAGTTTAAATACGAGATATTGCCATCTGAGACAATATCCACACGCAAATAAATCTCCATCATAATTATTGATTCATTATTTTACAAAAATGGTGAGGACTACTAAACAACTCTCTCTAGAACCTTCATTCCATACCCCAGACTGCATACTCGCTTATATTCTCGCCTCCCGAGAAAATGGAACAAAAAGGAAAAGGGTGAGCTCAACTAGCTCAAGATAAAGAATATTATGACTAAGATAATATACAACAAATTATCGTTAGTCTTCAACAGGAAAAATCTAATAGAATACAATAGACAACAAATTTTAAATCAATATTCGCAATTTAAATAATAATTCATAGAAAGAGTTACGTAGAGAATGAAATCTACTATAATCTATGAATTTAACGATCCATCATCAATATTTTATCCCCAAACATCAATCAATATACATCCGAATCAAATATTCATCTTTGCACTACAGCCAAAGATATTCATCACCGTTAGTCATGCTTCATTTAAACACTGCTCATCTTTGCACTACAAAGCCAAAGATATTAATCAATCGGTCATGTTCATCTCAACACTGCTCATCTTTTTTACTACAGTGCCAAAGATATTCTTCAAATCATTCATCTTTGCCACTACAGCCAAAGATATTCAATAATATCATCATTTAAGATCGAGGATGATGAAAAATATTTTTAAGAAACGAATCCAAAGAAACAAAATGACAAGGATTAAGGATTAAGGATTCGTTGCTTTGTTTTATCCACGTCCAAAATACCTCAAAATAATCATAGTGGTGTAAAATTCAAGAATGATCAAAACATGGATACAATCGAGTTAGTATCCGCATAGATGTTTTGAGACGAAAAGAAAGAAATTTTATTTTCTCTATGAATAAGACAAGATATCGTGAATAGTCTTGAGTATCGTGAATAAGAATTCACACCAAAAGATAGAAATTCCACAAAAAACATCTTCACGCTTCACTTAATGAATAGACTCGTGAATAAGAACTCATAATTAATAGAACTTCGTGAATAAGAACTCCCGAATAAGAACCCATTTAATAAGAACTCCGACACGAAAATGTTCCAAATTTGATAAAAACTTCAGATCAACATTTCAAAGATAATGATATTGAAGAAATAATATCATTACTGAAAAAATAATATCCCTTACCTCGAAAGATCAAGATTTTAAATTTAAACACCTTGATATAAAGCATGACTTGGACTTGCAGACCAGATAGCAATACTCAAAGTATACTCAAAATACTCACAAGAATACGCTCGATAATATAGAGAGAAAACTTCAGCCAGTGATTTTCAATTCTAACCTAAGACCCTTATTTATAGAAATCGCTTGTAACACCAAAAAAGCAGAAAAATTTAATAAATTAATATATATATATCAAATTCATACGCCAACCTTAGAATTCAGATCCTAGCATTTCCCACATGCCACCTTCTAGAAAGAAATGATAAAAACGTTTTCATAAAATAAATAATTAAAACTTACAAAAATTAATTATTTTGAGCTTTAGAACTTCAATAATTCATAATAAATAGCCTTTCATCAGAAAATTCGAATCTCGCGAGTTTTTATAGGAAATTCAATTCTCTACAACTTTGCAGAATAAAGTTTTTCCAAATTCCAATCAAAATTGACCGAAATCCACAAACGGGCAATTTTACAAAGTTATAATCAAATTTCAATTCGATAAATGGGGTCCAATCACATGTTTAACATGTTTTAAACATTTATTGCAACAAAAATACTCTTCCTCCTCAGATACTCATATATCCCACATTCGTTGTAAAAATATCACCGCTAATATATTATTAAAATAATATATTTAAATGAATTATTTTATCGTAAAAGATAAAATATTAATTTTCAAAAATTGTCATTTTAAAAATTTTCTCCATCTATATCCACATAAAATCAATATTTTCCTTATCATATAAATCAATAATTAATTATTCACAAATAATATTACGTAATCACAATATCGACAACCGTGCAGCCTCAGTGAAAGAGGGGCTTTCCAATAAGAATTTCTTCTTCTTTGGCCAAGCAATTAGATGACCAAACCTCTCCTGTACGTAACTTTCTAGACATTGCCAATAATGTTATCTAATAATATTATTCAGATAATATGAATTATTGCTTCGATAATGAAAGATAATTGTGTAATGACAATTATCAAACAACAAAGAATATAAAATATCAACGCAAAGAATTATTAACTCAATAAAATATCAATAAGCGGAATTATCAGAACCATTATTGAGTAGTGCCTTTCTTACGTAAGAATCAATAATTGGTGCAATACCGAAAGTCTTCTTGCTCAACAACGCGTATTAGTGTGTTTTAACCACCGGGTATTCCAACAAGATAATTCTGTGAATAACTACGCCGCTATTTAAAAAACAACTTATATTTGTCGCTTTCTTCATCCAATCACTTTCCGTTATGGGGCTCACACATGGTCGCTACCGTCGCATTTAATATTCCCGACCGCATTTAATATTCCACGACACCAAACGAATATTCCCCAACAACAATGAATATTTTATAACCACTTGCTTAATTTGAAATATTTGCATATTTAACCCTTAACTATCCACATTAATCAAATCAACCCTTACTATTTCAAAATAATAAATAAAGGAAATTCCTTTTTATTTAAAAATTTCGGTCTTACATTATTAACTACTAAAATAACTAATTGTTAATTAATGATATAGAACCAAAATTCTTTTTATGGTCCTATCAATTTTAATGTCAACACATTATTCTACAAAAAAATCTATGAAAAAGTCCTTTAATTATTTAATCTACAAAAAATCTACAATTTTAGTCCTTTAATTATTTAATTAGTCCTTTAATTATTTAATTATTTAATATACAAAAAATCTATGAAAAAGTTCTTTAATTATTTAATATATGAAAAAGTCGTTTAATCTATGTGGGCCCAAGTGTAAAATTAGGGTTCACATGACCTAATTGAATTAAATGCGCAATTAGTGTTCCACGACATCATTAAATGTGCAAATTAGTGTTCGCACAACCTAATGAAATGAAGACGAAAAAGCCGAAAATAAATAGGTGAGACCTGGGAGAAGCCTCCACGGGTGCCTGCAAATTAGGGTTCGCATAACCTAATGGAATGAAGACAGAAAAGCCGAAAATAAATAGGTGAGACCTAGGAGAAGCCTCCACGGTTCCGAAGGCGGTAAGGCTCGTGGAGGCTATTGCTCAAAATTGATTGAGGATTGGATTGGTGGGCTGTAAGACGAGGACGATCCGGGCATTACTCGGCGATTAAAAAGGGTATTTTGGAATTTTTCGAAGTACGTGCGTGTGCGGCACATGACTACTTTACAGAAAATCCTATAAATACCCCTTCCATTCCATTAGGAAGGGGACCTCTCTTGAGACTCAGGACTTGGACTCTTAGAAGATCAAAGGACTTGAACATTCTCTCTCAACACTCTTGGAAGATCAAAGGACTCTTTTGGTGACTTAAGGCTTGGATATTCCACCTAAAAGCACTAAAAGGGTTTGGACATATTCTCTCAACTCGAAGGATTCAAAAAGGCTCTTGGAATCCCTGCTACCCTAACACGGTTCCCGGATTCTAGGAGTTCTGCCACGCGTCGTTGGAGTAATCGTCCACCTGTCGTTCTCCCCTCTTCAATCAATCAATCAATTTCGTGCTCTTCGTGGATTTCTCTCCTCCCCAGCCAACACGAAACCCTAACTGGCAAGACACGATTTCCTTGCCCGCAATTTACAATAAATTTTTAACTTTAAAAATATGCTTAGGATTTTACTTTACTCAATTTTAGACTTTAAATAACTAAATATAAGACGTATAGAAAAAAAATTATGATTACATATGTAATAATTAGTATTAATTTTTTTATTAAATATTATGAAATATATTAATGATTAAACTTTAATTATCAATTTTATTTCATATAGGAGACATTTTAATTAATTATGTTAAAAACAAATGTGACTTATATATTAGTGATTAGAAATTAGTTAATTTTTAAAATTAAAAGTCATAATGGCAATATATTATTTTACAACATAAATAAATATATATTAACAATATAAGAAAATTATTATAATAAAATAATTTATAATTAATAATAAAAAGCATAATCTATGTTATAAAATTAGTAATGATTAAACTTTACATAACAATTTTATTTCAGATAGGAGATTTTAGTTAATTAATGTTATAAAATATATTAATGTTAATTTTAGATTTTTATTTTATATATATATATATATATATATATATATATATACTAATTAGTTATTAAAATTTAGTTACATGTTAAAATTAAAAACCATGATGGTAACTTATTATTTTTACAACAATTCTATATATTTTATATAGAATTTCTTAAACATTAACTTTAGACTGTTATGTTCTACTTATTTTTGAAGTCTAAAAAATCATATATAAATTAATTCAAAAGAATGAAATAAAATTAAATATTAAATTTAAAAAGAAACATATTGCTAACACTCAATTGTGAGTCTTTGATAATTGTTTGTTTGAGCAAAGTTTGTAATAATTTTAATAATAATAATAAGTTAATTTAAAATTCAAAAATATTTTATAATTATCACTTATATAGAATAAATAAAAATATTTTATTTAAAAATAAGCTCGTATTTCGCAAGAGTCACTTAACTAGACCTAACTAGTCCTTTATAAGTGGATATATATATATATACGTATTAATTATTGTACTCTAAGGTAGGCCTAATCAATCATGAGGGCGAAATTCCAGCTTATCAACAAAACAAAACGTTGGATATTAATTTTATTCTTTTCTTATTTCTTTTTTAAATTTTGTGTTGCTTATTTGTGGTAGCTAGAAATTTTTATGAATACTGAAGTACACATATATTACTAATACTCGATCGAAAAAGTTATTCTCTAGTTGGTTGATCACTTGATCATGGATCACATATACTACTACTATTATATATAATAGCTAGGCATCTTAAATAAATATACATCTTTCTTCACTTCCTGTTTTAACATAATTAATTAAGCGGAATATAAATGAACGAGTACAAAGCCCTACTAAGGGAGTATAATTTTTGTGCCACAATTTCTCCCTTGGCGAGGCCTAATCGTCCTATGAGATGAAATATAGAATTTTTTTTAAAAAAAATTATCATCACACACATATATATGCATGGTTATAAACTTATAATCATCATTTACAACACACACACACACACACACACACACATATATATATATATATATATATGGTTATAAACTTATAATCATCATTTACAACACACACACACACACACACACATATATATATATATATATATATATATATATGGTTATAAACTTATAATCATCATTTACAACAAGTACTTGCTTTTAGATAGGTTAATTATAACATGGAGTAATTATTAAGAAATAATATTCCAGCTAGTGTAAAGGCTATTTTGGGAAATCAATTAAGGGGTGTTGAAAAAGGATGGTTGTTGTTGAAACATACATAAGACGAAGCTTTACTTCAAGGCAATGGAGACTATGTAACCAACCAACAACAATACCAGCACCAGGAGCACACCCCATTACCCATGCATTAGGTGAGATGGAGAGAGAAAGTGATATTTCCCGCATCCTATATTCAATAACAACAAACCCTTCATGCATTAAATTTTCATAAGAATACTGGTGTATATATATATATATATATATATATATATATATATATATATATATATATCACAACTCCATCACCCTAGCTAGATAGCTACTACTCCTGTACTCACACCAACATGGAAGCCAGTGCCGGACTTGTAGCAGGATCTCATAACCGCAACGAGCTCGTCGTCATTCATGGTCATGAAGAGGTAATAAACAACTAATGTGTGTATAGTGTGTCTATATATATATATACACATATATACACACATGCTGCTGATTTGGTTTTTGGTCAAATGATATTATTTGCAGCCAAAGGCTTTGAAGGATCTGAGTGGTCAAGATTGTGAGATATGTGGGGATGAGATCGGGGTGACAGTGGATGGAGATTTATTTGTGGCATGCAACGAGTGTGGTTTTCCGGTGTGCCGCCCCTGCTACGAATACGAGAGGAGAGAAGGGACTCAACTTTGCCCCCAGTGCAAGACTAGATACAAGCGTCTCAAAGGTAGGTATCTACTCCGTGATCAGTTTTAACAACAACATTTTTCATAACAAGTCAAGATATATATATTGTCTCATATATATTGAGCCTAGAATTGAAAGTCCTAGCGCTGTTTTTTAATTTATTATATATTTTTTTCCCTTATAAATGATGTGAAGGGAGCCCAAGGGTGGAAGGAGATGAGGATGAAGAAGATGTGGATGACATTGAGCATGAATTCAACATCGATAATAACGAACACAACAATAACAAAAATATTGCAGAAGCAAAGCTTTTTGGGAAGATGAGCTATGGAAGAGGACCTGAAGACAACGGCGATAATATTAATGCTCAGTACCCTCCTGTCATAGCCGGTCAATCTCACCCGGTTCGTGAAAACTACTCTTATATAGTTATATATGATAAATTAAACTCCATACACTAATTGTACATATTCTATATATGTGTGATATAGCAACTGTTAGTACTTGCAAGTAATGTTAATTTATAAGCAAAAAGTACATGCATGCATGCAGGAGAGTGGCGAGTTCCCAATATCAAACCATCCTTATGGAGATCAGATGTTGCCTTCTTCTCTGCATAAACGAGTGCATCCATATCCGGTTTCTGAGCCTGGTAGATATATTTTTATAAATGAAACATTTTTCTCATAATGTTAAGATTTTACATGACAGTTCATGAGCACAATTTTCATCAGAAAACGTATAAAGATGTATAAACTCATGCAGGAGGTGCAAGACGGGATGAAAAGAAAGATGGAGGGTGGAAAGAAAGGATGGATGATTGGAAAATGCAGCAGCACGGCAATCTGGGGCCTGAAGCCGATGACTTGGCTGACCCCGACATGGCAATGTATTCCTCCCTCTATTTATCTCAAATCCAAAGTCAAAACCAGTACTTTAGAAAGGAAGATTTTCCTAATAGTTGCTGTAAATTTGAGTAGAATTCCTACGTTGGTTGCTCTTTAAGTATATTCTAAACATCCATTTCTAAAGGTTGTTCAAGCAAATGAATCACTAACGAAAATTATTTGCAAAACTCCTACCAACTTCAGTACGATGAATCTGATAAAGAATCAGCAATTTAATTTAAAGCCGAAAACCCAAGGAAAGAGAAGCCATTAGATTTAGCAAACATCTAGTGATATGTGGATGTATATATTGCAGGCTGGATGAAGCTAGGCAGCCACTCTCAAGGAAAGTACCAATTGCATCTAGCAAGATCAACCCTTACCGGATGGTGATAGTGACTCGGCTTCTTGTTCTAGCTTTCTTCCTTCGCTATAGAATCCTGAATCCAGTGCATGAAGCTTTTGGACTCTGGCTAACATCCGTGATATGTGAGATCTGGTTTGCCTTCTCATGGATTCTTGATCAGTTCCCCAAGTGGTTCCCAATCGATCGTGAAACTTATCTGGATCGTCTTTCTCTCAGGTGCATACATTCTTGCATTCACAAATGAAATGTCTATCAGAATCAACACACATTAGTTCCCAATATATTCTCAATCTCAACAAAGAAGTTATAACTAATGTGTGATGCAGGTATGAGAGGGAAGGTGAACCAAATATGCTATCTCCAGTAGATATCTTTGTCAGTACAGTGGATCCCTTGAAGGAACCTCCTCTTGTTACAGCTAACACAATTCTATCAATCTTAGCAATGGACTATCCAGTTGACAAAATCTCATGCTACATATCTGATGATGGAGCTTCGATGCTTACCTTTGAAGCACTATCAGAAACAGCAGAATTTGCTCGAAAATGGGTTCCCTTCTGCAAGAAATTTTCTATAGAGCCTCGAGCACCGGAGATGTACTTTTCTCTCAAAATTGATTACCTCAAGGACAAAGTCCAGCCGACATTTGTTAAGGAGCGTAGAGCTATGAAGGTTTTAACCTGATTCTATTAATATCATTAAAGCTTGTAAAACTGGGTTTCTCAGTTGGAAACAACTAATTTTGTGATATGTATGACAGAGGGAGTATGAGGAATTCAAGGTGCGGATCAATGCACAAGTTGCAAAAGCATTGAAAGTTCCTGCAGAAGGTTGGATCATGCAAGATGGGACACCGTGGCCAGGAAACAATACTAAGGATCATCCAGGAATGATTCAAGTCTTTCTAGGTCAAAGTGGAGGCCTTGATGTGGAAGGAAATGAGCTTCCACGCCTTGTTTATGTTTCTCGTGAGAAGAGGTCTGGATTTCAACATCACAAGAAAGCTGGTGCCATGAATGCCCTGGTAATATATATATATATATATATATATATATATATATCAATCATCCATATGGCTCGTAAAATTACCTTCCATTTTCATCTGTTTGTCATCATCAGCATGCACCACAAAGTCTTATGCTTGGGGTGTCATGACCTTGTGCGCTACCTTCTCTTTTCATCCATCTAACACCTTCATTTGCGTCACAAAGTTGCAAGCTTAGGGCCAGTTTTTGGTTCTCTTCAAGGAATAGCAATCACGTTCTTTAATCATAATCTATCTCATTGCTGTATGAAAACCTGTAGGTACGCGTTTCTGGGGTTCTTACAAATGCTCCCTTCATGCTAAACTTGGACTGTGATCATTACCTAAACAACAGCAAGGCCGTTCGAGAGGCAATGTGTTTCTTGATGGATCCACAAATTGGAAGAAAGGTTTGCTATGTTCAATTCCCCCAGAGGTTTGATGGCATAGACAGAAGTGACAGATATGCAAACAGAAACACAGTCTTCTTTGATGTAAGTTCCTGCATTGAACAACAAAAGAAAAGCAAGTCTACTAAAAAAATGTCTGGCTCTTACTTTTCTAAAAATAATATTTAAAATTTTCCCTTCGTAGATTGTATTCTGTACGCTTCCCTATTAATCTGTTTTCTGACCTTTGGCAGATCAACATGAAAGGCCTAGATGGAATTCAAGGCCCTGTATATGTCGGCACAGGATGTGTCTTCAGACGGCAGGCTTTATACGGTTATGCGCCTCCCAAGGGTCCCAAGCGGCCAAAAATGGTGAGCTGTGACTGCTGCCCATGTTTTGGTCGCCACAAACAGCATGAGAAATATTCTAAACACGGTGTAAATGGAGACGGTGAAAATGCTCAAGGTTTTTGACATCCATAACATTGAAATCAGATTTTCCTTATTATCTTAGGTCTCCTTCAACAATATGAAATATATATCTCTGCAACAGGATTTGACAATGATAAAGAGCTTTTGATGTCTCAAATGAATTTTGAAAAGAAGTTTGGACAGTCCGCAATTTTTGTGACTTCGACTTTGATGGTCGAAGGTGGCGTTCCACCTTCCTCAAGCCCAGCAGCGCTGCTAAAAGAAGCTATTCATGTGATCAGCTGTGGTTATGAAGACAAAACAGAATGGGGGTTGGAGGTAATTTCAAAATATTAA
Organism: Panax quinquefolius; assembly: GCA_020205615.1. Classification (NCBI taxonomy): domain Eukaryota; kingdom Viridiplantae; phylum Streptophyta; class Magnoliopsida; order Apiales; family Araliaceae; genus Panax; species Panax quinquefolius. The sequence continues at coordinate 125,248,364 of CM035168.1, forward strand.
TGATAGCTCTTATTCTCTTATATGCTTAGAGCTTCCAGTTTCAAAATTTTCAACACCAACTATAGCAACGTCCTAAGTACTTGTGAACCACCATGATCATGTACATGAAGTCGTAAATTATACACATCTAGGACAAACATCGAAAAAAACTAATCAGAACAAAAAGATGATTAGAATGTTAAGAGAATAATTATATTATCAGAATATTAAGCTCTGGAGTAAGATGCCTGCACATTCCCGAAAGATATAGAATTACATAACAAGCAAAAGAAACTCTCCACATTCGTAACCGAAGATTCCCCTTAATAGTAACACGTGTTGCATGCTTATAAGAAAGCATTACTTTATATTTCTAAAATACTTCTCACTTTGCAGTTGGGTTGGATATACGGTTCTATTACGGAGGATATCCTCACAGGTTTCAAGATGCATTGCCGTGGGTGGAGGTCCATATACTGTATGCCAAAGAGGCCTGCATTTAAGGGATCTGCTCCTATCAATCTGTCAGATCGTCTTAATCAGGTGTTGCGTTGGGCTCTTGGCTCTGTTGAGATCTTTTTTAGTCGTCACAGCCCCGTCTGGTATGGTTACAAGGGAGGAAACCTTAAATGGCTCGAGCGTTTTGCTTATGTTAACACGACTGTCTATCCATTCACCTCCATACCGCTGCTTGCCTATTGTACCCTCCCTGCTATCTGCTTGCTCACCGGAAAATTCATTATGCCAGAGGTGAGGAACTATTTAGCTACTTACTTTCCTCACAATAAGACACTAACTGAGGGATGACTGCATAAGGATCTAATAAATAAAAAACACTATAAGCACTTGACGTGATAGCTCGGTTAGTATCACAGCATAAATACGGATTCAGTTGACCAATTCTCCTTATCATACCAAATGAAGAAAATTCTTGCATGACTCCAAAACAGTCTTCTATTTCTTATTCTGTTGCGAACTTACTCTTTCGTTCTTTCTTAATCCAGATAAGCACCTTTGCAAGTCTCTTTTTCATTGCTCTGTTTCTCTCAATATTCACAACTGGCATCCTTGAGCTGAGGTGGAGCGGAGTGAGCATTGAGGAATGGTGGAGAAATGAACAATTTTGGGTGATAGGTGGGGTGTCTGCGCACCTCTTTGCCGTTGTACAGGGTCTTTTGAAGATTTTGGCCGGAATTGACACCAACTTCACCGTCACATCAAAGACATCGGACGACGAGGATTTTGGAGAGCTATACGCTTTTAAATGGACCACGCTTCTTATTCCTCCAACCACTATCTTAATCATTAATCTTGTTGGGGTTGTGGCAGGAATCTCTGATGCCATAAACAATGGTTACCAGTCATGGGGTCCTCTATTTGGAAAGCTCTTCTTTGCTTTTTGGGTGATAGTTCATCTCTACCCATTCCTCAAAGGTCTCATGGGAAAGCAGAACAGGACTCCAACCATTGTTATAATATGGTCTGTGCTTTTGGCTTCTATCTTCTCTTTGCTTTGGGTTCGAATCGACCCATTTGTGTTAAAAACCAAGGGGCCTGATGTTAAGCATTGTGGAATCAATTGCTGACATATTTTCTTTTGTATTCTTTCGGAGTTTGTGGAATCAGAAAAATGGATTTGCAAAAGAAAGTACAAGTCCAGACTGAAAAGTTTTTTTCAGCTACATGATTTGTTCTCAGTTTTGTATGTAAATCAGAGAAAACTTCTGTTGAAAAATTATGAGACTATATGTATATGGCTTGCTAATCTACTCCACTCAACTCTTTGCACGTTACTAGATGCAGATTTTTCTTGGTACTGTAACATTCAAATACTATGAAACATTTAGATCTTCTCAATTTATAAATCAAAGTGTAATGCTTTCTCTAGTCACAGGACCATAATGTTCAGCTCACAGCTCAATAAATCCTTTTAAATTAAATACATAGCTCATATATCAAGGAACTTACATCCACTGGCAATGATAACAATCAGGCAGTGAAGTTATGAAGTACCAAGAAGAAAAAGGCAGAAGCACACAAGAGCAAACAATAATAGACAAGAACAAAAATATGGAAATGACAACACTAACAACGATAACAATCAGGAGCAATGATAACAATCAGGCAGTGAAGTGTATAAAGTACCAAGAAGAAAAAAGCAGAAATACAGAAGAGACAATAATAGGCTAGAACAAAAAAAATGGAAATGACAACATTACTGAGTATTGCTCAACAACTGTAAGTGAGAGCACATTTAAATGAGGCGATGTACCTTTTACATAGTCAACTGCAAGTGAAAGCCCCCCATCTGACAGCAGGAAGAACCACAACCATTGTAGTTGAATCCAACCGAATCCCTCTCACAACCATATACCTAAAAGAGCCAAGTCTACTCATCTAAACAACCCTTCGTCACCAACCCAAAAATCATCCTATTTTACAAAACCGTGTCAGGTTCAGGAATTCCATCAAACATCTTGTGCGCATATCAAACCTTCAAAAAATTCAAATACACATACACAATAGAATAGCCAAGAAACAAATCTGAAGCAAACCCGTCAATAATCGCATGCCCATGAAATAAAATCCAAGTTTGGGACAAAAAGCGAGACGAGGAGTGTTTGGTTGAGTTGGGAAAGATTGCTGGACATGTTCATTAAGTTCAGAAAGAATTTACCTGATGCAGAGGTGTTATGGCTGCAAAATCATTGGTTTTGGAAAAAATTGATTTAAAAGGGCAGTTTGTTCTTTTTATCACATCCAAACTTGGCGGGAAAAATAGTATTCCTCTTGTATTTATTTATTTTATCATTTTTTAATAAAGATACTAACGGGATTAACGGGATGTTTGATTAACACCGAATGTGAAACACTAAACTTATTATAAATGAAATTAATTTATTTTTTTTTTGAAATAATAAAGGTTGATTTGAATAATGTGATTAGTTATAGGTAAAATGCGCAAATATTTCAAATAGACAAGTGGTTATAAAATATTCATTGTTGTCGGGAATATTCGTTTGGTCGTTGAATATTCTTGTTGTCAGGAAATATTCGTACGACAACGCAGTCTTGTGTGGGCCCCATAACGGAAAGTGATTGGATGAAAAAAAACGACAAGTATAAGTTGTTTATAAATAACGACGTAGTTATTTACTCATTATTATCTTGTTGAAATACTTTATGGTTAAAACGCATTAAGACACCAGATTGCATCAATTATTGATTCTTACGTAAGAAGGCACTACTCAATAATTGTTACACGATAATTACTGCTCAATATTTTATTTTATTGATTCAATAATTGTTGCGTTGATATTTTATATTATTGTTATTTCAATAATTGTCATTACACAAGATTTTTCATTATCAGATCGATAATTCATATTATTTGAATAATATTGTTAAATAGCATTATTAGCAATGTCTAAAAAATTCTGTCTAAAGAGAGGTTTGGTCACCTAATCATGCCGCCAAGAAGTGAGAATTTTTTTATCGAAAAGCCTCCTTTCTTTCTTTGAAACACCACGGTTGTCGATATTGTGATTCTATAATATTATTTGTAAATAATTAATTATTAATTTATATGATAAGAAAAATATTCATTTTATCCGGATATAGATGGAGAAAATTTTGATGTGACAATTGTTAAAATTGATATTTTATCTTTTTTTGATAAAATAATTTATTTAAATATATTATTATATTATTATAATATAATAATGGTGATATTTTTATAATGAATGTGTGATATATGAATAAAGGAGTAAGAGTATTTTTGTTACAAAAAATGTTTAACACATGTTTTGTGTGTTGGTGGACCCTATTTTTGACTAAAATTTGATTATAGGTTGTAAAATCGTCCGTATGTGAATTTCGATCAATTTCTGTTTGGAATTTGGAAAAATTTTCTTCTGCAAAGTTGTAGAGAATTGAATTTCCTATGGAATGGACATAAGATTTAAATTTTTCTGATAAAAGGACTATTTATTATGAATTATTGAAGTTCCAGAATATTGAGTCTGAATTGATTTTATTACAAAAATTGTTTTAAACATGTTTTTCATTTTTTGCGTGGTAAATGTGTTCTTGATGTGGTGGGTTAAGGAAAATTTGATTATAAATATATTATTTTATTAAATTTTCTACTTTGGTGTTCTAAGCATTTTCCTATAAATAGGGTGCTTAGGTTAGAATTGAAAATCACACCAAAAACTAAAGTTTTCTCTCTCTTTCTCTCTCTATATTATCGAGCGTATTCTTGTGAGTATTTTGATACTTTGAGTGTTGCTATACGGTGCAAGTTCTGTGACGCCCCCAAAATAGGTATACATCACCTATTCTGAGTTGTCAATACATGGTATGTAAACAACTACAACTTTATTATTACAACAAGAAAACTGTGAGTTTGAATACAAATATTATCTTCTGTATAATATCTATACTCAAATAAATCCTCATCACATTTATTGATACATTATTTTACAAAATGGTGAGGACTACTAAACAATTCTTTCTAAAACCTTCATTCCATACCCCGATTGCATCATTCGCTATGTTCTCGCCTCCCGAGAAGAAAAATGGAACAAAAAGAAAAGGGTGAGCTCAACTAGCCCAAAGAAAGAATATTATGACTAAGATAATATACAACAAATTACCATTAGTCTTCAACAGGAAAAATCTAATAGAATACAATAGACAACAAATTTTAAATCAATATTCGCAATGAAAATAATAATTCATTAGAAGAGTTAAGTAGAGAATGCAAACTACTATCTTCTATGTGTATGAATTTAAAAGTTCATCGCTCTATCTTTTATCCTGTAACATCAATCAATATACATCTGAATCAAATATTCATCTTTGCACTACGTGCCAAAGATATTCATCACTTAATCATGTTCATCTAAACACTGCTCATCTTTGCACTACTACCAAAGATATTCTTCAGAAATCATTCATCTTTGCACTACAAAATGCCAAAGATATTCAATAATATCATCATTTAAGACCGAGGATGATGAAAATATTTTTAAAAGAAACGAATCCAAAGGAAACAAAATGACAAGGATTAAGGATTAAGGATTCAGATTTTTTTTTTTATCCATGTTCAAAAATACCTCAAAATAATCATAGTGGTGTAAAATTCAAGAATGATCAAAACATGGATACAATCAAAGCTAGTATCCGAATAGATATTTTGGACAAAAAGAAGAAATTTCATTTTTCGGTGAATAGTGCCGTATACGTGAATAGTGCCATATACGTGAATAGTAACTCCGACACCAAAAGATAGAAATTTCCCAAAAAAACATCTTCACGCTTCATGAATAGTACTCGTGAATAAGAATCGTGAATAAGAATCGTGAATAAGAACTCATGAATAAGAATCATGAATAAGAACTCCGATATGGAAAAGTTCCAAATTTGATAAAAAGTTTCAACCAAGGAAAAGTTCCAAATTTGATAAAAAGTTTCAACCAATATTTCAGCATAATGATATTGAAGAAATAATATCATTTGAGAAGAAAATAACATCATCCCTTACCTCGAAAGATTAAGATTTCTATTTGGAATACCGTATATAGTCTTTGAAGGAACTTACACCGCCTAACAATACTCAAAGTATACTCAAAATACTCACAAGAATACGCTCGATAATATAAAGAGAGAAAACTTCAGTTCTGGTGTGATTTTCAATTCTAACCTAAGCACCCTATTTATAGGAAAATGCTTAGAACACCAAAAGCGAAAATTTAATATAATATTATTATTTATAATAAAATTTCCTACGCCAACCTTCCAAGAACTGAATTCAGCTCATTCAACCCACATGTGTAACACACCATAATGAAAAAAACGTTTTTCTAATTTTAAATATTTTAAACTTCCAAAAATCAATTATTTCGGAGCTTTGAAACTTCAATAATTCATAATAAATAGCCCTTTCATCAGAAAATTAGAATCTCGCGAGTTTTTATAGGAAATTCAATTCTCTACAACTTTGCAGAAGAAAGTTTTTCCAAATTTCAAATAGAAATTGACCGAAATCCACAAACGGGCGATTTTACAGGCTATAATCAAATTTCAGTCAATAAATGGGGTCCACCGACATGTTTAACATGTTTTAAACATTTATTGCAACAAAAATACTCTTCCTCCTCGTATACTCATATATCCCACATTCGTTGTAAAAATATCACCATTATTATATTATTAAAATATAATAATATATTTAAATGAATTATTTTATCATAAAAAGATAAAATTTTAATTTTCAACAATTGTCACATTAAAATTTTTCTCCATCTATATCCACATAAAATCAATATTTTCCTCATCATATGAATCAATAATTAATTATTCACAAATAATATTACAGAATCACAATATCGACAAACCGTGCGCTTCTGTGAGCAGGGGCTTTCCAATAAGAATTTCTTCTTCATGCCAATTAGGTGACCAAACCTCTCCTTAGATGTAACTTTCTAGACATTGCCAATAATGTTATCTAATAATGTTATTCGGATAATATGAATTATTGCTTCGATAATGAAAAATACCGTGTAATGACAATTATCAAACAACAAAGAATATAAAATATCAACGCAAAGAATTATTAACTCAATAAAATAATTTGAAAGAATTATTCAGAACCATTATCGAGTAGTGCCTTCTTACGTAAGAATCAATAATTGGTGCAATACCGTGTATATCGTGTGTTTTAACCACCGGGGTATTTTAACAATGATTATCTGTGAAGAAACTACGCTGCTTATTTTTAAACCACTTATATTTGTCGCTTTTCTTCATCCAATCGCTTTTCACATGGGGCCCACATTGGTCATACTATTCAGCATTTAATATTCCCCCCGACAAGATCTAATATTCCACGACCAAACGAATATTTCCCCGACAACAATGAATATTTTATAACCACTTTATTATTTTGAAGTATTTACGATTTTACCCCTAACTATCCACATTAATCAAATCAACCCTTACTATTTTAAAATAATAAATAGAGAAAATTAAATTTCATTAATAATAAGTTGGGGTCTTACAACCTCCCTCCTTATGAAATTTCGTCCTCGAAATCGACGTGACGTACTGGTGTGTTTGAAAAGGTGAGGATACCTCGCTTTCATTTCCGCTTCCAATTCCTGTGTCATTTCCTATATAGCATGATTCCTCCACAAAACTTTAACTTGTGGTATGACCTTTCTTGCTGTAGGACATGCTCCTTCCTATCCAAAATCTTGACAGTACCTCCTCATACGTTAAGTCTTCTATTATCTCGTCTCGGTTCTAACTCTATAACGTGGTTCGGGTCTTTCACATATTTACTTAAGTACATGATATGTGAAACACATTATGAACACGAGACATACTCTCTGAGGTAACGCGAGTCTATAGGCTACATTTCCTAGTCGGTCAAGAATTTGAAATGGACCAATAAATCGTGGATTGAGCTTTCCTCTCTTCCCAAATCTTGTAACTCCTTCCATGGAGCAACTCGCAATAATACATGATCCCCTACACTAAATTCCACGCCCTTTCGATGAAGATCCGCATAACTCTTTTGTCGATCTTGTGCCGCTTTGTATACGCTTGTCGAATCATTTGGATCTTTTTCAGTAGTCATACGCATTACAACTCGGGTCCCAACAAAGTTGCTTCACCCACCTCGTCCCAACATACCGGAGAGCGACACTTTCGTCCATATAATGCTTCAAATGGAGCTACACCTATACTTGCCTGATAACTGTTGTTGTAGGAGAATTCCACCAATGGTAAATACTTATCCCAACTGCCCTTGAAGTCTAGGACACAAAGTCTTAATAAATCTTCAAGAGTTTGAATAGTCCTTTCGATTGTCCGTCCGCTTGAGGATGGTATGCGGCCGAATCAATCGTAAATCCGTGCCCATAGCTTTTTGCAAGCTAACCCAAAATCTTGAAGTGAATCTTGGGTCACGATTCAAACTATGGATACAGGCATGCCATGCAACCTCATAATCTCATTCACGCATATACTAAAGAAGACGTTCAAGTGAATAAGTCTCCGTGACGGCAAGAAATGAGCAGACTTGGTTAATCTATCAACAATAACCCAAATAAAGCATTGATGCCTCGAGAAACCGTAGGAAGACCCATAACGAAATCCATGGTAATGTGTTCCCACTTCCATTTCTAATCTCAAGTGGTTGCAACGGACCCTTAGGTACTAGATGCTCCGCCTTTTACACGCTTGACAAGTTAAACACATTGAGATAAACTTTGCAATCTCTCTCTTCATATTGTTCCACCAAAATGTATGTCAAGATCACGATACATTTTAGTACTTCCAGATGGATTGCAAATGGTGTATTGTGTGCCTCCATTATAATCTTGTACTTCAAATCGTAGTCGTTAGAACACAAACTCTAGAGTGGACTCAAGTATTCCTTCTTCATCAATTCTCGCCCTAATAGCTCCTTCAGATTTCTTTCTTCTTCATACGCATCACCTTCGCCCGGTGGCTCGAGCAACCTTAACTTTTTCTATTAAAGTTGGCTCTATACGTATACTTGACATCATCGCACTCGCTCCTCGCATATGATCTTCTACTCAACGCGGCCTACCACGCGTTCGCTTTTCGGGATGGTATTGAATAGTGTGGTCGTAGTCTTCAATAGCTCGAGCCAACGTCATTGCCAGCATGTTGAGTTCTTTTTTGAGTGAAGAAATATTTAAGGCTTTTATGGTCCGAATATATCTCCACTTTCTCCCCATATAGATAGTGCCTCCATATCTTTAATAATAAACGATCACCGCTAACTCTAGATCATGAGTAGGATAATTCCTCTCATACTCTTTTAAGTTGTCATGAGGCATAGGCTATGACTTTCCCACGCTGCATGAGAACACATCCTAACCCTTTGCACAAGATCATCAGAGAGATAACAAATCCATCCGAACCGGATGGTATTGTTAGAACAGTCAAATAAGTCTCCTCTTAAGCTCTTGGAAACTCTTCTCGCATTCTTCGCTCAAACGAATTTTGTATCCTTCCGAGTTAGCCGAAGTTAATGGAGTAGCGATTCGAGAAAACCTTCCACGAATCTCCGATAATAACCAAATAAGCCCAAAAGCTACGTGATTTCATCCATCGACTTTGGTTGCTCCCCAACTTTGTATTGCTTTAATCTTCACGGATCAACAGATACTCCATGTTTTGACACCACGTGCCCAAGGAATGTTACTTCCTCATGCCGAACTCGCATTTCTTCAATTTGGCATATAGTTTGTTTTCACGAAGCCTTTGGAGTACCACTTCAAATGGTGCTCATGATCTTCACGACTTTTGGAATATATAAGGATGTCATCAATAAAGACAACAACAAACTAATCCAAATATTCCTTGAATACTTGGTTCATCATATCCATGAAAGCGCATAGGAGCATTAGTCATCCGAAAGACATGACTTAGAATTCATAATGCCCGCATCTGAAGTTCTAAAGGCGCTTTGGAATATCCTCGCCTCTAATCTTCACCGATGATATCCGTAATCGAAGATCGATTTTTGAAAAGAATTGTGCCACTTGCAATCGGTCAAACAAGTCATCAATACGAGGTAGAGGATACCTATTCTTGATGGTGACATGGTTCAATTCCCGATAGTCGTACAAAGTCGCATACTCCCGCTTTTCTTCTTTTTACAAATAAAACAGAGCACCCCAAGGAGATGTACTAGATCGAATGAAACCGATGTCCAACAATTCCTCGTAGTTGGACCTTTAACTCCCCGAAGTTCAATAGAGCCATTCGATATGGGGTTTTAGAAATGGGCTTTGTACCAGGTTCAAGATCAATAAAGAATTCAACTTCATGTTCTGGGGGTAGACCGGAAGTTCTTCAGGAAATACGTCAGGAAAGTCAATAACAACAGAATATTATTCAAATTTGACGCGTGTCTTTATTCAAATCCATAACATGGGCTAAGAAAGCTTGACATCCGCTTTTCAATAAACGAATAGCTTTATGATTAGATATGACAATGATGATTGATTTTAATGGTTTAGTTGCTTGAATTAAATATAACAAAGTTGGTTAGGAATATGAAAACTAACAACCTTACGAAAAACAATCAATTTTGGCATGATGAGTAGTTAACCAATCAATCCCTAAAATCACATCAAAAACAAGTATCTTTAAAGAGATAAGGTCAACAGTAAGGTGATGGTGCCAACTTGAATCAAACAAGATTTATAAACGAAAGGATGTGATGAAAGTTTCTCCTAACGAGTTTCCACAGATAGTCAAAGTCTAATTTCTCCTGAGTCAAGTTTAAACGTTGAGCACACGCAGAGAGAGATAAATGAATGGGTAGCACCCAGATTGTCAAGTAAGGTATAAACTTCGCAAGAATTTATAAATAGCTTACCCGTGATCACCTCGTTTGGGTTCCTCGATTTATGACCAAATACAACAAACGCTTCTTCCGGAATAGTTGACTTTGACTTTTCCGGGACGATCTTTTGAGTCACCATCCCGCACTGAACTAGGTTTCGCCATCGCATAATCTCGAGCGATATGTTCTTCCTTTCCACAATTATAGCATACCTTGAATCTGTTGTGGGCGCTTGGACCGATATGTCCTCTTTTCGCATTTGTAACATATGACCGGTGGTCGTTTCTCCTCCCTTAGAACCGATTCTTCACCAAGACCGCTGCGCCTTCATACGGTCATTGTTAAATCTCCTCTTTATAAAATCTCCTCCCGACTCGCTTCTTCTATTTTCATGGCTATGATTACCACCGAGTGGTTACCATTTTTGTCCGTCTGCTTTTTTTTTCCACCGGTTATCATTATTCTGGCTGATCGCTATCTCCGGTACGATCCTCGTCAGGTCCTCGGTTGACCGTACTCGTTCTCTCGCCTAATAATTGAGCCTGCTTACAACATCCGAATAGAGAGAAAATTTATGAGAATGAGATATCGACGTATCCGTTTTTCAACCTCTAAGAAACATCCGCGTCATACGCTCCTCATTCTCCACCAAATGAGGTGCAAACTCGATAACTCTCGCAAACTTTGCCTCGTCTTTGAGACACCGCCATGTTGTTCTCGCTCCGGTCTAATAAACTCCACTTCCTTCATATGATTTAACACTTTCGTGAAAGTATTTGTCATTAAATAGTTTCAAACGCTCCCAAGACATACTTTGAAAAGGTACCGGATGGGGGTACGCTTCACAGACTCCCCACCAAGATGGTCCGCCTCGCCACGGAACATAAAGGTGGCGAATGGAACCTTCGTTCCTCGTGCATCCCAAGACATCGAATATCTTGGTAATTTGCTTGACCCATGTTTCCGCCATGATCGGATCTCGCTTTCCTTAAATTCGTGGTCCCAACTCTTTGAATCGCTTGCATTGTGACAACCCGTGAATTGCAATCATTTCTCTCCTCATTTTGAACACGAGTCTCCTCGCCCCGATTTTGCATGAACTGCAAAAGTTTCTAAACATCCTCGCTCATCATCTCGCTCAGATTGGTGTTGTTCACGGGAGGAACATTGCCACTGTTGCACATTCTCCTCGTTGGTGACAAAGAGCGTCTCCACGCCTCATTTCCATTGTTAATATTATAACGACCCCAAAATAGGTCCATTCCATCCAACCCATTCTGAGTCGCCAAATACATGGTACAGAAAAACAACTACAACTTTATTACAACAATTGTCGTGCAAAATACAACAACACATATGCTGTGAGTTTGGATACAAATATATACCAACTGTAGCACGTCACAATGACACCTTACATAAAGGTATAGTCAAAAACTGCTTTAGAAATTAGAATCTTTGGGAAGTGCTCAAGAAACCTTCGTATACGGGGAGGCCATGCTTTTAGGTTATGGTAGATATCATATGGCCACGTAATTATCCTTGGTCAACCTAATAGACCCCAAAGAAAAACAAGAAGATTACTATCGTATTCTTCCCAATGGTGAGTCTTCTCGACATATCATTATCTCCACTGCCTCTAATTTGGTATTATACTCCAAACAAACGCCACGATTATATAGGTAGTGCTTGTAAATATACTCAAGAAAGTGGATGAGCACAACCATGTCTTATGATAACACGAGTTTGTATGTCATTAGACATCTTGTATGATAAAGTGACAAAACACCCTTCCAAAGTTGGGTTCGCCTCACCCTATTTAATTCACCAAAATAACTATTAAATGATGTATAAAATACAACACACTAAAGCCCTCAATAAAATTATTTTCATACTCTTTAGGAGAACCTCAACAACTATAGACCACCGCTCTATTCCCTTGTTATCCCCATTTCAACCCAAACTACACTTTTATTACACCGAAAGGAATTGTGAAACAAAAGGGTGAGCACAACTAGCCCAAGAAGAAATATTATGACTAAAGATAAATAAATTATCAATAGTCTTCATCAAGAATGAATCGTAGATTTAGAAATATATGGTAGATGATAAAACTTTTCAACCATAGTTGCAAATGAACGAAGCAATCCATTAAAGAGTCAAATAGACTATAAAGTCTATTATCTTCTCCACGTTAAAAGTCCACCAACAATATTTTATCCTCAGAACATCAATCAACAGCCTTTTCCACAATCATATGAATAACTCATAATCATAATTGTGATTCTAAATTCCTCTTCTCATCCAGACGAAGATAATTTTCATCACCGCCTCTTTACAAAACATCAAAGATCATGGTTATACCAAATCACGCCCTCGCTCATAATCATATTTAATAAATTCATCTTCGCACTACGGCCAAAGATATTCAATCAACAGCTCATCTTTGCACTACATGCCAAAGATATTCAACAACAGTCATCTTTGCATTCTGAGCCAAAGATATTCATCAATAATTCATCTTTGCACTACAAAAGCTAAAGATATTCAATATATCAAAGAAATACATAATCATTTCGTGGTTATATAACAATAATTATAACCATGTTGATCAATCCACCTTTGCACTTAAGCTAAAAATATTCAATTGTAAATTCAATGGTCATGATCATACCAATCAACAATTCAACTTTTTGCACTGCGGCAAAGAGAACCTATGGTCACGATCATACCAATAATCTATCCATCTTTACACTCAAGTCAAAGAGAAATATCATCATTAGGGTTATAAGAATGTTATATAAAAATAATATAATCAAAACATGGTTTTAATTTCAAGAGTAAGATTCATAAATCAACGATAATTTGGTGGAAAAGAAACCAATTTGTTGTGAATAAGACCCGTATTCATACATAGTCCCGTATACGCAGTATAAAGAAACCCCGACCTAAAAGATAAAGTTTCATAATAAAATTCATATCCATATTTATAACACCTTAATCCAAATGTTATAAATCACTTAGAAATCTCATAATCTAATATTATTAATATTATAATAATATTTTAATCATTTCTCAAACTTATAAATAATTTAATCCAATTATTTACACTTTAATAATTAATGCATTTAATCATCTAAAATGCCAAACTCATAAGATTTCATCATCATTAACCAAAACCCTCATAAAAATCAGATATATCTCATATATGATTCTCAAACCAATAAATCATATTTTTCAATTTTTCTTACTTCACATAACATATTTAATTCATTTACTCATAACTAGAACATTTTCATGAAAAATACCAAATCGCTTCTAAAAATATTTCTTTTCTGGGATTTAACATAAAATAGTCCCATATTGAACATATATTTTCTCGAAATTTTAAAAATTCATTTACTATTTTTCATACGGCCAAAAACCATTGAATATTTAAACATTTATCATAAATTGTACTTTTATCCAAAAATTCCAAAATTCACAGAGTACACTCGATATTATATAGATGTACTCTCATAAAAATTTCATCAATTTTGGAGTTAACCGCAAGGAGTTATAAATAGTTACTTTTAAAATAGTTTTTCTCATAAAATCCATAACTCCTAATCTATACATCCAAAAATACCTCAAAATAATCATAGTGGTGTAAAATTCAAGAATGATCAAAACATGGATACAATCAAAGCTAGTATCCGTAATAGATATTTTAGACGAAAAGAAAAATTTTCATTTTTCTATGAATAGTCTTAAGATTCGTGAATAGTCTTGAGTATCGTGAATAAGAATCTCAGACACCAAAAGATAGAAATTTCACAAAAAAACATCTTCACGCTTCATGAATATAAGTACTCGTGAATAGTAACTCGTGAATAGTAACTCATGAATAGTAACTCGTGAATAAGTAACCCCGACATGAAAAAAATTCCAAATTTGATAAAAAGTTCCAACTAATATTTCAAAGATAATGATATTGAAGAAATAATATCATTTGAGAAGAAAATAACATCCCTTACCTCAAAGAATCGATCTTTGATCGAATAACGTATTTGATCGAACTTGCAATAGATAGCAATACTCAAAGTATACTCAAAATACTCACAAAATACGCTCAATAATATAGAGAGAGAAGAGAAAACTTTGTTTACGGTGTGATTTTCAATTCTAACTTAGCCTCTATTTATAGAAAATGTTAGCCCGTACCAAGCAGACTTGACACAACACGATGGCTTTTACCTCGCTACTATTGCCACCCACCACATTTGAAATAAAATTCAGCACATTTTTTTCACTAACCACAAGTGGGGCCCACCAATTCTAGAATTTTCACCAAAATCATTTATAACCTAATTTCTAATCACCACCTCTTAAAATTCATAATAAATTATACGCTCATTTTAACGGTTCAAAATTTGTGGACATATACTCAACTTATATATGTATAACATATCCAAAAATTACAACGATCCAACGGTCGGATTAAATATTATAACTCACACAATAAAGTCAGTAATAACACCGATTTGATCTTTTAATACCTCCAATCCGACAAAATACAAATAAAACATCTCAAAGATTAATTCCTTCATTAATAACCACATAAATAAATCCATCATTTATATTCATATAAAATAAATATTTCCTTATCATATGAATCAATAATTAATTATTCACAAATAATATTACGTAATCACAATAATGACAACCAGCAGGCTCCTGAGAAAGGGGGCTTTCCAATAAGAATTTCTCCTTCTTTGGCGCCAGCAATTAGGTGACCAAACCTCTCCTTAGATGAACTTTCTAGACATTGCCAATAATGCTATCTAATAATATTATTCAAATAATATGAATTATTGATCCGATAATGAGAAATATTGTGCGTTGACAATTATCAACAACAATAATATAAAATATCAACGCAACAATTATTGAACCAATAAAATAAAATATTGAAATAAAGAATTACATTAACAATTATTGAGTAAAGGCCTTCACGTAAGGATTCAATAATTCAAATATCGTGTAATACTGGTAATACCGCGTAACAACGCCAGACATTACTTTATTTTACCAACCGGGTATTCCAACAAGGTGTTATAAGAATAACTACGTCGTTATTTATAAAAACTCAAACTTGTCGTTTTCTTTCATCATTCGACAAATTTTGTTATGGGGCCCAAATGATCTAACGCCGTAAATATATTTTAATATTCCCCGACAAAAAAGAATATTCCACGACCAAACGAATATTCCCACAACAATGAATATTTTATAACCACTTGTATTTTTGAAAAAAAATTCATATATCACCCTTTAACTTTAACTTTTATCAATTTAACCATTTACTTGAATAGTAATTATAAGAAAAATTGAATACTTTTATTTCATAAAATTCGGGGTCTTACAAATATTCTCAAATCGACATTCTCAAATCTTCGTTATAAAATAAGGGTTAATTAAGAAATCAATATATCACATAATATCCTTATATAATTGACCAACTAAAAAATAAGCTTAGGTAGGACACACTAGCGAAGGATTTACTCTGCCTCTCCCCTCCTAGTTCTATTCCCGATCTCTCGCCAGAGATCATATCCCTAAGCTCGATACCAACCGTGACGCCCCAAAATATAGGTATATCATCACCTATTCGAGTTGTCAATACATGGTACGTAAACAACTACAACTTTATTATTACAACAAGAAATCTGTGAGTTTGAATACAAATATTATCTTCTGACAATATCTATACTCAAATAAATCCTCATCACATTTATTGATACATTATTTTACAAAATGGTGAGGACTACTAAACAATTCTTTCTAAAACCTTCATTCCATACCCAGGCTTCATTTCGCTTATTATGTTCTCGCCTCCCGAGAAGAAAAATGGAACAAAAAGAAAAGGGTGAGCTCAACTAGCCCAAGAAAGAATATTATGACTAAGATAATATACAACAAATTATCATTAGTCTTCAACAGGAAAAATCTAATAGAATACAATAGACAACAAATTTTAAATCAATATTCGCAATGAAATAATAATTCATTAGAAGAGTTAAGTAGAGAATGCAAACTACTATCTTCTATGTATGAATTTAAAAGTTCATCGCTCTATCTTTTATCCCCTCAGTAACATCAATCAATATACATCCGGAATCAAATATTTATCTTTGCTACTGTGCCAAAAAGATATTCATCATTAATCATGTTCATCTAAACACTGCTCATCTTTGCACTACTACCAAAGATATTCTTCAGAAATCATTCATCTTTTGCACTACAAAGCCAAAGATATTCAATAATATCATCATTTAAGATGAGGATGATGAAAATATTTTTAAAGAAACGAATCCAAAGAAACAAAATGACAAGGATTAAGGATTAAGGATTCGTACTTTGTTTTATCCATGTTCAAAAATACCTCAAAAATAATCATAGTGGTGTAAAATTCAAGAATGATCAAAACATGGATACAATCAAAGCTAGTATCCGAATAGATATTTTGACAAAAAGAAGAAATTTTATTTTTCGATTGAATAGTCAGATACGTGAATAGTGCCATATACGTGAATAGTAATCTCGACACCAAAAGATAGAAATTTCCCAAAAAACATCTTCACGCTTACGAATAAGACTTTGAATAGTAACTCGTGAATAAGAATCTAAATGAATAAGAACTCATGAATAAGAACTCATGAATAAGAACTCATGAATAAGTAACCCCGACATTGAAAAGTTCCAAATTTGATAAAAAGTTTCAACCAATATTTCAAAGATAATGATATTGAAGAAATAATATCATTTGAGAAGAAAATAACATCCCTTACCTCGAAAGATTAAGATTTTAATTTGGAATCTAATGTATAGTCTTTGAAGGAACTTGCACCGCCTAAAAATACTCAAAGTATACTCAAAATACTCACAAGAATACGCTCGATAATATAGAGAGAGAAAACTTCAGCCGTGGTGATTTTCAATTCTAACCCAAGCACCCTATTTATAGGAAAATGCTTAGAACACCAAAGCGAAAATTTAATATAATATTATTATTTATAATAAAATTTCCTACGCCAACCTTCCAAGAACTGAATTCAGCTCATTCAACCCACATGTGTAACACACCATAATGAAAAAATGTTTTTCTAATTTTAAATATTTTAAACTTCCAAAATCAATTATTTTGAACTTGAACTTTAATAATTCATAATAAATAGCCCTTTCATCAGAAAATTCGAATCTCGCGAGTTTTTATAGGAAATTCAATTCTCTACAACTTTGCAGAAGAAAATTTTTCCAAATTCCAAATAGAAATTGACCGAAATCCACAAACGAAGCGATTTTGAAATATAATCAAATTTCAATTCGAATAAATGGGGTCCAATCACATGTTTAACATGTTTTAAACATTTATTGCAACAAAAATACTCTTCCTCCTCGTATACTCATATATCCCACATTCGTTGTAAAAATATCACCATTATTATATTATTAAAATATAATAATATATTTAAATAAATTATTTTATCGAAAAAGATAAAATTTTAATTTTCAACAATTGTCACATTAAAATTTTTCTCCATCTATATCCACATAAAATCAATATTTTTCTCATCATATGAATCAATAATTAATTATTCACAAATAATATTATAGAATCACAATATCGACAACCGTGCGCCCTCAAGGAAAGAGGGGGGCTTTCTTCTACACATAAGCAATTAGGTGACCAAACCTCTCCTTAGATGTAACTTTCTAGACATTGTCAATAATGTTATCTAATAATGTTATTCGGATAATATGAATTATTGCTTCGATAATGAAAAATACTTGTGTAATGACAATTATTGAACAACAACAATATAAAATATCAACGCAAAGAATTATTAACTCAATAAAATAATTGAACAAGAATTCATCGAACCATTATTGAGTAAAGCCTTCTTCACGTAAGAATCAATAATTGGTGCAATACCGGTAATCTTCTTGTGTTTTTAACCACCGGTATTTTAACAATTATTAATCTGTAATAATTACGCCAGCTATTTTTAAACCACTTATATTTGTCGCTTTCTTCATCCAATCGCTTTCACATTATGGGGCCCACACATGGTACGCTACATTGCATTTAATATTCCCGACAAGTATGAATATTCCACGACCAAACGAATATTCCCCGACAACAATGAATATTTTATAACCACTTGCTTATTTTGAAGTATTTGCGTATTTTACCCCTAACTATCCACATTAATCAAATCAACCCTTACTATTTTAAAATAATAAATAGAGAAAATTAAATTTCATTAATAATAAGTTGGGGTCTTACAAGTTTCCTTCAATACTATATTCAGTATTCCAGTTAGAAGTACTATCTTTTCGAGGTAAGGGATGTTATTTTTTTTAAAATGATATTATTTCTTTCAATATCATTATGCCGGAATATTGGTAAGATTTTTCTTGTAAAATTTTTATCTTTTCATGTTGGGGTTACTATTCATGAGTTACTATTCACGAGTTACTATTTATGAGTTACTATTTACGAGTACGATTCACGAAGCATGATAATTTTTCTTGTGAAATTTCTATCTTTCAATTATCGGTTACTATTCACGATACTGATCTTATTCACGATATCGACACTATTCACAGAAAAATTAAATTTTCTTTTATGTGTTCAAGATTGTCTGTTATGGTTCCTATCTTTGATTGAATCTATGTTTTGATCTTCATTTTTGAATTCTGCTCCACAATAGTTTATTATAGAGTATTTTTGAACTTGGATTGTTTAAAATACGAATCCTTAATATTTGTTCTTTTGTCTCACTAGATTCGTTTTCTTTAAAATATATTTTTCATCATCCTCAGTCCTAAATGATGATATTACTGAATATCTTTGGCCTGTAGTGCAAAGATGAATGATTTCTTGATGAATATCTTTGGCTCGTAGTGCAAAGATGAATAAGTGTTGAGATGAACATGACCGACTGATTAATATCTTTGGTCTGTAGTGCAAAGATGACTATTTGATTCAAGATGTATATTGATTGATGTTACAGGGACAAAATATCGATGATGAACTTTTAAATTCATATATGATAGTAGATTTCATTCTCTACTTAACTCTTCTAATGAATTGTTGTTTCCGCTGCAGTTGTTGATCTAAAACTTGTTGTCTATTGTATTCTATCAGATTTTTCCTTGTTGAAGACTGATGTGACGCCCCCAAAATAGGTATACATCACCCATCTTGAGTCATCAATAACATGGTACAGAAATAACTATAACTTTATTAATACAACAAAAAAAATTATGAGTTTAAAAACAAATATTGTCTTTTAGACAATATCAACACTCAAATAAGTCCTCATTACAATTATTGATACATTATTTTACAAAAATGGTGAGGACTACTAAAACAACTCTCTAGAACCATCATTCCACACCCCGACTAGAACTCGCTACATTCTCGCATCCTGAGAAGAAAAATGGAATAAAAAGGAAAAGAGTGAGCTCAACTAGCCCAGTAAAGAATATTATGACTAAGATAATATAGAATAAATTATCGTTAGTCTTCAACAGGAAAAATCGATAAAATACAATGAAACCAGACAAGTTTCGGTCAATATTTGCATAATGAAATAATAATTCATAGATGAGTTACGTAGAGAATGAAATCTACTATAATCTCTCGAATTTAAAAGTCCATCATCAATATTTTATCCTCTGTAACATCACTCAATATACATCTTGAATCAGATATTCATCTTTGCACTACAGGCCAAAGATATTCATCAGTTGGTCATGTTCATCTCAACACCTGTTCATCTTTGCACACGGGCCAAAGATATTCATCAAAAATTCATTCATCTTTGTACTACATGCCAAAGATATTCAGTAATATCATCATTTAGGACTGAGAATGATGAAAAATATTTTAAAGAAAACGAATCCAGTGAAACAAAAGAACAATTATTAAATATTCGTATTTTAAACAATCCGAGTTCAAAAATACTTCATAAATAATCATAATGGAGTAAAATTCAAGAATGATCAAAACATGGATACAATCAAAGCTAGTATTCATAATAGATATTTTGGACAAAAATAAAAATTTAATTTTTTTGTGAATAGTCCGTGATTCGTGAATAAGATCAGTATCATGAATAATGTCGATACGTGAATAGTAACCCTGACACTAAAAGACAAGAATTTCACAAGAAAAATACTATCAATATTTCGGCATAATGATATTGAAAGAAATAATATCATTTTTAAAAAAAATAATATCCCTTACATCGAAAGAAAAGTACTTTTGGCTGGAATATTGAATATAGTGCCGAAAGGAACTTGTACCGTATAACAACACTCAAAGTGTCAAAATACTCACAAGAATACGCTCGATAATATAGAGAGAGAAAAAGAGAGAAAACTTTAGTTTCTGGTGTGATTTTCAATTCTAACCTAAGCACCCTATTTATAGGAAATTACATAGAACACCAAAGCAGAAAATTTAATAAAATAATATTATTAATAATAAAATTAATACGCCACCTTTGAAATCAGATTCTAGCATTTCCCACATGCCCACTTTCTAGAAAAACATGTTTTAAATGTTTTTGTAATAAAATTTAATTCATACCCAATATTCCGGAACTTCAATAATTCATAATAAATAGTCCTTTTATCAAAAAAAATTCAAATCTTATGTCCATTCCATAGGAAATTCAATTCTCTACAACTTTGTAAGTTTAAGTTTTTCCAAATTCCAAGCAGAAATTGATCGAAATCCACATACGGACGATTTTACAGGCTATAATCAAATTTCAGTCAAGAAATAGGGTCCACAAACATGAAAAATATGTTTTAAATATTTTTAGTAACAAAAATACTCTTCCACCTCATATACTCATATATCCCATATTCATTGTAAAAATATCATCATTATTATATTATTAAAATATAATAATATATTTAAATGAATTATTTATCAGAAAATATAAAATATCAATTTTTCAACAATTGTCACTTTAAAATTTTCTCCATCTATATCCACATAAAATGAATATTTTTCTTATCATATAAATCAATAATTAATTATTCACAAATAATATTATAAAATCACAATCTTGGCAACTGTAGTTCCTTGGTGAAAGAGAGGCTTTCCAATAAGGATTTCTCTTATCTTGGCGTGCAATTAGGTGACCAAACCTCTTTGTAGCGAAATTTTTAGACATTGCCAATAATGTTATTTAATAATATTATTCAAATAATATGAATTATTGATTTGATAATGAAAATATCGTGTAGTGATAATTATTGAAACAACAATAATATAAAATATCAACGTAGCAATTATTGAATCAATAAAATAAAATATTGAGCAATAAATTACCGTAATAATTATTGAGTAGTGCCTTTCTTACGTAAGAATTAATAATTGGTGCAATACTGGTAATAACTTGTGTTTTAACCAATTTAGTATTTCAACAAGATATTAATCAGTGAATAACTACGCTACCGTTATTTATAAACAACTTATACTTGTCGCTTTCTTCATCCAATCGCTTTCCGTTATGGGGCCCACACAAGACTGCGTTGTCGTACGAATATTCCCCGACAGTAAGAATATTTCACGACCAAACGAATATTTCCCGACAACAATGAATATTTTATAACCACTTACTTATTTGAAATATTTGTGTATTTACCCATAACTAACCACATTAATCAAATCAACCCTTACTATTTTAAAATAATAAATAGAGGAAATTTAATTTCATTTATAATAAGTTGGGGTCTTACATGACATGTATGGAATGAAATGACTTAAGGAATGGAATGGGCATTCTCATTTTTATGTTTGGTTTGTCCATTCATTCATTCAGGAATAAAATCATCATTGTACTTTAGATGTTTAATTTATATGAATTACATTATGAATGGAATGTGAAATGATTTTTTTCGTTTTTTATATACTACAAACTTATAAAATGAATGAAAAATAATCTTACAAGGTCATTAAGTAAAAATTTGAAATTCTTTTATTCTATTTTTTTTACTTTTGTTTTTTTAATTTGTCTAAAAATTATACTTTATTCATTTTTTTAATTTTTTAAAAATAGAGTGTATTATGTAAATAAGTATAAATATATATAAGCAATCAGTTAAAAACATAAATCATAATGTTTTTACTGCATCATATATCATTTTTCATATTTATTTATAATATTATTTTATATATATATTTATTATTATTATAATTTTCATATAGCTTTTGTTGCTTTTTATTTCTTTGTACTCTCACACAGGAAAATTTTAACATCAATTAATTTTTTTTAACGGAAGGGTGCAATTTTAATATTTCAGTTAGTTTAGTTAGTTGACTACTGGGTTTGTTTTAGTTTGTGGTCTATTGCACAAACCACAAAGTGGACCAACTCATTATTTAATGAGGTAAATGTTATTTTTTTCGTAAGTAGTTAATTAAACGGTAATTTACAAAAAAAACGTTAATATAAATATTTACAGTATGTATTTACGAAAAAAACTTTAATTTTTTTAAGTATATATTTATAAAAATAAAAATATATAACATTAACCAAACATATTTTTTATAGTATGTATTTAGTAAAAATTAATTAGTATATATTTAGTAAAAATTAATTATATGAATACTAATATTCATATTCTATTTTTATAAGAAAAAATACATACTATAATTTACAAAAACGTTAATTTTACAAAATTCAGTATGTATATTACAAAAATTACAAAAAATGTTAATATTCATATTCTATTTTTGTTAATTTTTTAATATTCATATTCTATTTTGTAATTTTTTAATAGTTTGTATATTTTATAAATACCTAAAAACTTTAATTGTTTAGTATGTATTTAGTAAAAATTAAATACTAGATAAATATTTACAAAAATTACAAAAAACGTTAATATAATATATAATATTTTTACAAAATATTATTAAACGTTAATATTTATAGTATGTATTTTAGTAAAAAAATAATTATATGAATACTAATATTCCTATTCTATTTTTACAAGAAAAAAAATACATATTGTTCAACATATTTTTTTTTCCTAATTTTTGCAAATACAAACATATTTTTACTAATAAAATAAAATTAGTATGTATTTTTTTTTATAAAAATAGAGTATGAATATTTTTATAAACATATTTCTTTGACTCTAATATTAGTCAAAAAAAAATATCAGTTTGAAAACAATACAAAAAAAAGTAGTTCAAAATAAACATAAACATAATGTTTTTGTAAGGAAAATGAAGTAGCATAAACAAAGTAGGAAAAGAAAAGAAATGATGATAGCGAAGACAAGAGGGGAAGAATGTTGGCCTAGGAATGAAATAAATCCACCAATTTATAAAGGGGTTAAATACACTTTTATCCATTCTACTCAATCTCGGATTACAAATGCATTATTGAACTGAATTTATTTTCATTTAACTCACTGAACTACAATTATTTTACAAACCGTTATAAATTTTGTTAAATTGTTTGACTTTGAACGGAAAAATGACATAAGCTGCCACGTGAGAGAGAAAAAAAAAACCTACATGTTAGCATTTTTCTTTGTGGCATGCCTAGATAAAAACTTGTATAAATTTAATGTTAAATTAATCAAAATCAAATAAATAAATAATTCATTCAAAATATAAGTACAATAAAAATAATTTTTAAAATTTATTTTAATCATTAACATTTATTTGGTATGGTAAAAGCGGTATTATAGCATACAAATTTTTTTCCCAATGGTACAATTTTAAATAAATTATATAAATTACACATAAATATGTAATTTTCTTTTAATTTAAATAACTCATTAAATTCATTAATTTAATTAACATCTCTTCGATAAAACTAAAATTAATAATATAACATATGAATGTATGACATGTAATATTATTAATTTTTTCATAATACCCTCAACATTAATAATGAAAAATTATTAATATTTTTTTTTTACAAATTTATCTTTTATTGTATTCGGATATATTACATATATTATCAAAATAAGAGAAATTTGGTATATTTTTGAATTTGAATAATGTATTTAACATTATTCATAAGTATTTTCATAATAAGCACAAATTAAAAATTAAAATTCATAAAAATAAATTAAAAATTCAAAAATATAACTAAAATTTTGAAAATTATTTTTATTTTTATTTTTATTTTTGAAAATTAATATGATTATTATTTATATTATGAAAACCTTTAAAAGAACACATAAAAAAAAACAAATAAAAAAAAGAGACCATTTATCCTGTGTTTCTTCCCCCTTTCTCTTCTCCATCACCGCCATTTATCCTCTCTGTTTCTTCTCCTTTCTCTTCTCCTTCACTATCTATCCTCCCCTCCCAAAGATTGATAAGGAATACTGCTCTAATTCAACGCTAAAACCAAAATATATGTTTAGCGCCACATAAATCCCAAATCTAATTGAACAAATTTGTAAGCCATAGAAATTTTAATTTTATGCAGTTTGTAAGCTATATAAATCCTCAATCTCAAATCCCTAATTAATCAATTCTTATTTTCTTTCATGCACCTCCGATCTGATCCCTCTCACCATACGGTCCATACCCACCTACCGCTTTGCTTTGTTTTGCTTTTTTCATCAGGTTAATGCCACCTACTGCTTTGTTTTTTTCATCAGGTTAAAAAAAAAGAATTTGTTGTGTAGATATTTGGGTTGTACGTTGATGGTGGTGGTTATAGATGATGGTGGGTGGCGGCCGATGGAGATATGTGAGGAAGATGAAGTTTTTTTTTCTTTCTTTTATCAAGAAAAATGAAGATGGTAGTAATAATAATAATAATAATAATAATGATAATAATAATAATAATAATAATAATAATAATAATAATAATAATAATTTTATATTTTTAAAATGAAATTAAAATATTTAAAAATTAAAAAAATATGAATTCATTAATTTATATAAATACATTTGTAAGAATTATTCATTAATTTATTTTATTATTAATTAATTAATTTAATTTAATTATTTGTTATGTATATTAATTTGATTTATATTTTGTTTAACTATTTGTTATAGAATTGAGTATAATTTAATTTAATTAGTTATTCAACTAAGTTTCTCTCTCCTATCTGTACTGCCACGTCATTTTTTTGTTACATGGTTAACAGACATAAACTGCAAAATCACTTTTTGTAAATAATATATAGTTCAATGAGTTGACCGTAAAAAAAATTAGTTCGATGATGCATTCGTAAACCGACCTCCAGTAGAGTGGAAAAAAGTGTGTTTAACCCATTTAGAAAGGAATGAAAAATAGCTTTTAGATTTAGAAGAAAATAACTAAAGGAATGGAATGATCATTCTAATTGACTAACCAAACATGTTTTAAGCCATTCCATTCCCAGCCCATTTCATTCCATTCTCACCAACCAGACACAACATAAGTAGTCAAACCTGTGTATAAGGGTGTAAATAAGTTTAACCGAGTATTAAGTTGTTCAGATTTGGATCACAAAATTTATCAAATATAAAATAAGTTTTGATTGAAACTCGTTTAACTACCGAGTCGAACCCGATCTCGGGTTGAGCCTGAGCAGTTTAAAATTTTCGAACGAATATGATTCAAGTATCAATAGAAAATTACAATTTAAGAATGTTCGAATAATTTATCAAACTTTAAAATTTGTTCATATTTGAATCATTTATATTTCGAATTGAGCTTGAATCGAACTTTTAGTTGAGCCTGAACTGTTTGCTCATTTTACAGCCTTATCTACGTATAATCAATTTCAAGAAATAAAAAGTGTTTGGTAAAATAATATTAAAACGGCTTATAATCACTTTTTATAGAAAATTCAAAATATCCAATTTTGAATTTTTGACTATTTGTCAAATCTAATAATTAGGTTTTACCAAGTATATTACTAACGTATCCCTATTTATTTTAGTAATTCCAACCATTACTTGTATTTACTTTTCAAAACATTTCTTTTTATAATTTACACTTGAAATAAGTGATTAATAATTTTTTATACCAAACATTTTCACTTATTACTAATTTAAATGTTTTTATTTACCAAACATAAACTACTTTTTTAAAAGTAATTATAATTAAAAACACTAATCAGAAATTTTCATTTTTTTAAACAATCACAAACATACTCGAAATATTGTATAAATAGATAATTTTTATAAATGACAATTTATTAAAGAAAAAATACACCACTAAAGTACATCGCAACTCAAATTTTACACCAGTAACTTTGCACCCCAAAATTAAAAAGTTGTTCAGTGCACCTTTACTCGATCGAGACACTGGACTGGGCAAAAGCGACCAGGGGTTCGAGGGACTCCACTTTTCTTCTAAAGGTAACAGAAACAAAAAATTAAAAAATAATTTTCAATGTTTAAATGATATAAAAAACATATATTCCAAATTCAGAATCTTTATTTAGAAATGGTAAATCCCTTATTTTTAAGAATCCATGTAGAAAAGGTTCAGTTCTAGTTCATGCAATGCCGCTGCGCGCTGGCTTACTTGAAGAATAGATCTTCCACAGAATTTCAATGAAACTTTTCTTTCATTAATGATTCAAAAAATTACAGGTTGACAACAAGGAGCCAACAGCTCTTGCCGGTATAAGAAAGAAAGAATTAATAGAAACAGATAAATTACATTTTCCCACCTATAAAAATAAATTAATAAATATATACTCACTATGACCTAATTGGCTTGTAGGCGTGTCATTTGGTGTCTTTGCTGAAGAGTCCAACCAAAAACTTGTTAGTTTTGTGTCTGGACGGACAGAGTCATGGAGGTGTTTTAGTTGTTGCCATATATGGGCTATTCACCACTCTCCCAAGTTTGTTACAACTTTCAACTGTACTAGATGCGTCCTAAGGCTGTATTCTTCTACCTGCCAATGCCAATTAATAAGCAAAGATATTTATCAATAATCCAAAAATAAAAACATCTTGCAGGCTCGACATGAAGTAAGTCATATGTGCCTAATTACATATTCTGATATCCTGCAGCAGCAGCAGAAAGAGAGATGATAAAGAACATAAGTCGTGATCATTTTTGATGTTCTCAGTTTATGAGCAAGGTCAACTCAGAAAGCAATACGAGGACAAAATTATTAAAACAAATGAAATGTGATTTTCAACATGACTTGAACTGAAACCAAGCATCTATCTTTGTTATTGTTCTCACCTGCATAGCCGCTGTAGTTGCTAATAGAGCTTCACATTCATCAAGCATGGCTCTTTCCTGTGCTGCTACATCAGCAAGTTCAGAAACCAGGCAATTCATCCCATCCACCTGTAATCCTTGGAAAATACATAAGGCCATATTCAGGACTATCTTAAGGAAATGGCATTTGATATCCCTGTGACTAATATAATTGAAGTGTGAATAAATTGTTGGTGAAACAGAAACATGTCAATATTTAAAGAGTGCAAGGCTGCAAGTCCTCAAGCTTAGAAGCTGCATGGGGAAATGACACAATGTGGTTCAAATATCTAATCTGACAATGAAAATGTTGCTTTCACCATTATGTAACATATAAAAAAACCCTTACATGTTTCCTTCTGCATAACGTTTTGAGCCAAGCAAGAAGCATCATAAGAAACTTAAGTCACAAAGAACAAATCTATAAATTTTAAATTCATTGTAGATAGTATTGGCACATAATCATATATTACTGACACATTGAGTCAGTATCTCTCCCTGCAGCCCAAATTCTATTTCAAGAAGCTGCCTTTAAGTAATAAAAAAACACTTGTTTCCGTAAAGCTATCAGCCTACACTGCCTTAACCAGATGGACTTTGGACGGGGGCTGGGGGCATACTCGGAGGACGGCACTCACATAACCATATAAAATAGCTGCTGCTACCATTAAATGAAGTTCATTGAATGACAAAAGTTAAAGATATACAAAACCATGTAATTTAACAATAACAAGTAGCATAAAAAAAACGTATAAAAATAAGAATCTGACCAGCAAATAACCTCCAAAATTTCACACTCTAAAAAGATAAATTCATTTAAGTTCTTGTGGCTTTATAACTCGCTATTAAACTGACCAGATATATATATCTCTTAAAAATGACTAAATCCAATGCGGTTGCCAAAACGTACTAGAGCCAAAATACTAGAGCACAAAAGGGAAGAAGCAGATTCTGATAAAATCTTTATATATAGCACATGATGCTTACACTACAGATAGAACCACAAAAATTGAGAATCTCACCCTTGAAAGTACAGAACATATGGAGGATCCCATTGTCTGCATCACATCGACGGCTGAGCATACAGCTGCCTTCACAGTATCAATATCTGCCTGTAGATATCCAGATCTAATCAACAATTATTTACTTCTCAAAATCATTCTCAATAAATTTTCATGATATTACATACCCTTGCTCCTCCAGTGACCGGAAGACGGAGAGTGCTTGCTTGTAGATCTTTAATAGCTCCAGATACAGAGCAAGTATGGTCCTTTTCAATTAAAGGCCATTCGTCGAGGTAGGCTACCTAAGACAAAGATATTGACATGCGAGTCATGCGACCATTAAAAAAATATCAGTCATACATGTACAGATATATATTGTGTAACGTATATATAATAATAATAATATAATAATAATAATAATAATATATAAGCATAAAATAATAATAATATAAGCTAAACTACACACTTCTCAAGAGTCCCGACACTAAAAAATACAAAAAGTTATAAAAACCATAATATCATACTAATAGATTTCACAGCACTATACTTGAAAAAACAAGTTCAAGCAAAATTCTCAAAGTATTTGCCAGACGTTCACAAAGTTAACAAGTTCAACAAAACACTTCATATTGCTATCACTGCCATATGCTTGGAGCTATTGAAATTGGTCGCTGCATGGAATACAACTAGGATTAATGCATAATTAAAAGGTTTAACTTCTTTTCGCCCCCCGGGGGGGGGGGGGTGTTGTATGCTCTTTTATGACCAGTCAAAAAGTCCAGTTCCTTCCAAGCTGGAGTACAACACCCTTGGAAGCCCAGAAGATAGAATTTTTTCCCCTTTGATTTCAATTGCCAGACAAGGTAAATAGGAAGGAGGAGATCCAAGTAACTTATTCTATCAATTGGTAATTTGCTTATCTCCTATTTGGAGACCTACAACCTGTCAAGTAGTTCAATTCACAGGATGAAGTAGGTACATATGCAGAGTATAAATTAACCAAATAGAAAGTTCTTATTAAGAATAATGGAACCAGGCTAGAAAAGACATTCAAAGAAGCAACAGTTCCTATGGCTACCACTGTTATTGACATTTTTTGACACACTTGGTGATAGGTCCAGTTTGGTTTCTCTATTGAACAGAACTAGGAAAAAGGCATGATAGATAATAACAATTTTATGTTCTCTTCTTCAAATACAATTATCAGGAACTATGCAAGAGGTGGCAACTTGAAACAATTATCAGCATCCCAGCCATTATAAATTTCTTTTTCCTTTTAAAGTTTCCATTACCATATATCTGGTGTATGTACAAGTAGCTCTCAAACTGTATTCACTGTTTCCACTTTTATGATTGCACTTACCAGTTATCCACGATTACTTGCTTGAGAAAACAACTTCACCACAACGCATCTGTTTTCTAGGTTCACTGTGATTTATGCATGTTTCATTAATTTTAACATCCCCCTCCTCCTTTCTTACTGTTCTCTCAGTTCCATTAATTAGCCGATATATATCTTGAACACTGCCAGTCCTTAATCCTGTCCTACATAGTTTCTACACTAGCAAGTAGGATGCATACGATTACAGTAACATAAATGAACTATAATTAAGATCATTAAAAGAAGGCCAAGAATCAGTTTTACCATCTGGTAAAGGTCATGCAGCTCTTTCCAAAATCAGTTTTACCTTTTTTTTTTCAATTTCTTTTTCCAGGACAATATAGTTAAGAATCTCGCACCAGCATAAAACACTAACGGGTGATCTTTAATACAAGTGTTGATAGAAATATAAGTGATCACCTGATGTGGATCTTCACATTCTCATGTGAAAACTGTATAGTAGTTTAACATTTTAAGTTAAAAAAAAAAAAAGAACTAAAGACCCTGAAAGACTAAGCACCAAGAATTTCAGTAAACTAAATCAAGGAGTACATGTAATTGCTTGACAATGATGTTATAGTGAGACAGATGCATTACTTGTTCATTTAAAACTGAGTACAGCTTCAGCTTCAGCCTCAGCTGTTGGAGGTCAATCCTCTTCTCAGTTACTGAATCCCATAATTCTGAGGTAGTTCTCCATACATTGTACAATCCTTTCTGCAGAACGAAATTGAAACATTCAATAAAAACCAAGTGTCATGCTATGAAATTAACATAAGAATCCACGCCTTTGGAAATGACATAGTATGAAGTACATGATACAAAATCTAAAAAAAAAAGAAGATAAAATTTACTTAAGGATATTGCAATTTGACATCCAAGGAAAACAGATAAACATACTGGTAATCAAGATAAATAGTGACTAAATTATATAGCATATTAAAAGGGATCTCAGAAGTTTCATAAAGATTAAAAGGCCAAACCTCAGCTGTTACTTTCTGAGAATTCAGAGCAACACCTGCTCGGGCATTGGCATATCGCCATTGCAAATGCCTATTGTACAGTAGCCGCAACTGATGAACATCTTCAATGTGGTTAGCAACCTTCTTTCCCTTTCTAATATCCGCAATATAACTGAGTACAGATGTTGAACTGTTGGTTTGCCTTGATGGACTGGACGGTCTTGTCCGAGATGGACCGACTCCTCTAGATGGAGCAGATGTCAAGGTCCTTGTTCGGGATGGACTCGCACCTCTAGAAACAGAGGACGATAGCAGAGATGTCTTATTCGGTGATGCTGGGCGTGATCCAGGAGTAGGCAAAGACTGTGACCGGTCAGTGGGAGTAACTAATTTAGTTCTTTCTGATGGTCTTGAAGAAACAACATTGGGATTCCTCAGTGAATTATCATCAACTGAACAAGCCTCAAATTCTACTTTTCCACTTCTGTCGAATGATATTAGCCTCATCGCACCACTGACAGATTTTTGTAAGGGTTTACTCAAACAACCTGGTATGGACATTCTCCTCAAAGAAGGTGCCATCATTCCTGGATTTGGTGTAGTTGTTGCTTTAGTTTTATTAGCAAGATCAATGCTTTTAGCTAAAACATTGGATGATACTCTTCCACCTATTCTACTAGGCCATCGATGCTGATCCACTAATCGACCATGTAAACCATCCACTGGTTTTGAATTCTCGGACTGATCAGGGGAGTTCTTTCCTTTAAGAGGGCTTCTCTTTCTCTCTGGTGTAGGCTTTCGTGAAGGAGGCGCTGTAGTTTCGGATTGTTTATGTGCTACATTTGATGATGGCCTCAAAGTGCAATCTGACAGGGCATGAGCAACAGGTTTTTCTCTTTTACTAATAGGAAGGGAAAATGTATCGGATTGGAAAGAAACACTTAGACTGCGCATTGTGGAAGGCCATAAAGATTCAGGAACCCAGCTGCTCAATAACTTTCTAGATGCCAATTGTATAACTGATGTTGTATCATGGACTGGTGTGGATGGACTTGGTGGCGACGGTGGCGTCGAGGGCCGCCTCCGTTCAGCCGATATAGCTCTCTTTGGAGCCGATACAGATGAGGTGGTGCCTGTTCTTGTAGTGTTTGGGGAAGGGCAACGCCTCGGGCCAGAGGCTGTGGATGGAGTAGGTGACCTATACCTAGAACTGACTTCTCTTGTCCTAGACCGGCGGGTGGTTCCATTGTTCCTTTCCGCCGGACCTAGTGGTGGTCTTGTGGTCTCCACTGCTGAATGCTTCTGTAATGCTCGATCTAATTCACATGCATCCATCCACACAGTCTAAATTGAACCACATTGATATCTCAATTCATACAT
The DNA here is from genome assembly GCA_020205615.1 of Panax quinquefolius. Taxonomy (NCBI): domain Eukaryota; kingdom Viridiplantae; phylum Streptophyta; class Magnoliopsida; order Apiales; family Araliaceae; genus Panax; species Panax quinquefolius. The sequence continues at coordinate 125,280,712 of CM035168.1, forward strand.
TTAGCAGACTTTTGATAACTCCCACATTGGATTATAATACCCCAATTTGCAGAAAGGAGATCCTTTTCTCTACTGTAAATCTGCCACAAAATCCACAACCAAAAAGTAAGATACTAGACAGAGGAAAAAAGAAAAGAGAGCCCATTAGGGAAAAGAAAAGGATAATATAAAGTATACATCTTTACAGGAAGTTAGATCTAAATGAGTGTGAATTGATCAGCCAAAGCAAAATTACAAATGGTCTCCCTTTAAATTATGATATTAACACACATTCAAGCAGATCAGACTCAGGCAATGGCAGATAAGATAGCTCAAGGGATTAGAAAAAAGAAGTCTGAAGCTCCAAATCACATAAGATCAGTGTCCTCTTGGTGAGGGAAATGTGAAAATTAACAGTGATCATAAAAGCTTAACAACAAATTGTAGGGCCCTACATAGTAAGAAGAAGAAAATCAAGCTGGATTTTCCCCTCCCTCAGAATTGAGAAGAGTGGAGGGAGAAATGGGGAAGTGGCTGTAAGGATAAGACAGAGAGGGTGGGCACCATATGAGGGATTCTATATATTTTTCTCTCTCCTTTTTCTTTCTGTCCACCAACTTTTGTCACTCTCACGGGAGTGCAATGGATTCGTAATGTATGCACACACCCACATACAAACAACGCCCAATCCCCACCCCCCTCTGGGTTGTTTGTTCTTCTCCTACTCTTAAATCCTTTTCATGAAAGATAATTGAATGAAAGTGATACTTACAGAAGAGAAATTAAATAGTTATATTGGGATCAACCGTGTCATCCTGAAATAAATCACAACCAAAAGATTTTTAATTCTTTTTTACAGTTCCCAATTATTTATTCAAAAAAAATTGCTAAAATATTTATGATAATTTTGTACTCTATTTTGTTTCTTAAGTAGTAGTACTACACTCGCAATACGTATACACTGTATTTCACAGAATTTGTACTCTATTTTTGTTTCTTAACTTGGTATACACTGTATTTCACAGAATTTGTCCCTAATTTCCAGGACATATTGAGTATTCATCTATACTCGCAATACGGAAGCTTCAGAACCAGAGTAAAATGAATATTTTAAAGTCTCAAATAGAAACAGACCAGTATTAAATACTAATCCCCATAAAAGAGGAATTAATAACTCTCTTTTTTTCGGGTTCAATTAATTACCGTGCTTTGCCCTAGCAAGTAGAAAGATAAAGAATCCATCTTTTCTTTAACTCAAAAAAAAAAAAAGAAATCGAAATTTTTATTTAAAATTCTTTTGAATTAATTTAAATCCAAATAGAGGAGAAAAAAAAGTACCATGGCAAACTTTACGACCTTCATCAATACAAAAAAGGAAATTCGCGGCGCTATTTAATTCCACATAAATTTAAGAAAGGAATTGATAAATCTTGTTCAAAATTGTTATATGATTGAAGAAACCCTAATGACACCGTTAAATCACGCAACACTGGATATTTATAATAGAAAACCCTCAAATTCACCCGAATAATTACATTAACACATACAGAGTCACGCAAAAGTGGTCAGTTGATAATAATAAATTTAAATCTAACCGGTAATAAGTTATTCCGACCGACGGAGTGTGATCGGGAAGGATATTTTCCGGCAAGTGATCGTAACTGAATTTTCTGATTCACCCACAGAGTAAGACTGTGTCAAAACCAATATATAATCGAGTGTGCTTATATGCACGGCTGTGTATGTTTTGGGACTATGGGTAAAAGAAAAAAAACGGAGAGAGAGGAGGGGTTAGGCCGCCTAACTTAGGCGGTTGGAGGGCGTTTAGAATTTGGACTAAAGGAGATCAGAAGAAGGATGTTTTGGCGCCACCTCCTTAGATAATGTCAATAAGAGTAACCTCTTATTGACATTATCTAACATTTGGTTTTATTTATTAATTAATTAACCTCTTTAATATCCCTGACCTTGAAATACACTTTCGTGTTTGTTAAAGATTTTAAATATTTCTCCTAATTGTTAAAATTAATAAGATAAAAAATAAATAATGAGAGAAATTTGGCACACATTTACGTTATTTATTAAGATAGTTTTTTTAAACACTCAAGATAGTATAAATAAAATTTAGGATAATTTTAAATCTCAAAAAAAAAAAAAAATCTTAAATGGAGTACTTAATAAGTGGTATATATGCATCAAATCTCACCATCTCGGTGTATGTACAAAATTTTCAACTCCACATAAGTAAAGGGTTCCGTTTAAGGTGGTCCAATGTTTGGCATCCTTCGTTTCAATTTAGTGAAACTTATCAATTAAGTACAACTCGCCTTAGGTTGTCACGTTTTTTGGAATTATATATTTCAAAATGATTATATATATACGTTAGCGAACTTAAACAATAAATTAAAAATGAATAGACTATAACGTCGATTTTGTATGTTATAGCGACAAAAAAATCGTCGATATATAATTCTTTCGTTTATTCCTTCATAAATTTAAATTTCGTTAAAAAAGATCTGGAAATATATATACATATATATATATATATATATTGAAAATAGAGTATGTCTTATTTTAATTTCAATTTAAAAGATTCTCTAAAATAGATGGTCTCGGCGAAATTATTAATTACTTATTCTCGACGCAGTATATACATCTTATATTTCGTAAAATTATTTTTTTTTGTAAATAAAAAATATTTTTTATAGAATTACTTATTTCCAACAATATTACACTAGGAAATAAAGCTCTTTTCCCCAAGACTTTAGATATTTTTAAAATTTAAAAGAATTATTTTAATTTTAAATTTAAAAAGATCTCTTAAATTTTTTTTAAAAAGTCAATATTAATCCTATAATTTGGAATAGAGACGAGTATCTATCTTAATCAAACTCACATTAACCCTAAGATCGAAGAGTCTATTAATTCGATGGCAAAGTCTACAAACAAGATCGCTCTAATTAAGTTCCTATCCATGTCTCTATTCAATTAGCCAAACCCACATAAACCCTTTGAAGATTAAAATTTAAAAAAAGGAGTGATGGGAGCAAACTATTATTGATGTTTTTTTGTAAGTATATATATATATTTAAAAGCAATTCTATTCCAAAAGGTCCATTTTAAGCTTCTTGCATTTACAAAATGAATCTCAGAAGAAAAGACATATATATACAATAATAGTATATATATTTTGTAAAATGAATTTGGCCATTTATTATTTAATATATAGACACAAATTAAACTGATTGATTGATTGATTCCACATATGTCCGACCACAAATGTCACCTCGTTGTAAATTGTGGACCTCTTCAACTATATTTCTTTGTTTCAGTCAACCAAACTAATTACTTTACTCTTTCCGATTGTATTAGTCATTAAAATTATTATTTTTTATTGAATATTCGATTGAACTTTTAATTTTTTAAATTAACTCACTGAATTAATTTTTTTTTAAATTGGGTTATTTAGTTAAAAAAAATTGACAGACATTAATTTTTTATCTACGTGACGCTGACGTGAATTTAAAAAAAAGAAAAAAAAAGGAAATGACATGAAAAATAAAAATCAGCATAAAAAATAAAAAAAAATTAATTATATGGCCAAAAAAAACTTGAAAATAAAAACAAAAAAATCAAAATAAATCTAACCAAACTTTTCCGATACCCACCAAAACCACAGACACCCAGTCATACTATTCCTCCTCCTCCTCCAAATGGGTTGTTTGTTCATCAAAACCTAGATCTGTTTTGATGAAAAATAAAATGAATCAAATAAAGAAGATGGTTAGATCTGCGGATTGAGAGTGAATGGAAGAGATAAAAACCGCGGAAATGGAGAGAAAGAAGAGCGTTCGGACTTCGGAGCCTAACACGAGAACCCAGATGGGAATTCTTCATCTTCTTGAGAAAAATCAACGAAAAATTCTTATCTTTCCGTTTTGGGTATCCTTGCTTGGGCTTTGAGTGGTCTCTCTTCCTCTTTCTTGCTCTTTGATTGAATTTTCGATTCTACTGTAGCAATGAGTTTCAGAGACGATAACGAAGATGGAAGAGATCTGAGGAAACCATTTTTACATACGGGAGTTGGTATCGAATGGGTTCAAGGCGTTGAGTATGATGGGTTCTTCACGAGCAATTCGTGATGACTCCATTTACGTTCTTGCTGTGTTTTGATCGTTGCTTTAGGTCCTATCCAGATTCGGTTTCACTTTGTAAAACCCTCTTTCTCGTTTATCTTCCTTTGCTTTTGCTTCCCAAGTAATCCAAAGACAACCCATGTAATAAAGATTCAATCTTTTAGGAAATTAATGGGTTTGGATAATATGACTGATTATTTGAACCCTCGAGAAGCAATGCCGTTTGTCAAATTGTGTTCTGTTTTCCTACCGTCGAACAGATAGCCTAGTAAATTTAACAAGATGTCCCCCCCCCTCAACGCTTACGCTTGGTTCCCCTGAGATCTAATTAAATCAAATTTAAGTGAGTTAAGAATTTAACTAAAAGATTCAATTTACAGTTACAAAACTTGTAAAACCCCGTGAATGGGAAATTTAAATTTAGCTCTGTTTGCCGTAGTTTCTTTAGCAGCCAAACAGATACCTCTGTACGTTTCTGAGGTCTGCAATGTATTTGAATAAATGTATTTGTTATTCTTGCAGTGTGGTTATACTTCACCCACACAAGCTGTTATTTTCAAAGATCTTAAGCTTACTGTGTGAGGTTCGAATGATTCTGTGGTGCCTTGAAAATTTCAGTTTATTTTGTTAAAGAACGGTTACGGGAAGGAGTTTACTTTTTGAGGAGGAAGAGGATTGAACGGCGATGATAGAGAGATGAATGGATCTTAAGCTGCTATTTTTTTGTTTTTATTTTCAAGTTTTTTTTGGCCACATAAGCAAATTTTTTTATTTTTTATGCTGACTTTTATTTTCCATGTCATTTCCTTTTTTTTCCTTTTTTTTTTTTTTTGTATTTCCTTCCTTAGATAAGAAGGATAGAATGTACTCCAGTTTAATTTGGAATTATCGCCTGTTTTTTCTTTTTGTCTTTTTAATTCTGCAACTGAAATCTGAGAATGACTTTATTCATGCATGTACCTCTAACCTCTTACTACTTTATCTCTCTATATTGTTCTTTCTTTTCCCTCATTCTTATTAAGGAAAAAAAAAACGAACCTTATCCTATTATTCCTATCTACTGTAGATAATTAGGTCAACTTCAATTTTTTTTTTTTAAAGTTACGCTATCTATAATTATTCCTATCTAATGTAGATTATGTCAACTTCAAATTATTATTATTATTAAGTTACACTATCTATAGGCACGTTGCCAATAACTTGAATTGGGAATTTTATATATATATATATATATATAGTCACAGGCATAAAGAGAAAAAAAGATCGAAGCAAGAAAACCCATTTCTTAATTCCCAAAACTTCATAAATTAAAAACTGTGAAATTAAGCACTAATCCAAATTAAGTCCAAATAATTAAGCATAAGCATAGTGTTTTCAAATTAAGCTCTAATACTAAACTCTTTGCGTTCTAATTAAATAATTAATGAAAAGCAAATGGATAATTAAAGAGATCGACTAACATTTTTCCTGATATTCTTTTTAATTAGTAAAATAACAAAAACCAAATGATGGGCAGCCATGTGCTTGAATATGCTAATACATACAATTATTGTAATCAAATCGTATTCCATAATTCCATGCCCTTCCATGTCGCATTGCTGTTTACAAGATGTCCATTTTTTATATATCAAGATTTTGATATTTTATCATAAAAAAAGTGTCCTATTTGATGGCTCTACACATGTAATGATGTTTCATAATTCAAATTTACATGTGGGCTTTGATTCTATGTAATAAAAAACATCAACATTATTTTGTCTGATTATATATATATATATATATATATATATATATATATATATAAGAAGGATAAGTCATCTACCTTTTATCTTACTACCACTACTTCCTTTTAACGACGAACGTTAATAAATTCGATTTTAATCGTATATAACTATAAATACTATACTTTTAATGACGACAACATATATACGTCATTAAAAAGTATTTAAACAACAGTTGTATCATCAAACCGTCATTTGGTCTGCTATAGAAAAGCTGAAACACGCGAAATGAAATATAAAGAATATCTGACTTGATCCGATATATATATATATATATATATATATATATATATATTGGACACACACACACTCCATGCATATTAAGGGATGTATAATTAATCTCAGGGTTTGAACTTGAACTTTTTATTGCTGTACTTCACATTGGATACCATGCATGCATGTACCATAGTACACAGTATGGTATGGGGGAGACCAATTCTCTGAATACTTGGCATCTGAACGTCGTTTGTCTATATGCTATGTAGATTATATATATATATATATATATATATATATGGACACTTTATTTGTTTTTTTTAATTATCTATCTATGCATATAAATATTATGACCTTTTATTTTAATTATTTATTCACTTATTTTTGCTTCATTAATACTAGTACTAAACTACTAATTAAGTAAATTAAGCTTCAAAAAAAGGAGAAAAAAGTAGTGCCTAAATTCCTGCGCAATAGAAGCTAAAAGCTTCCCGCCGTAAGATTTACTTAAAAAATATTAGTAATTAGTAATTAGTAATTAGTAGTGCCCGTGATCATTGCATTCTAAACTTTGAATCGTGAAGAAATTTAATTTTCTAATTAATATCCAAGTGTTAAAAGTTTTATTGAAGAAAACAAAAGTCCTACGCAATGATTATCAACCTAAAAGTAATTGGATTGATTTCCTTTTGTTCACTATAAACAATCCGTAGAAACCATCTTATATAATTTGCTTCAAAGTTAATAATATAAAGAAAATATATATGGAAAATTATTGTAAACTGTTACTCTCAGAAATCTTATATCGCTAGCTAGCTCTAGCTATATGTGATAAACCCTAGACTATTGAAAATGATTGAGACGGAAGAAAACGAAATGATTTTATTTTCATCATTTATTTAATCATTAGTAATTACTCGTGCCTAAAGGCACGACGTAACGAAAAATTAAATTAAAATTCGAAAAATACTACATTACCTAAAGACTTTTTGCAACCTAAAATAAATAATTCACCAAACCTCCACAATAATTAATTTTTCTTTAAAAATAGATAACCAAAAAAATCTAATCCTGTTTACAAAACTTAAAAATCATCAATAACAATCTTTATAATTCACCACACCACCATAATAACAATTATTATTATTATTATTATTATTATTATTATTATTATTATTATTATTATTTGATTTGGGCGGGAATTTTTAGTGTGAGATGAAATGTGAGACTTTAGATTAAGTTGGAAGAATTGAGATAAAATCTGAACCGTTCTTGTGGTTTATCAAATGAAATATTCAAAATGATTTATATTTTATTATATAGATATTATAATTATTTTTATTATAATAATAATAATAATTATTATTATTATTACTATTATAATAATATTTATTATTATTATTAGTACTATTATAATAATAATAATAATAATAATTATTATTATTATTATTTGTTTGTGTGTGTGAAGAAGAGAGGAGAGAGAAAGATTTTGTGTGTGAACATGAGAGAGAGTATGGTGTATGAGTGAATTTGATTTGGGCGGGAAGAAATATGAGCCTTTAGATTAAGTTGAAAGAATTAAGTTAGAATGAATCTGAATCGTTCTTGTGCTTTGTCAAATGAAAGATTCAAAATGGGTTCTGTTTTATTATATAAATATTATAATTATTTTTATTGTAATAATAATAATAATAATTATTATTAGTACTATTATAATAATATTTATTATTATTAGTACTATTATTATTATTATTAATACTATTATTATTATTACTGTTATTATTATTATTATTATTATTATTATTATTTGTTTGTGTGTGTGAAGAAGAGAGGAGAGAGAAAGATTTTATGTGTGAACATGAAAGAGAGTATGGTGTATGAGTGAATTTGATTTGGGCGAGAAGAAATATGAGTCTTTAGATTAAGTTGGAAGAATTAAGTTAGAATGAATCTGAACCGTTCTTGTGCTTTGTCAAATGAAAGATTCAAAATGGGTTCTGTTTTATTATATAGATTTAACAAGAATTAGATTTAGAGAGTTAGTGTGTGAGTCAGAAATTGCTTTAAATTGTGTTGTTTTCCGTTGCAATATATATAAAAAATGATCCATAACATCTATTTATAATGGATTAAAAATATGCATACATCATTTATATTGCTCAATATAAAAATCAACGGTCGAGATTAATTCACGTCAACTACTATTAGTAGCGGACGACGGATTACGTCCGTTACTAATAATAGCAGATAATGGGTGTCGTCTGCTACTAATAGTAGCGGATAACATTGAAAATAATAGTATGAGCGTCCGTTACTATTAATAGTTGGCGCGAATTAATCTCGACCGTTAATTTTTATATTAAACAATATTAGAAATGATGTATACTTATTTTTGATCCATTACAAATACATGAGATGAATCATTACCCATATATATAGTAAAATTAAATTTGTAGTGGCAGGGGTAAAGGAAAGGAGATGTGTAAGAGTTGAAAAGAAAAATAATGAAAATGGAAATGATCTGTTATTGATTTAGAAGGTTACATCATGTATTTAAAAAAAGGGTCCTTTACATAAGTATACAACAAATAGAAAGTAATTACAAGAAAAGTGCATCAACTAAATAATTACAAAAGAATGTAATTATTACAAAAATAATAAGATTCATTCACATTAATAAGGAAACCTAAAATCAAGGATAACTAATAATTCAAATTCAAATTCAAATTCAAATCTTGTCTCTAACAACAATTTCAAATCCATGTTTCAAAATTCAAATCAAAATGAGAAAATTAAAATAAAAAATTATGAAGGAGCTAATGTTCATCATCCTCTCTCTCATACCACCATCACGCCATGCATATCATCGCATGCATGGCGAGTTCTTATTCTCAATTTCTTTTGATGATTTGGTTACCCACAAAATTGAAATGGTTACCTTTATACTAATTTTGACTAGTAATTGCATCACATTTAAAATAAAATTGGTAATCAAATAAAAGCTGAATTGGTTACCTTATCAAATGGTTTAGTAACCAACTATATGAAATTTGGTTACCAATTGCATCATATCCAAAATAAATTAATAACCTAATAAACTAAATTGGTTACCTTATCGGAAGATTTAGTAACCAATCGCATAAATTTTGGTTACTAACCGCATCACATTCAAACTATATTAGTAAACTAATAAAAGCGAAATTGGTTACCTTATCAAATGATTTGGTAACCAACTACATGAAAGGGGGAGGAGGGAGAGGGGGGGGTGGGGGAGGAGGAGGTGGAGGCGGGGAGGAGGAGGAGGGAGGAGGAAAGGGAGGAAAGGGAGGAGGGAGGAGGAAAGGAGGAGGGCGGGAGGAGGGGAGGCGGAGGAGGGGAGGCGGGAGGAGGGAGGAGGGAGGAGGCGGGAGGAAAGGGAGGGGTGGGGAGGGAGGGCGGGAGGAGGTGGAGGTGGAGGCGGGAGTAGGGGAGGAGGGAGGAGGGAGGAGGGGAGGCCGGAGGCGGAGGAGGAAGGAGGCGGAGGAGGGGGGAGGCGGAGGAGGTGGAGGGAGGCGGAGGAGGTGGGAGGGTTTGGTTATATATATATATATATATATATATATATATATATATATATATAACTACAGATTGTTATAGATGAGAAGAGAGAGAAGAAGTTATGGGTATAACTAATTCATAAATTAAATGAATCCTAATTGAATACTAATTCCTTAAATTAAGGAATCCTAAATGCACTAGAATTATAAATAAATATGGTAGTGTATTAGTTGTGTAAAAAAAGTTTTATGAGAAGCACTTTTATTATAATTTTTTTTAAAAATGTAATAGAATATGTAAATCACCCTTAAAAAAATACTGAATTTTTAATGATCAAATCATTCACTCCATGTTGAATACGGTACAGATTAACGGAGATATATAAGGCACACAACTGGGCCGGAGAAACAAGGCCCGGCGAATTTAATTTGTTAAGGGTCTTAATTTGGGCTGCACATCCATGACTGAGCCCAGCTAAAATATTGAGATTTGAAGGTTTTGTTATTTGGTAAATGTTAGAAATGCTATTTGGGGAATCTGACTGTTAACATTGTTACTGATTGCACTTAATTTTAGAAAATGTTTTAAATTTTTTTAAAACAAATGTAGTAGTATTACTCCTTCCATTCCAAAGTATAGTATTTCATTTGCTCAAAAATATGAAACTAAGGAGTGGAAATTAAATGAAGCACTCAGCTTGTATATTTACACCTTCAAAAATTATATGCAAAAAAATAAAATTAAAAATTATTTTGCTCTTATATTTTGGAAGAGGGGATACCAATTTTAATTTTTTTAAAAATTTATTTGAGACATTTTAAAATTTAAAATTCACGTGGTTCAATTAATTCTTGAAAAACTAAATCTTGTAACCAATAGTAATTTTTAAATAGCTTAGAATATTCATAAGTGTGTTGATTAAATTAATTAAATCAATTCACATGTCAAAGTAAAAATAAGTACTGAAGATCTTATATTATGGAGGAGAGAGTAGTATTATACTATCTCCGTTCCTTAATATAAGTCGTTTTAGAAAATTATTTTTGTTCCTTAATATAAGTCGTTTGAGAATTTCAAATAAGTATTAATTGCTTACTTTCTAATATTAACTTAAATAATAAATATAATTTTGGTTCTCTTACTACTTTTTGTCCAATAAATGATACTCTATTTTTCCAATATAAAGGCAATATAAATAATTATTATTATATAATTATTTCCTTAATACTTATGCACAACTCTAAAACTACTTATATTATATTAAGTAACAGAGGAGTACAGTGGAACAAATGTTTTTATTGAAAGTTGTAATACTAAAGTTTAATGCTTAGTTATAAGTGCCCAAATTAATATACATATACTCTTTTGTAGGAAATATCTTATTTTACCAAATGTCTGTTGAATTAGTAACTGGAAATACATTACTTCCTTTTGCCTGCATCTCCAGCTAGCCAACTTTACTGAAAATAGTTGATCGACTTTTATATTTAATTGTTTTCAAGAAGAAGTGTCACTTTTCAAAATTAAAGCCAAACGTATATAAATTAATATATATATATATATATATATATATATATATATCAATTAAGGATACAAATTAATTAAGTGCTTACAATTAATTAATATTTAGGTAGGAGCTAGAAGTTGAATTAATTATTTGGGAAACAAGTATATATGTAATTAATGCAATATTGCACGCATGTGGAGGAAATGAAAAAATCAACAAGAAAGAATTAAACAGTAGGAACGGCAGCTTGGAAGATGGTATCATAGGCAATCTGAATGCATGACTTGAACTTGTGCGGATCTATGAATCCTTTTTCCACTGCAATCGTTGCTCTCAGCGTTTCCACATAACTTATCAGAGTTACTGCAAGACTCTGCGATTTCCACACACACAAACATCAATACATCATGCATATGCATGCATGTTAACGATATATATATAAGGAATTAATTGTTTTTAGCCATTAATTAATTAATTGTAGCATAGTAATGGTATAATTAACTTAATTGTTGAATATTCAATAAAAGAATAAATGCATGGGTAAAATTCTATCTAAGTTCTTTTCTTCTTGCGTTTGTCAACCACATTAATTTCTTGAATATACTAATTTGTAAGGATAAATTTCTGCTTAATTAATTAACAAGCTAAAGCTAGCACAAATTAAGTAAGCACTATTAAAAAACAGAATGACTTTGTTTAATTAATTGAAAAAATGAGTCCTTGGTATATAAAATATAAACCTCTGGAGCTCCACCGACTGTGAAGTAGAGACCTTTAACAGGACGATTCGCCAAAGCCATTTGCTCCACTGGTCCAATCAAATTGGTCATGCATGTGCTCGAATTCCTTATCGTTTTATGAATATATTTTGCAGTTGCCTATATATATATATATATATATATATATATATATATATATATATATATAACCACAAAAACGATAGCGATATTTAGTTTATATATATATATATATATATATATATATATATATACTCTTCCGTTATCACATACAAACAGTCTAACCAATATATATATATATATATATTTTTTATTTCAATGCGAATATATATTATATAATGATTTGCATCCATCAGATCATAGAAATTAATGATATCATCAAATAAATCGCTACCCTGCAACAGGAGACATTCTAATTCTTTGATGTTGGACATCAACTTAATTATCAATATATACAATATGTTAGATACAATAAATTGATAAATTCCATAATACACTACTCAAAAAAATTATGAAATTGTTGAATGAATGGAATAGAGAAGAGAAGGAAATGGAATGAAGAGCAGAATATATATTTATTTATTCCAATCTTAAATGGAATGAGTCATTCCCATAGAATAAAATTTATAAATTTGACAAAAATGGGAGTAGTTTATTGCATTCTAATAAAACAACCAAACACTTTTTTTTCCATAAAAATGATACATTTATTCCTGCAATCCAAACGTAATTAATTGTAACATAGAGCTTGAGAAGATAATAGATTGGAAATAATTTACATACCTCAGCACCGTTCAATTTTCGGTAAATCTCCAGAAATTGACCAGTCAGAACAGCAGCATAGTTATTCTTTAATCTCTTGATTGTTTCATGTGCTTTAAATACAAAATCAAGAGGATTTAATGAACAGTCAGAAGTACTACTTAATTTGGGTATAGGGACATGCAAAAATGCGAAATGATTACCCCATGGCATTGCAGCCTTAGGTTTAACCATTTCACTCACTGACTTGTAGCCACCAACGTTCCTGGTGTTAAGTACCACTAGTGCAGTAGTCTTGGTATTGCTGTACTTGTTGCTTTCTCCTTTCATGTACAACCGAATTCCGAGTAAGATTACCCCAGTCATCACATCATTTACCGTCTGTTAAATTTTGCTATATAGTCAATTACTGTACGTTTGCCCATGCATATAATTAAATTAGTAATAACGAGATACCAAAACTTAATCTTGTAGTGCATGGTTAGCTAATTAATTAAGCATTGATCATAATCGTCTCATCTATAGAAGAAATTTAAACATTGAGTTAGCACTTTGAGGTTAGGTTACCCAATACACATACACACAAGAATAAGAGAGTATTAATATAAGTATATGGTTTTAGGTAAGAATTAATAGAAAGATAAATTTAAAACTTATTCTACCGTTGGAATGAAAGAGTCAACCTTCTGCCTCATCTCATAAAAGCATGTGTAATTTATTTATTTATTTACAGTTAAATTAATTTTGTAATTAAAGAATATAGTATAACACTAATACATGTGACATGATATGAGAGTACGTAGATCTGAATTGTGGAAGATGTTCATTAATGGCTCATTTCCCAAATCATCTATCTTAAATTCTCAATTTAGTTAATTACTAGTTCAAGAAAAGCTTCCATTACAAGTAGCTAGTAATTGGACCAAAATATCAGTAATTAAGAATATATATATATATATATATATATATATATATATATATATATATGAAGCTAAAATACTTCTCGATATTATTTCACACACACACACACACACACACACACACACACACATATATATATATATATATATATATATATATATATGAACATATCTATAACAAAAATATGAGAAATTCCTAGCTAGTCACTAGCTTCTGATGTACACGGAGAACCACATGTAGAGTTTTGAATATAAAAAATCCATGCACAATACGAATAAATACTAGTATTGACAAAAAAATTAATATATAGAGAAAACATATATAGACATTAAACAATAATTATAAGGTGTGTTTTTACGTACCACATTAAGTTTGTCCTTAATTTGCTTGATGTGCTGAAGAGAAAAAGCCATAGTAGTTATAGTCAGTGGTCGAAACTCGACCCCGTCAGAAGCAGACCGGATCGGTGTCAGATCATCTTCAACCAAACTGCTCCTTAAAAGGCTCCCTCCGAAATCCAATACACTAGTCATAATCTCGGATGCAAGTCGAAACATAGTTTTGGGAAAGAAAATGTATTTCTTGATATCATGTTTCCCCGGTGAATTAGGGTTAGGGTTTGAGTTTGATTGACGTGAAGGGAAAGTTAATGGAAGAGAAGGATTGTCAACTCTTTGTAGACATGAAAGAAGAGCTCCCATTAGTGAATAGCCGTCGCCGAGTGAATGGTGGAGCTTGAATATGACGCTACCGGCTGCATTGCTTGTGGGGTAATTTATCTTGTGGATTTGCCATAGTGGTTTGCTTTGAGGAAGTTGCTCCATGCCTATTTTTGATATATATTCATTCACATACTCATCGTACTCTTCATGTGACAACCTTTCGGGAAATTTGGGGACAAAAAAATGGTCCTTCAGATTGACTGTAACGGGCTTCCATTTCTTTACTCCATTCTTCTCACCAACCTGCTCCATTAATGTTTGTTCTTTGTATTATTAATTAGTATCTATATGTGACCGGACAAAGTTGGTTTATTCTGCTAGCCGTAAATCTTTTTAATCAAAAAGCACCGAAAATGATTGTTGTCAACGGATATTCTTTATAACTAGTATAATTGTTTATCAAGCAGTTAGATATATAGTTACTAATATTAAAACACGTACAATGACCAAAACAGTTAAACGAATAATATTTATAACTATTGTACGTACGCCAAACTGTTTGACAAACATTAATTTAAGCAAATGTTAATGTAAAAATTCATCTGCTAACTGTATTTGTCAAACTACAGAGACAGATACAGATGAGGACATATATATATATATATTTGTTGACAATATTGTAGTATTAAGAATGCATGTGTATATATATATATATATATATATATATATATGTATTTAGTTAGTATGGGTATAGAGAGAGATTAGAGTAGTTACTTACCATAACAGAAGAAAAGCGTGGGTTGATGGGTAAGAAAAGATCGTTAATGAGAGAGATTGGTAAGTCGTGGATTGGTACTTGGAATTCCAAAACGGCAAAGATAGTGAGGGATAAGACGGAGCTGTTTAAATATTGTCCATTTGGACTCACAGGAAACTCCACAACTTCTTCTTCTTCTCCTTCAAACTCCATCTCCATGATCACTATATATCAACTGCCTACTATACTAGCTATAAATAAGTAGATTGATTGATGAGGATCATCCACTACGTACACCAGCAATGGACAATGGACATAGTTATATATATACATACATCTGTATGTATGCATCATGTATCATGTATATACGCATATATGTGTGTGATGTGTATATATATATGACTTCACTCTTTAATTTAACCAATTAATTCGACTGGAAACTACATTCATCTACCAATCTGACATGTATACGAGTTTTAAATATGGTGATGGAATACTGTCCCTATTTTTTGGCCTACATTTTCTCTCTATAAAAATTTCTTGTTCACTTTCTTTCTCTCAATTTTTTATATCTATTTTCACTCAGAAATTTATACATTTTTTCTCTCCAAAAATTTTATGCACCATATATCTGAAATTTTATACACTAGTTCGTTCTCTCTAAATTTTCTCACTCTCTCTAAGCTAATTTTCCTCCTCACCTAATTCTCTCTCTAAATTTTTTATCTATGGCTCTTTTTTTTTTCCCTCTTTCCTCTATTATTTTTCCTTTATTCCCACAAACGTCACCAAGCAACTGGAAAAAAAAAAGCGGAAAGAAAATATTGTTTTATTTCATCTTTTTGCTTATTTTGAACCTATAGAATGAACCGAGATAGAAATGGAGAGAGATCGAGTGGATAAAATAATGGGGGAGAGAGAAACTTGTAGTGGAAAAAATTTAAGAGGGATGAAAGACGCAAGTCACTTGGTTATATCTATAATACAATACTAAATCAGGAAAAGTAGATTAGGTCTGACAATTTAATTAGTTAATTATTAAGTCAATTTATATTAATTAAAATTAATTGGATAATTGAGTTAATTAATTATTTTTATTTATTTAAATTGAATAAAATTGAAACTCATATTTTTTAAAAAAATATAGATCCAAATAATTAATTAAACTATTTTCAACTCAAATTTTTCCAAATGTGGATGCAGCAAAAAGCAAATATGTCTGCAATTATCACTTTCTTATCTTTCATTATCACCCTAATATTAAAGTTGACATTCCCATTCAGTTGGGTGAAAATGATCCGACTCAATCTGAATTAATACTCAAGTTGACTAGGATTAAAAATTTTGTGTTTATGTTTGAACTGATAATTTTTAAGGCTATTCAGGTTCGACTTGATGACTACTCAGTTCGGAGTTAGTAGTATTCAATTCATTTTCACAATGATTAATTCGTTAGTCTTTTTATTCGAGCTCGATCCTAAGAAATTTTTTTTAGAAAAACTTCTATTTCATTTATATATAAAAATACATGTGTTGCAAAAATTACAATCATATATAATTTTACAATATTAATTAGACTATGATACAATTTTTAGTAATATGGTTACATCAAGGCAATAACTTTAAACAGAAACATTACATACACATCCCCCTCTCTTTATTTCTAACAGTATTTGTAAGAATTGTTTATACTTTATACATTTTTTCAAAATAGGTTAATTTTGAAACAAAAGAAATATTTATTATTTTACCCTTGTGCATATTTTGAATTTATCTAGATATCAAATAAAAGTTTGAAAGTTTATTGGATTTTATGCAAAAAAAAAATAAAAAAATAAAACCAATAATGGAGGGAGCAAGGAGGGATATGAAGCAGTTGAGGTGGTAATCAATGGAGTCATATTGATGAATTCGCATTAATTATTCTGCGTATTTATTTCTGACTACCCATCCAGCTGTTTTGTTTTCACGAAGAAGTAAATCGGTTGGGGGCGTCGGGTGCCTTAACGACCGTAATATCCGATATTTTTAAATTTTTATTTTTTTTAATTATAATTATGAGAATAATAAATAAAAAATAATAAAATAAATTTAAATAAAAAATTATTAAAAAAATATATTTTTTATTGAAAAAATATTATTATTGTAAAAGAAAGTATATTTTTTATTAAAAAAAATACTATAACAATATTTTTTTAATAAAAAATATACTTTCTTTTATAATTTTTTATTTAAATTTGTTCTATTATTTTTTATTTATTATTTTCATAATTATGATTAAAAAAAATTAAAAGTACCCAACGTTACGGTCATTAAAGACACCGGACGTCTCCCCAATTTGAAGTAAATAGAGAGGGGCCACGATGAAGATATTAGTGATCCAACAGAATCATGATGATTCATCTCGCACCAAAGCAATTAAAGCATTTAATAATGAAATCAAATAAACACGGAGTCGACATCACACAATGGGATAATTTTCATATATATATTGATTATTCCGCGTAATTAGAAAAACATTTAGTAGCACTTGGTAATTATTTTGCATATTCAAGAACGCAGTTAGTAGTTAATATAGATAGAAAAATTCATAACTGACATATATAAATAGATTTATAATTGTATAAATAACGTAGCAGAAGAAAGTTTTAGTAATTCAGAAAAATAAAATTTTATTCATTCAAAGTTTTATTGATTTAAATCATGAGAAGTTAATTGGCCACAACCTCTAGCTAGGTTCGTTATTCGAGGTTCCTTGGACCACTGTTTAGTAGGGGTCCTTCTACACAGACCGGTCAATTGGACAGGTGAGATTTTTTTTATTTTTTATTTTATTTTATTTTTTTGCTTGTGACTCCCAAAAATGTATAGTATTTATTCGAACAGAAATTTTTATAAAATATAGTATTTTAGGTGTAATTTGGATACACATATAAAAACAGAATTATACTATACATTTTTTTAAGTCACAAGCAAAAAAAACCTATTTTTGTATGTGTATCTAAATTACACCTAAAATATTATATTTTGTAAAAATTTCTATTCGAATAAATACTATATATTTTTTAGAGTCACAAGTTAAAAAAAATAAAAAAATCTCACCTGTCGAATTTTCCGATCTAGTATTCCTGTCCGGCAAGACTTATTGGTTTAGTAATCATACTTCATTTTGTTGCAGGGAGACAATGAGTAATACTAGTAGTAATGTCAGTCGTATTGCTGCACATGAATATGCCTACATCTCCGACATAAACTATTTCATTATTTAAAAATATTACAGTAGCATGTGGTGAATATATAAATTACATAGTGTTAACGCTAAAATTTTCTGTCACGTCTTAATCGCGTAAGACGTCTTGATCTTGTACATTAAACACAGTTAACACCAAAAACTTGACGACTTCGACCATTGGAGGATAGCTCAGGCGTGAGAGTCGGAACAGAAGATCACAAAGTTTACAATAGAAGATAAAATATCTAGTGTATTGAGAGAGATAAAATTATCAATTACATTTACTTAGAAGACTTCCTTGCTATGATATACTTTCAAGCCCGATTTACCGTGTCACCCATCACCGTCTGACACAACTTCCCACTGCAGGTGACCTCTACCAACTGCATGCAGACTGTCACCTTTTCTTGCACTGTTTATCCCGCCGGCCGACTATAATCCCATCAACATTAATGATCTGCAGACTTTCGGTCAACAGCTCTCCTTTTTCATCATTGCAAGTCAAATATGTAGATATTTAATTATCTTACGGATTGACCCATTGATTATAGAATGACTGGGCCCAATATCTTAAAGACTTAATAATGATAACCCAGTGGACTAACCGAATAGGTAGGCCCAATCCGTTCGGCCCAATAAGTGAAATATCATGACCCAACATTGCCCCCTAATTTTTTATTAAGCAGGATGTTTAATAGAAAACTATAAATGATCCATGATATGAAGAATCTGAAAGGATCAAAAGAGGCCCAAACTGAAGCATATTAAGGCCCAAATGATAAGGAGGTAAAATAAGAAGAGGAACTAAAATCGGAAGTCCAAATGAAAAGCCCAATATGAGAAATATCTGAGGCTTAACCCAGACGCTTCCTATTCAGATTCTTGATCATTACTGCATTTAATTAGCCGCCCTCGAGTCTCGTGCAACTGTCAATATAAAAGATAAACTTCCCCCAAATTGACAATTTTACCTGCCAATTTGAATTTCAGACGCCTTCTGATCTCCCTCTCTCTTTTGAGCTTTCTCCTTCCTTTCTCTGCAAAATCTCAACAATGGTGGTCCTGAATACCAATCAGAGTTCTCCTCTCCGGGTAACCCCAATCACAACCGTCCCACCTAACCCTAACTCCACTGAAGAAGCTTCGGGCTCAAACCCTAAGGCCGCGAGTCCAAGTAAGAGATCTCTACCTCCGAAATCTCTTCCTAACCCCTCTGAATTTTTCAAAAACAAAGAGAAATGCCCCCATGCCAACACTCCTTCTGTTGTTTCGGAGACTGAATTGCGAAAGATTAAAACTCGTTATCACATCCCCGACACCTACTTGATAAGAGCCTCTAAGTCTGATGAGAAGATGTACCAACGTCCAGATGGGTGGACGGCTGTTCCAGTGACCTTACTCGAAAAGGGGGTTCGATTCCCTCTTCACATTTTCTTGGTTACCCTCTTAGGGTTTATCGGTGTTGGGTTCGCCCAACTGGTTCCAAACTCATACATCCACATCTTAGCGTTCATAGCTTTCTGCCACGAATTAGGCGTCGAACCCACCCTCGATTTCTTCTTTACCGTTTACAGGGTTGCCCATTCTAGAGAGAAAGGGTTTAAAGTTCTAGGCAAACAAGCCCCAAAAATAGGTGAAAAGTTCGAGAGGCGTTCTTTAATAAACACTCCTTCGAGTAATAGGGGATGACACAAGAAATGGTTTTTCGTCAAAGGACCCGAAATTGCCTCCTTACCGAACTGGGCTACTGACAAAAAAGTATCTGCAAATTTTGGTGACATCTCCGATAAAAGAGTGAACGAGATGATAGAGCTTTTTGGGAATTTCCCACTGGAGGAATGGAATCATGGACTTCTCTCCAAACAAGCGTGGCTATATGACCATAAACGTAAGTACCGAACTACTTTTGTGCATATTTCTGTGAAATCTTTGATAATATTGGCTCTGATTTGTCGTTACATAATCTTTGCAGTGTCTTTGATTAAATCGAACTCTTCAGAAGTAAAAGAGTTTGAAGAATTTTTGGCTGGGGACTACAGAAACAAATGAAGAACTCCCCACAGAAGAACCCCATTAAGTCAATCCTCCCACTACTGAAACCCCCACCTTTGAGCCTCAGATTAATGAACCAGAAATTGATGAGCCCATTATTCCTGAAGAATCCCTCAAACCGCGACGAAGAAAGAGAGCTGCCAGGAGATCCAGATCCATTCGCCCAGAAACAGACCCTGAAATAGACCCAGAAGCAAATCTAGAAACAAGCCCAGAAGCAAACCCTTCATCTGCACCCACTCCTACACCCCCTGAACCTGCTCCAACCATGGGAAGTCTGTTTGACATACCTTCACACGAACGGGCAAAAGACCTTCGTGTCAAGAAATTGAGGACCAAGATCACTCCCTTATCCGTTGACGACCTTCGAGTTCCTTCCTCTTCGACTGATATTCATCCAACCTTCCCCATTGAAATTCAAGTCTCAGATGATAATGAGCCAAATGAGCCAATTCCCTCACTCTCTCGTAAAAGAAAGCAACCATCTGATAGTCATCCGGGCTCATCATCTGCCCCCTCACCACCTTGAGAACCCACTCCAGCTCGATCCCCGTCTCCCGAGAATGTTTACACTGATCTGATACCAACTTCTGAGCGACCCATGCCCTCTACATCAAGACCGTCTTCCTACGTATTTGAAAATGACGCCATGGCCTCGCCAACTATATGGCCTCAGTTCAACATCAACTTTCCTTACCAACTCTTCGATGCCTTCGTCCGGGAAACCGATGATCGCTGATTTGGCAATAGCTCGATCGAGGATCTGATTGATGAAGGCATGAGCTATCAAGTGAAGGTAAATGATTATCCTTTTAACTTGTACATTTTTAATCTTACCTAGATGCCTGGAACTGAATGAACAATGCTGTACATGTGCAGGCAAATGTTGTCTTTGGGCGTCTACGTCCAAAATATAAAGAGTCTGAAGCTGCAGAAGAAGCTGCACGAAAAGAGAATGCAGTATTGCAATCTGCCTTGGCAAAGTCTAGACATGATTGTGATATTGCCCTCTTCAATAATGAACACATTCGGAAAGATTTAGCTCAAACCAAGGAAGAGCTAAAGATATCCAATGACGAACTGAAATCAACTAAGGCCAAACATCAAGAGATTGTTAATATGAATGTTGATCTGGTTCAGAGGAATGAGATAAAGATGGAGAAAATCAAAGAGCTGAAGGCCAGCAATAAGAGCCTGGCTAAATTAGTCGAAAAACTCGAACTAAAAGAAACCCGTCATCTGAATAGACGTCAGAAGCTCGAAGAAGAAATTCGGGAGCTCCGGGCTCTTAGGGATCTTGGGTCACCTTTGACCGAGGATCTTCGCAAGCAGATCTGTGAAGAGTATCGAAAATAAGATGAGAACAATGGAGAAATCGTGAAGATATACTCTGAAGGTTATGAGCTCTGTCGAAGTCGCGGTAAAGAAAAGCTAGTAGCAGCCAAGGTAGACCCGTCTCTGCTTGATTCTTCCGAAGGTGAAGACAATGCCTGAAGATATTACTGATTTCTTCTAGTTTTAGGATTTTTGTGTAAAAATATTCTCTTTTTATGTAACCGTTTAATTATTAATGAAATTTTAACTTCGTTTCTGAAGGACTTCTGTTCATTTCGTTTCTTGTGAATAATTCAGCATCAATCAATCTGAATGAACTTATCTTAAATTACGTATCAGATAAGGCATATAACAGTTAAGTTAAGAAATGACATAAATTGAACTTAAAAGACCGAACCCAACACTTGAACAAGATAAAGTAATGCATATTTATCGTTTCTGAAGTGTGAGACAGATCATGTATAAGGTGAATTCGGCTGATCCTCCTTGCACCATTAAAATCTTGTTTACCACTCGGGGTAAAACAAGTATATAAGGACATTTGTTTACCACTCGGGGTAGAACAATTTTATAAGAACTGTGAGACCCCAGATTTTATCAATAAAGATTTAAATTTTGTTGAAATAATTTTTTAATATTATGGTGTGAATTTAAGATAATATTATAGTTGTGGGTAGTATTTATAAATTTTGCAAAGTATGCAAGTGGTTATATTATATTCGATTGGTCTGGAATATTCTATTTAGCGAGGAATATTCGCATAACTACTCAATCATTGGTGGACCCTAATAATGTAATTATTGTCGGATTGAGAAAACGACAAAATATTTTATTGAAATAACGGCGGAAGTTTTACCGTAGTTCTTGCTGAACTACTCGGTAGTAAAAATAAGATGTACGTGTGGTTGCATAAGAAATACACTACAGTATTGATTATTGATGCTTATGTGAGAAGTCACTCGGTTTGATTCCATTATCATTTATTAATAATATGAATTATTATAAATGATAATGACGTTTTGTTTTATTCAGTATTATTAACGTAATAAAACGAAATATCTTTTATATAAAATAGAATACTTTATTAAAGTTATTCTATAAATAGAATATATTATATTTTATTATGCATAGTGTTTTGCATAGTGTTTTGCATAGTGTTTGCATAGTAAAATATTTTTATATAAATAGAATATATTATATTTTATTTAAAAGATTTTTCTTTAAATATGGACCGTCAGATTAAAGTAAATCAATCTGGACCGTTCATGGATTAGTTACTATGCATTCCATTTTCCTATAAATAAGCTCATTCCTTCATTATTTTCTTACGAATTCATTCAACTTGAAACTACAGAGAGAATTATAGAGAGAAGCTATAGAGAGAAAGTTATAGAAAGAAGAAGAGTATTCTGCTACTTCACTACTTCTATATTCGGTTCTTTTTACTGTAGAGGGTGTTACTCTTTCTTCTTGAAGAGAACTTCATTATTCCATTCACTATTATTACATTGGAATAACTTTTGTAAAAGTGGCATACCCTATACATAATCAGTATATGCGGCGTATCCTATACTTGGTGAAATCCTTATGTTATTCCATTCTTATTTATTCATTGGAATAACTTTTGATACGGCTTACCTATACTTGGTGACATTCTTCTATTATTCTGCTGGAACATCCTGCATGTGTTTTTACACCGGACCGGGTTCCGCTTTTATTATTCTGTTGGAACATCCTCATGCAGGTGTTTTACACCGACTGGTTCGCCTTTATCAATCTGTTGGAATATCCTATCGTGTGTTTTTACACCTGATCCGGTTCCATCTTTATTATTCTGTTGGAACATCCCGGGGTGTGAATTTCACCCGACACGGTTCCGTTATTATTATTCTCATTGGAATAACTTTGCCTATCTGCAATCTGCATGCATGGTGATTTCTTTTGTTATTCCATTCTTTATTATACCCATTTGATTAAAACTTTGACTTATACTCCATGAAATTAGTAGAATATCCTTGATATTTGCGTTTCATCCAAAGATCTTTTCATGGAAATATTCTTCCGATCATTCTTGAATTTTACTCTCTAAAACAAAGATCATGTTGACAATTTGGGCGTTAATAATTCATGGATTAAATAATTCTTGAACTTGTTTTATTGAATTATTATGTCATTGTCATCATCCTCATGTTATATTATGTTATCTTTTGGCTTACGTGCATAGATGAAATTAGTATGATTATGACGAGGATCATTCGGTATAATCACGACTTGATATAAATGATGTGACAAAAGTCCTCGGTGACACCTAATGCGTTGATGGATAGTTTTGGTATGATTATGACCGGGGGTGATTCGGTATAGTCGACCATTGATAATTTGATGAAAATCCTTGACCGTGGTACAGGGATGATTAGATGTGGTGGTTTATTTATTAAGTTGAGTCTCAGCGATAAAAAAAATTGATGAAAACCTTTTAAAACCTAAAAGATAGTAGACTTTATTCTCTACTTGACTCTTTTAATAGATTGTTTATTCCGCTGCAGTTAAACTGGTTGTCTATTGTATTTTATCGCTTTAACAACATTGAAGGCTAATGATAATTTATTCTGCATTATCTTAGTCATAATATTTCTTCTTTGGGCTAGTTGAGCTCACACCTTTCTTTCACCTGTTTCTTTTCGTGAAATGAGAACATAGGCGGGACGAGTCGAGAAACGAAGTAATGGTCCGAGGATAGCATTAGTAGTCCTCACTATTCTACGTGAAATAGTGTGATAATAGTTGTAATGAGGACTCCTTTTGAGTTTGTATAATATCTAGTAGATAATATTTGTATTCAAACTCACGCTTTATGTCGTATTGCATACTACGCTTATATTAGTAAGTTGTATTTGAATTTATGTACCATGTAAGTGGCGACCCAAGATGGGTGGCGATACCTAATTTTGGGGGCGTCATAACAGGTATCGAGCTTAGGGATATGATCCTCAAGCTAAGATGTGAGAATAGTACTAGGAGGGAGAGACGGGGAATTCCTTCGCTAGTATGACCTACCTAAATTTATTTGGTATTTAATTGGTCTCATCGAGTATAGGGATAATATGTGATATGTTAATTAACCCTTATTTTGTGGCGATTGTTTGAAATGGCATCCGAGAATGTTGAGAATAGCATTGGAGCACGAGACCGCTGATTCTCCACGGATCAATAATCGAGGATAATGTACAACAGGATGGCGATAATCCTCCTCAGTAAACAACAACAACAACGATAAATTGATTAACGACAGTGCGCTTAAGAGGTTTTTAGAATTCATGCAACATCATGTGAAAGCGACTCCGCCAAAAAACGTGAGGTGGAAACACGGAAAACTCTCGCCATCACCGCTAAACAATTCAAGGAGCCGGGACCACCGGAGTTTAAGGGAGAGCCAAAACCACTTCGCGGAAGCATGGATAAAACAGATTACCAAGATATTTGATGTCTTGGGATGCTCCGAGGAGCAAAAGGTTCCCTTTCACGCCTTTATGTTGCGCGGAGAGGCATTCATCGGTGGGAATCGGTAAAAACGTACTCAACTTCGGCAGATCAAGATATCTTGGGAGAAGTTCCAGAGTCATTCAACGACAAATACTTTCCCGAAAGTATTCGCCACATGAAGGAGGTGGAGTTTATCAAGTTGGAACAAAACAATATGGCCACCGTGTCGCAATACGAGGCAAAGTTTGCGAGTTATCACTTGCTGGCCCCACTTGGTAGATAATGAAGAGAGAATGGGCGCGAATGTTTTTAAGAGGTTTGAAGCGGAGATATACGTCAACATCTTATTTCTCATAAACCGTGTTTTTATTCGGATGTTGTAAATAGGGCTCAATTAGTGGAGCGCGATAACGAGTCAACCCAACTAAAAGAGAAAGTAGCCGCAAAAATTATAATACCAAATGAGAGTAGTCATCGAGCGGTGACAACAAGCGAGGAGGAATCAACAAAGCCGGATATGGTAACCACTTCGGTGGTAATCGGGCCAAAATAATAAGAATGGACATTTTAAGAAAAGAAGATTCAACAATGATGGAAAGACGCCAACACCAAAGACTGTTGTTAAGGAAGGAGAAGGAACACCTATTATATGCTTCAAATGCGGAGGAGAGGGACACATCGGTCCGAATCATGCCACGCCGTCCAAAAGCATGTTATAATTGTGGAAGAGAAGGTCACTTAGCTCGATTTTGTTGTTTCATCAAGACAAATTCAACTAGGATGGAGGCACCAAAGGTCATCCCGCACAAACCAAAGCCGTAGTTTAAGAGAGAGCGTTTTTTTTCGTGACGAGGAACCCGAATAAAATTATCACGGTAAGTTAATCATAAGCTCTTGCGAAGTCTATACTTAGTGTTAGATACTAGTTCTACCCACTCTTTTATTTCACCTAGTTGTGTTCAACGTTTGAATTTGACTCAAGAAAGTTAAACTTTTACTTATTGGTTGAAACTTCGTTAGTAGGAGCCTTCGTTACATACTATTTTTAAATCTTGTTTAATTCAAATAAACATTTTCACGCTACTTCGTCGATCTTATCTTTTTGAAAATATTTGCCTTTGATGTGATTTTCGAATCAATTGGTTAGCTACTCATCATGCTTTTTGTAAGGTTGTTAGCTTTCATATTCCTAACCAACCTGTTATACGAATTCAAAGCAACCAAACCACTAAAGTCAATCATTGTCATATCAAGCCATAAGTAAAGAGCCCCGATCCTTTCGTTGTTGACTTCCTTGTGTAGAATGCACCGGCCGACTTTCTCGTAGGCGACGCCGTGAATGAAGATGGCAAGTTTATAGGTATCATTGTGAGATGCTATCTAGGTTAAGGATAGAAGTCACAGTTGGTATCAATGTGACGTCTTATCCAAGTCTTGACGAAATAATAGCTTTGAATGATATTTCTATCATTAATAAATTTCTTGGCGTATTCTTGAAGACTTCCTAGCCTACCCTAGAACGTAAAATCAAATTTTGTATTGACCCCGGTACAAAAACCCATTTCTTAAACCCTCAAATATTTCTTCAACTAAAATGAACAGTTTACGTGGTTTATGATGAAAGTCATAATAAAAGCATTGGACTAATGAAAATCATGGGTATATTAAGTACTAGTAAATGTTATGATGAGTTATGTGGTTATTATGTGAAAACATGAAAGTTTCTTAGAAATCACAAAGGGTTGAAAAATCAGATTTTGGTGAAAAACGTAACATGAAATTCAATTGACCATATCTCCTATTATATTTTGAATTTTTGAGTGTGGTCAAGTCCTAGAGTTAGATCTATGAGTTACCTAACTAATCCAAGTGGAATTACTGGAAAAGGTGTTGTAGATTTTTGTGTGAACTGATTTTAGCAAAGGAGGCCAAAACTGTAAATTTCGAAAATGCTACTGCCCAGAAACTTTAAGGGACTGTTTCGGCCACTTAAATTATGAGAAAAATTCTGGCCTTTTGGGACATGAAGGTATATGTAATAAGTACCTCCTGTCCAAAAATGAGCTCATTCTGACTTAAAATGAGCAAGTTATGACTATTTCAATATTTAGGTTTTTCCGATTTAAAATCGCTATAACCCGAGTTCTACAACTCCGATGACCATGAAATTTAAACTAGAAGCTCACGTTAACATGTGTAAGATCCTGCCAAGATTTTGGAATTTTTGGAGTTAAACTTGAGGTAGCTAATTTCTTAAGGAATTAATTAGAAATTGATTTTTGAAAAATAGTAAATGAATTTTAAAATTCCGAAAAATATCTTTTCATTATGGGACTATATTATACTAAATCCCAGAAAAGAAATATTTTTGGGACTAATTTGGTATTTTTCATGAAAATAGTTTAATTACTGAACATATGAGTTAAATATGTTATGTGAAGTAACAAAGTTGAAAATAGGATTTTATGGCTAGAAATCCTATATAGAGTATATGCATATTTTTTTTTGATGAGGGATTTGATAATTGGTGATGATATTTTATGAGTATGGCATGTTTGAATGATTAAATGCATTATATGGTAAAGCGTAAACAATTGAGATAAATTGTTTATAAATTTAAGAAGTGATTAAAATATTATTATAATATTAATGTTATTAGATTATGAGATTATTAAGTGATTAATAACATGGGGATATTCTTGAATCTGGATAAATTATATTATAAATGTTTAATATTTATCCTTTATCTCATTTGATTGATTCTTTATATCATTATCCTCATGTTTATATTATGTTGAAAGTCATCCATGGCACATAGTAGTGCATAGATGGACTTGGTATGATTATGACCACGGATTATTCGATATAATCATAACCGTAATTGAATACACAATTATCTTTGGCCGTAGTGCATGGATAATTTGTGGTCGTGATACTAATGAATACACAATTATCTTTGGTCGTAGTGCATGGATAATTTGTGGTCGTGATACTAATGAATACACAATTATCTTTGGTCGTAGTCATTTGCTTTGGTAGTAGTGCATGGATAATTTGTGGTCGCGAAATACTAATGAATACACAATTATCTTTGGTAGTAGTGCATGGATAATTTGTGGTCGTGATATTAATGAATACACAATTATCTTTGGTAGTAGTGCATTGATAATTTGTGGTCGTGATACTAATGAATACACGATTATCTTTGGTAGTAGTGCATGGATAATTTGTGGTCGTGATACTAATGATACTTAATGAATACACGATTATCTTTGGTAGTAGTGCATGGATAATTCGTGGTCGTGATACTAATGAATATCCTTGGCCTGTAGTGCAGGGATGATTCGATGATATGGATTAATTATTGAGCTGAGTCTCAGCAATGAAATATTAATTCATGGATGTGATAAAAGTCATCTTTGGTCAGTAGTGCATTGATAGACTTGGTATGATTATGACCACGGATTATTCGGTATATAATCATGATCAGAATTGAAAACACGAATATCCTTAGCCAAGAAGGTGCATGGATAATTCATGGTTGTGATACTATTAAGCTAAGTCTCAGTATTATTGGTTTTACAG
This sequence comes from Panax quinquefolius, assembly GCA_020205615.1. Lineage (NCBI taxonomy): Eukaryota > Viridiplantae > Streptophyta > Magnoliopsida > Apiales > Araliaceae > Panax > Panax quinquefolius. The sequence goes on from CM035168.1 coordinate 125,309,394, forward strand.
TTATATATCTTTGGCCTGTAGTGCAAAGATGAATTGTTAATGAATATCTTTGGCCGGATTGCAAAGATGAATTTAATGTTTTCAACGATAAAGGTATTCAAGGTATCCTCACCTCTTTATCATACCAGTCGTACGCACTCTAATTTCGAGGGGGAAATTCCATAAGGAGGGAGATTGTGAGACCCCGATTTTATCAATAAAGATTTAAATTTTGTTGAAATAATTTTTAATATTATGGTGTGAATTTAAGATAATATTATAGTTGTGGGTAGTATTTATAAATTTTGCAAAAGTATGCAAGTGGTTATATTATATTCGATTGGTCTGGGAATATTCGGTTTAGTAGGGAATATTCGTGATAACTACTCAATCATTGGTGGACCCTACAATGTAATTATTATCGGATTGAGAAAACGACAAAAATATTTTATTGAAATAACGACGGAAGTTTTACCGTGGTTACTTGTTGAACTACTTTGGTAGTAAAAAAATACGATGTACGTGTGGTTGCATAAGAAGCACTTACGGTATTGATTATCGATGCTTATGTGAGAAGTCACTCATTTTGATTCCATTATCATCGATTAATAATATGAATTATTATAATGATAATGACGCTTTTGTTTTATTCAGATTATTAACGTAATAAAATGTAAACATCTTTATATATAAAATAGAATACTTTATTAAAGTTATTCTATAAATAGAATATATTATATTTTATTATGTAGTAGTATTTTGCATAGTGTTTTGATATAGTGTTTGCATAGTAAAATATTTTTATATAAATAGAATATATTATATTTTATTTAAAAGATTTTTCTTTAAATATGGACCGTCGATTAAAGTAAATCAATCTGACCGCTTCATGGATTAGTTACTATGCATTCCATTTTCCTATAAATAAAGCTCATTCCTTCATTATTTTCTTACTTAATTCATCAAACTCTAGAGAGAGAAATTATAGAGAGAAGCTATAGAGAGAAAGTTATAGAAAGAAGAAGAGTATTCTCGCTACTTCACTACTTCTATATTCAGTTTTTTTACTAGTGAGGGTGTTACTTTTCTTCTTGAAGAGAACTTCATTATTCCATTCATTATTATTCTCGTTGGAATAACTCAGTAAAAGTGGCATACCCTATACATAACTCAGATACGCCAGCATATCCTATACTTGGTGAAATTCTTATGTTATTCCATTCTTATTTATTCTGGTTGGAATAACCTTTGATACGCTGGTTTACCCTATACTTGGTGACATTCTTCTATTATTCTCATTGAACATCCTGGCATCATGTGTTTTACACCGACCGGTTCCGCTTTTTTATTATTCTCATTGGAACATCCTGTTCATGTGTTTTACACCGGACTGGTTCCGCCTTTTATCATTCTGCTGAATATCCTATCCGTGTGTTTTACACCGGATCCGGTTCCATCTTTATTATTCTCGTTGAACATCCTGCTTGCCAAATTGTGAATTTCACCCGACGGTTCCGTTATTATTATTATTCTCGCTGAATAACTTTGCCTATGCTGGTACCGCATGCACGGTGATTTCTTTTGTTATTCCATTCTTTATTATACCCAAATTGGTTAAAACTTTGACTTCTATACTCCATGAAATTAGTAGAATATCCTTGATATTTGCGTTTCATCCAAAGATATTTTCATGGAAATATTCTTCCGATCATTCTTGAATTTTACTCACGAAAACAAATCATTACGTCGACAATTTGACGTTAATAATTCATGGATTAAATAATTCTTGAACTTGTTTTATTGAATTATTATGTCATTGTCATCATCCTCATGTTATATTATGTTATCTTTGGCTTACGTGCATAGATAAAATTAGTATGATTATGACCGTGGATCATTCTATAATCACGACTTGATATAAATGATGTGACAAAAGTCCTCGAAGACTCGTAATGCAATGTTGATGGATAGTTTTTGGTATGATTATGACCAGGGGTGATTCGGATAGTCATGACCATTGATAATTTGATAAAAATCCTTGGATCGTGGTACGGGATGATTAGATGTGGTGGTTTATTTATTAAAATTTGAGTCTCAAATAAAAAAAAATGATGAAAACCTTTAAAAACTAAAAGATAGTAGACTTTATTCTCTACTTGACTTTTTAATAGATTGTTTATTCCACTGCAGCTTAAACCGGTTGTCTATTGTATTTTATCGCTTTAACATTGTTGAAGGCTAATGATAATTTATTACGCATTATCTTAGTCATAATATTTCTTCTTTGGGCTAGTTGAGCTCACCCTTTCTTTCATCGTTCTCTTCTTTGAAATGAGAACATATTTGCCGAGACGAGTCTGGGAACGAAGTAATGGTCCGTAGGATAGCATTAGTAGTCCTCACTATTCTCGTGAAATAAGTGTGATAATAGTTGTAATGAGGACTCCTTTTGAGTTTGTATAATATCTAGTAGACAATATTTGTATTCAAACTCACGCTTTATATCAAATATTATTACACGACAGTTATATTAGTAAGTTGTATTTGAATTTATGTACCATGTAAGTGGCGACCCAAGATGGGTGACGTATACCTAATTTTGGGGGCGTCACAAGAACCATGGAATTTATTTACCACACGGGGTAGAACAAGTTCATAAGGACACACCTAACAATAAGGCTACCATCGAATAGCCAGCAAGTGTGACGCCCCCAAAATAGGTATACATCACCTATTCTGAGTTGTCAATACATGGTACAGAAACAACTACAACTTTATTATTACAACAGTAAAACTGTGAGTTTGAATACAAATATTATCTTCTAGACAATATCTATACTCAAATAAATCCTCATCACATTTATTGATACATTATTTTACAAAAATGGTGAGGACTACTAAACAATTCTTTCTAAAACCTTCATTCCATACTCCACTAAGATTCGCTTATATTCTCGCCTCCCCGAGAAGAAAAATGGAACAAAAGGAAAAGGGTGAGCTCAACTAGCCCAAGAAAAGAATATTATGACTAAGATAATATACAACAAATTATCGTTAGTCTTTAACAGGAAAAATCTAATAGAATACAATAGACAACAAATTTTAAATCAATATTCGCAATGAAATAATAATTCATTAGAAGAGTTAAGTAGAGAATGCAAACTACTATCTTCTATGTATGAATTTAAAAGTTCATCGCTCATCTTTTATCCCCGTAACATCAATCAATATACATCTCGAATCAAATATTCATCTTTGCACTACAGCCAAAGATATTCATCGACTAATTATCATGTTCATCTAAACACTGCTCATCTTTGCACTACTACTTAAAGATATTCTTCAGAAATCATTCATCTTTGCACTACAGTGTCAAAGATATTCAATAATATCATCATTTAAGACCGAGGATGATGAAAAATATTTTTAAAGAAACGAATCCAAAGGAAATAAAATGACAAGGATTAAGGATTATTCGTACTTTGTTTTATCCATGTTCAAAAATACCTCAAAAAAAATCATAGTGGTGTAAAATTCAAGAATGATCAAAACATGGATACAATCAAAGCTAGTATCCGAATAGATATTTTGGACAAAAAGAAGAAATTTTATTTTTCTAAATGAATAGTCAAGTATAGTGCCGATATGTGAATAGTAACTCAGACACCAAAAGATAGAAATTTCCCAAAAAACATCTTCACGCTTCATGAAATAAGAACTCGTGAATAAGAACTCGTGAATAAGAACTCATGAATAAGAACTCGTGAATAGTAACTCATGAATAGTAACCCGACATGAAAAAGTTCCAAATTTGATAAAAAGTTCCAACTAATATTTCAAAGATAATGATATTGAAGAAATAATATCATTTGAGAAGAAAATAACATCCCTTACCTCGAAAGATTAAAGATTTCTAAATTTGGAATACCGGGTATAGTCTTTGAAGGGAACTTGCACCGCCTAACAATACTCAAAGTATACTCAAAATACTCACAAGAATACGCCGATAATTTAGGGAGAAAAAAACTTGAGTTTACGGTGTGTTTTTCAATTCTAACCTAAGACCCTATTTATAGGAAAATGCTTAGAACACCAAAGTAGAAAATTGAATATAATATTAATATATTTTCACATTTTCTTTAGCCCACCTTAGACAACTGATCTCAAACCCATTTGAATCACATGTGAGGCCAACTTAGTTGCAAAAAACGTTTTTCTCAAAATAATTAACTAAAACTCCCAAAAAATTAATTATTTGAACTTCTAACTTCAATAATTCATAATAAATAGCCCTTTTATCGTAAAAATTCAAATCTCAAGTTTTTATAGGAAATTCAATTCTCTATAACTTTGCGTAAGAATGTTTTTCCAAATTCCAAACAAAAATTGACCAAATCCACAAACGGGCAATTTTACAAAGCTATAATCAAATTTCAATCAATAAATGGGGTCCACCGACATGTTTAATATGTTTTAAACATTTATTGCAACAAAAATACTCTTCCTCCTCGTATACTCATATATCCCACATTTGTTGTAAAAATATCACCATTATTATATTATTAAAATATAATAATATATTTAAATGAATTATTTTATCGTAAAAGATAAAATTTCAATTTTCAACAATTGTCACATTAAAATTTTTTCCATCTATATCCACATAAAATCAATATTTTCCTCATCATATGAATCAATAATTAATTATTCACAAATAATATTACGTAATCACAATATCGACAACCAAAGCGCTCCCAGAAAGAGGGGGCTTTCCAATAAGAATTTCTTCTTCTGCAAGCAATTAGGTGACCAAACCTCTCCTTAGACAGACTTTCTAGACATTGCCAATAATGTTATCTAATAATATTATTCAGATAATATGAATTATTGCTTCGATAATGAAAAATACCGTAATGACAATTATCAAACAACAAAGAATATAAAATATCAACGCAAAGAATTATTAACTCAATAAAATAAAATCGAATAAGAATTACCGTAACCATTATTGAGTAAAGTGCCTTCTTAACGTAAGAATCAATAATTGGTGCAATACCGCAATATATTCTTGTTTTAACCACCTTAGTATTTTAACAATAATAGCAGTAATAACTACTGCCGTTATTTTTAAACAACTTATATTTGTCATTTTCTTCATCCAATCGCTTTCCGTTATGGGGCCCACACACGGTCGCTACCGCTTGCATTTAATATTCGAATATTCACAAGCATTTAATATTCCACGACCAAACGAATATTCCCCAACAACAATGAATATTTTATAACCACTGCTTATTTTGAAGTATTTATGATTTTACCCCTAACTATCCACATTAATCAAATCAACCCTTACTATTTTAAAATAATAAATAGAGAAAAACCTCCTCCTTATGAAATTTCGTCTCCTCGAAATTGACGTACGATTCTGTGTTTCAAAAGGTGAGGATACCTCGCTTTCATTTCCGCTTCCAATTCCTGTGTCATTTCTCTATAAGCATGATTCCTCCACAAAACTTTAACTTGTGGTATGACCTTTCATGCGTAGGGACATGCTCCTTCCTATCTAAGATCTTGACAGTACCTCCTCATACGTTAAGTCTTCTATATATCTCTTCCTGCTTCTAACTCAATAACGTGGTTCGGGTCCTTCACATATTTACGGCACGAGATATATGAAACACATTATGAACACGAGACATACTTTGAGGTAACGCGAGTCTCTATAGGCTACATTTCCTACTCGGTCAAGAATTTGAAATGGACCAATAAATCGTGGATTGAGCTTTCTCTCTTCCCAAATCTTGTAACTCCTTCCATGGAGCAACTCGCAACAATACATGATCCCCTACACTAAATTCCACGTCCTTTCGATGAAGATCCGCATAACTCTTTTGTCGATCTTGTGCCGCTTTATATCGCTATGTCGAATCATTTGGATCTTTTCCGTAGTCATACGTATTTAACTCGGGTCCCAACAATGTTGCTTCACCCACCTCGTCCCAACATATCGGAGAGCGACACTTTCGTCCATATAATGCTTCAAATGGAGCCACACCTATACTTGTCGATAACTCTTGTTGTAGGAGAATTCTACCAATGGTAAATACTTATCCCAACCGCCCTTGAAGTCTAGGACACGAGTCTTAATAAATCTTCAAGAGTTTGAATAGTCCTTTCGATTGTCCGTCCGCTTTGAGGATGGTATGCCGAATCAATCGTAAACTGCGCCCATAGCTTTTTGCAAGCTAACCCAAAATCTTGAAGTGAATCTTGGGTCACGATCCAAACTATGGATACAGTATGCCATGCAACCTCACAATCTCATTCACGTATATACTAGCAAGACGTTCAAGTGAATAAGTCTCCGTGATCGCAAGAAAATGAGCGGAGACTTGGTTAATCTATCAACAATAACCCAAATAACATTGATGCCTTGAGAAACCGTAGGAAGACCCAGAACGAAATCCATGGTAATGTGTTCCCACTTCCATTTCGAATCTCAAGTGGTTGCAACGGACCCTTAGGTACAAGATGTCTCCGCCTTTACTCGTTGGCAAGTTAAACACATCGAGATAAACTTTGCAATCTCTCTTTCATATTGTTCCACCAAAATGTATGTCAAGATCACGATACATTTTAGTACTTCCGTGATGGATTGCAAATGGTGTATTGTGCCTCCATCATAATCTTGTACTTCAAATCGAGTCGTTAGAACACAAAGTCTAGAGTGGACTCAAGTATTCCTTCTTCATCAATTCTCGCTTAGGAATAGCTCCTTCAGATTTCTTCTTCATACGCATCGCCTCCGGCCTCAAGGGCTCGAAAGCAACCTTAACTTTTTCTATTAAAGTTGGCTCTATGCGTATACTTGACATCATCGCACTCATTCTCGCATATGATCTTCTACTCAACGCGTCAGCTACCACGTTCGCTTTTCCAGGATGGTATTGAATAGTGTGGTCGTAGTCTTTCAATAGCTCGAGCCAACGTCATTTGTCGCATGTTGAGTTCTTTTGAGTGAAGAAATATTTAAGGCTTTTATGGTCCGAATATATCTCCACTTTCTCCCCATATAGATAGTGCCTCCATATCTTTAATACGAAAACGATCGGGCCGCTAACTCTAGATCATGAGTAGGATAATTCATCTCATACTTTTTAAGTTGTCGCGAGGCATAAAGCTATGACTTTCCCACGCTGCATGAGAACACATCCTAACCCTTTGCTCAAGCATCGCTTTAGATAACAAATCCATCCGAACCGGATGGTATTGTTAGAACAGTCAAATAAGTCTCCTCTTAAGCTCTTGGAAACTCTTCTCGCATTCTTCGCTCCAAACGAATTTTGTATCCTTCCGAGTTAGCTGAAGTTAATGGAGTAGCGATTCGAGAAAACCCTTCCACGAATCTCCAATAATAACCAATTAAGCCCAAAAAGCTACGTGACTTGATCACCGACTTTTCAAGTTGTTCTAACTTTGTATTGCTTCAATCTTCACGGATCAACAGATACTCCATGTTTCGACACCATTACGCGTGCCCAAGGAATGCTACTTCCTCAAGCCGTAACTCGCATTTCTTCAATTTGGCATATAGTTTGTTTTCACGAAGCCTTTGGAGTACCAAATTTCAAATGGTGCTCATGATCTTCACGACTTTTAGAATATATGAGGATGTCATCAATAAAACAACAACGAATCGATCCAAATATTCCTTGAATACTCGGTTCATCATATCCATGAAAGTCACTTGGAGCATTAGTTAGTTCGAAGAGACATGACTAAGAATTCATAATGCCCATACCGAAGTTCTAAAGGCGCTTTGGAATATCCTCGCCTAATCTTCACCGATGATATCCGAATCGAAGATCGATTTTTGAAAAGAATTGTGCCCTTGCAATCGGTCAAACAAGTCATCAATACGAGGTAGTAGGATACCTATTCTTGATGGTGACATGGTTCAATTCTCGATAGTCAATACAAAAGTCGCATACTCCCGCCTTTCTTCTTTACGAATAAAACAGAGAGCCCCAAGGAGATGTACTAGATTTAATGAAACCGATGTCCAACAATTCCTCGTAGTTGGACCTTTAACTCCCGAAGTTCAATAGAGCCATTCGATATGGGGTTTTAGAAATGGGCTTTGTACCGTGTTCAAGATCAATAAAGAATTCAACTTCACGCTCGGGGTAGACCGGAAGTTCTTCGAAAATACGTCAGAAAGTCAATAACAACGTGAATATTATTCAAATTTGACGTGTCTTTATTCAAATCCATAACATGGGCTAAGAAAGCTTGACATCCGCTTTTCAATAAACGAATAGCTTTATGATTAGATATGACAAAGGATTGATTTTAATGGTTTAGTTGCTTGAATTGCATAACAAAGTTGGTTAGAATATGAAAACTAACAACCTTACGAAAATAATCAATTTTGGCATGATGAGTAGTTAACCAATCAATCCCTAAAATCACATCAAAAGCAAGTATCTTTAAAGAGATAAGGTCAACGTAAGGTGATAAAGGCCAACTTGAATCAAACAAGATTTATAAACAAAGGGATGTGATGAAAGTTTCTCCTAACGGAGTTTCCATAGATAGGTCAAAGTCTAATTTCTCCGAAGTTTAGTTTAAACGCTGAGCACACGCAGGAAAGATAAATGAATGGGTAGCACCGGATCAAGTAAGGTATAAACTTCGCAAGAATTTATAAATAGCTTACCCGTGATCACCTCGTTTGGGCTCCTCGATTATGACCAATCACAACAAACGCTTTTCCCTGAATCGCTGACTTTGACTTTTCTGGGATACCAGTCACACCGTCCCTCACGAACTAGGTTTCTCTATCTGCATAATCTCGAGCGATATGTCCTTCCTTTCCACAATTATAGCATACCTTGAATCATTGTGGGCGCTTTGACCGATATGTCCTCTTTTTCGTGATTTGTAACATATGACCGGTGGTCGCTTCTCCTCCTTAGAACCGGGCTATTGCTTTCAGACCGCCGCCTTCATACGGTCATTGTTAAATCTCCTCTTTTAAAATCTCCTCCCCGACTCGCTTTCTTCTATTTTCATGGCCATGATTACCACCAGAGTGGTTACCATTTTTGTCCGTCTCTTTCTTTTCTCCGCCGGTTATCATTATTCATTGGCTGATCAAGTATCTCTGTACGATCCTCGGTTATGGTTCCTTAGTTGACCGTACTCGCTATCTCGCCTAATAATTGAGCCCTGCTTACAACATCCTCCAATAGAGAGAAAGTTTATGAGAAATGAGATATCGACGACGCCGGTTTCAAACCTCTAAGAAACATCCGCGTCATATGCTTCCTCATTCTCCACCAAATGAGGTGCAAACCGATAACTCTGCAAACTTTGCCTCGTCATCGAGACACCGCCATGTTATTTTGCTCTAATCGATGAACTCCACTTCCTTCATATGACGAACACTTTCGTGAAAGTATTTGTCATTAAATAGTTTCTGAAACGCTTCCCAAGACATGCCGAGTGCGGCCGGATGGGTACGCTTCACGATTCCCCACCGATGAATCCGCTTCGCCATGGAACATAAAGGTGGCGAATGGAACCTTCGTTCTCCGCCGCATCCCAAGACATCGAATATCTTGGTAATTTACTTGACCCATGTTTCCGCCATGATCGGATCCGCTTTCCTTAAATTCGTGGTCCTAACTTTTTGAACCGCTTGGTGTGACAACCCGTGAATTGCTATCATTTCTTCCTCAGATTTTGAACACGAAGTCTCCTCGTTCGATTTTGCATGAACCGCAAAAAAGCTTCTAAACATCCCCTCGTTCATCATCTCGCCAGCCGGTGGTGTTGTTCACAGAGGAACATTGCCACTGCTGCACGCTCTCCTCGTTGGTGAGTACAGCGTCTCCACTGGCCTCATTTCCATTGTTAATATTCTCAATGACATTCTCAAATACCGCATTAAAACAAGGGTTAATTAAGGAAATCAATATATCACATAATATCCTTATATACTGACCAACTAAAAAATAAGCTTAGTAGGACACACTAGCGAAGGATTTACTCGCCTCCCTCCTAGTTCTATTCCCCGATCTCCGCCAGAGATCATATCCCTAAGCTCGATACTAATCATGACGCCCCCCAATAATAGGTATACATCACCCATTTTGAGTTGTCAATACATGGTACGTAAACAACTACAACTTTATTATTACAACAAGAAATCTGTGAGTTTGAATACAAATATTATCTTCTAGACAATATCTATACTCAAATAAATCCTCATCACATTTATTGATACATTATTTTACAAAAATGGTGAGGACTACTAAACAATTCTTTCTAATACCTTCATTCCATACCTCACTCATACTCGCTATATTCTCGCCTCCCGAGAAGAAAAAAATGGAACAAAAAGGAAAAGGGTGAGCTCAACTAGCCCAAGAAAGAATATTATGACTAAGATAATATACAACAAATTATCGTTAGTCTTCAACAGGAAAAATCTAATAGAATACAATAGACAACAAATTTTAAATCAATATTCGCAATGAAATAATAATTCATTAGAAGAGTTAAGTAGAGAATGCAAACTACTATCTTCTATGTATGAATTTAAAAGTTCATCGCTCTATCTTTTATCCCCGTAACATCAATCAATATACATCCGAATCAAATATTCATCTTTGTACTACAGCCAAAGATATTCATCACTGGTCATGTTCATCTAAACACTGCTATCTTTGCACTACTACCAAAGATATTCTTCAGAAATCATTCATCTTTGCACTACAGCCAAAGATATTCAATAATATCATCATTTAAGACCGAGGATGATGAAAATATTTTTTAAAGAAACGAATCCAAAGGAAACAAAATGACAAGGATTAAGGATTAAGGATTCAGTACTTTGTTTTATCCATGTTCAAAAAATACCTCAAAATAATCATAGTGGTGTAAAATTCAAGAATGATCAAAACATGATACAATCAAAGCTAGTATCCGCAATAGATATTTTTGACAAAAAGAAGAAATTTTATTTTTCTATGAATAGTGTCGATACGTGAATAGTAATCTCGACACCAAAAGATAGAAATTTCCCAAAAAACATCTTCACGCTTACATGAATAGTACTTCGTGAATAAGAATCGTGAATAATAGAACTCATGAATAAGAACTCGTGAATAAGAACTCATGAATAGTAACCCCATACATGAAAAAGTTCCAAATTTGATAAAAAGTTCCAACCAATATTTCAAAGATAATGATATTGAAGAAATAATATCATTCGAGAAGAAAATAACATCCCTTACCTCGAAAGATTAAGATTTCTAATTGAATACCGGGTATAGTCTTCAAGGAACTTGCACTGCCTAACAATACTCAAAGTATACTCAAAATACTCACAAGAATACGCCGATAATATAGAGAGAAAACTTCGCTTCGTGTGTGTTTTCAATTCTAACCCAAGACCCTATTTATAGAAAATGATTAGAACACCAAAGTAAAAAATTGAATATAATATTAATATATTTTTCACATTTCCTTTAGCCCACCTTAGACAACTGATCTCAGCCCATTTGAATCACATGCGAGGCAAACTTAGTTGCAAAAAACGTTTTTCTCAAAATAATTAACTAAAACTCCCAAAAATTAATTATTTCAGAACTTCGAAACTTCAATAATTCATAATAAATAGCCCTTTTATCAGAAAATTCAAATCTCACAAGTTTTTATAGGAAATTCAATTCTCTACAACTTTGCGTAAGAATGTTTTTCCAAATTCCAAATGTAAATTGACCAAAATCCACAAACGAAGCGATTTTACAAAGCTATAATCAAATTTCAAATAATAAATGGGGTCCACCAACATGTTTAACATGTTTTAAACATTTATTGCAACAAAAATACTCTTCCTCCTCAGATACTCATATATCCCACATTTGTTGTAAAATATCACCATTATTATATTATTAAAATATAATAATATATTTAAATGAATTATTTTATCGTAAAAAGATAAAATTTCAATTTTCAACAATTGTCACATTAAAAATTTTCTCCATCTATATCCACATAAAATCAATATTTTCCTCATCATATGAATCAATAATTAATTATTCACAAATAATATTACGTAATCACAATATCGACAACCGTGCGCCTCAGAAAGAGGGGCTTTCCAATAAGAATTTCTTCTTCTTGCGCAATTAGGTGACTAAACCTCTCCTTAGATGTAACTTTCTAGACATTGCCAATAATGTTATCTAATAATATTATTCAGATAATATTAATTATTGCTTCGATAATGAAAAAATCTTGTGTAATGATAATTATCAAACAACAAAGAATATAAAATATCAACGCAACAATTATTAACTCAATAAAATACTCGAATAAAGAATTATCGTAACCATTATTGAGTAAAGCCTTCACGTAAGAATCAATAATTGTGCAATACCGTGCTAATATCGTGTGTTTTAAACCAATTTAGTATTTTAACAAAGATTAATTCAGAATAACTACACCGCTATTTTTAAACAACTTATATTTGTCGCTTTTCTTCATCCAATCGATTTCACTATGGGGCCCATACATGGTCAAGTACTGCATTTAATATTCCCCGACAAAGCATTTAATATTCCACGACCAAACGAATATTCCCCGACAACAATGAATATTTTATAACCACTTGCTTATTTTGAAGTATTTATGATTTTACCCCTAACTATCCACATTAATCAAATCAACCCTTACTATTTTAAAATAATAAATAGAGAAAATTAAATTTCATTAATAATAAGTTGGGGTCTTACAGCAAGTCCACCCGAACCTCCTTACTTCGGTGTATTTTGTTTATCACTCGCGGTAAAACAAAATTAAAAGGACTATGGAATTTGTCAACCACGCAGGGTATAACAAACCCATGAGGACACTCCTGTCGAAAAGGCTACCATCGAATTGTCAGCGAGTCCACCCCGTCCTCCTTACACCGATGAAGTTTTCCTACCCCGAAGGGCCTGACAAATTCATAAGGACCACCTGCCAAAAAGGCTACTATCGAATGGTCAGCGAGTCCCCCCCGCCCTCCTTACACCATTATGAATTTAGAACCAATAGGAAGAATATCAATTGTGAAAAAGTGAATCTTTTATTGATGATGATCCAACATTTACGTGACTTTGGGGATACTGACTCGATCTCTACCGAAATACTTTGAAGTCCGCCAAAGATGCCAAGTATTTTTGATTTGATCCATCTAATGCCTTCAACCGATAAGTTCCGGCTTTTATTTTCAATTACTTCATACGGTCCTTCTCGCCTTTAAGCATTAGCTTTCCCAAGTTCGAGGCGTAGATGCTTCGGCTTCTAAGGACAAAATCTCCCACTTCAAATCTTCAAGTTTCACCCTTTATTGAAATGCTTGGCTACTCCGCTTGGTAGTCGCCAATTTGATCAAAGTCACCTCTCGACTTCTTCCAATGCAGATCCAAGTTAACCTCCACCTTCATCATCATAGATTTCTTTGAACTCGATCGACCAAGACCGGTGGATCCAATCTCAACAGGACTAAGGCATCGATTTATACGCCAATCTGAAGGTGAGTCTCCGTAGTGGTCCTCGGAGTAGTTCGATAAGCCCATAACACGCTGAGCAACTCTTCAGGCCATCTCCCTTTAGCTTCATCCAATCTGTGCTTGATCCCATTCGCCAGCTGCTCATTGGTCACTTGACCGCCCATTCAATCTGGATGGATGAGCGAATCAAGTCTTTCTGTGATGAATTCCCAACACCTTCAGAAATCCTTCAAACTTCGATCCCACGAACTGGCGTCCATTATCTGATATCACCACCTTAGGAATTCCAAAACGAAACACTACGGATTCCTTCATGAACTTTAGGCATTCTTGTTCCGTTATCAACCAAAGTGGCTTCGATTCTTGTTGGGTCGTGATATTTTATCTATTTGGGCCGAGTGTATTGGGCTTATTCTTTTTATTCTATTGGGCCTCTATTATTGAATTATTAAAATCATTAAGCCCAATCATCATATCATTTTCATTTCAAAACTTATGAGACCTGCCCGTCAATGGATCAATCATTTAGACATTTTAAATATCTACAATCTTTGACCAGAATGATGAAAAAGCATGCCTGGTTGACTAAAGAACCCGCCATGCATTAATGTGGATGGGATTGTAATCTGGTCTTGCCAGTAGAAACAGTTGATCAAAAGCAAAGAACAAACTACATGCAATGGCGCAGAACCCATCGGCAAAGGGAATGTGTCGGTAGTAGTGGTGGTACACGGTAATTGTGCAAGGGAGGTATAACTTGGCAAGGAAGTCTCCACCAAGAGGTATGTACTCATACACTTCTTCAATTATAATCGATGATTCACGAGAATTATTATTATCTCTTGATATCAATACACTAGCGATATAGCCTCCGCTTTCGATAAACCTTGTGAATTCACATATCGATTCTCACGCTGAAGCTATCCCCGACGGAACCGCCGTCAAGCTTGTGGTGTTTATTGTGTTTACGCTGCAGGATCGTCGGGACGCTTTAGGTGATTGGGACGTGACGAAAGATCTTGGCGTTAACATCAAGCGCTAGAAGGAGGGCTCTTTTCAATCACAATTGTTTAAATTTGCTTCAAAAGATGATGAGGAATAGAGATGGAACACCTGAAGGCGAAAGCGATGGTCATTAGTTCATCACCGCCTCGTATCTCAAAGAAAGGATCGGTTGGGTCCTTCTAAAAGTGCTCATGAGAGCCTGGCTTCTAAGAACAATTCGTAAGAACTTCGTCTCAAGATCCATAGTGGAGCCGAGACGAAAGTTAGTCTTCAACGCCGATAAGGGGCGTGATCCCAATCCTAACGGGTAAAGCGGTTCACCAACCGGGACTCATCGCCAAGTGGTCAAGAGGACCGAGCTACCAAGTTGGCAAGGATGGCGACGGGCGGATAAGGCTTTGGAGGTTCTATTAAGACAAAGGAAGATATAGTCAAACAGATGCTTCGGTGAATGAGTTGAGAGACGAAGCATCTAGCCATTTTCACTCCAAGGACGGTAGGCATAAGGAGGTACCCGTCGGAAGGGTAAGGAGCCTAACATTCTATGACGTGTGTTCAGGGATCATTCTCACAATAGGAGGAGATCGAGGAGAGAACGCCTTCTACCGGCCTCGAAAGGCAATCGACAACAGTTAGATCAATTCATCGTGACGATGAAAGACGAAGAAGCGTGTCGAGAGAAATTATGTCGAAACCCGAGGGAGAATACCGTCCACAATCGTTTCTCATTATGAGGATGAAATTTTACGACCTAGTAAATCAAGAAGTCCCGTAAAAAGGCGTAAGATCGGCGGGGAAGGTCGATCCATTCCAAAACCTAGTGTCGCCCATGAAAAGAGATCTCATCACAACCCGAAGGTGTTGATTTTCCGTTAGAGAGTTGAAAGAACTTCAAAACAATTGGTGAGGTCCAACAGTGAAAGATATTTCGGAAAGAAGGCATCCCTTTACCTCCGATATTCTCAAGGAGAAAGCAGATGCTACCAAAAAGTTACCTCGCATGGAGAGCTATGATGGGTCAGGAGATCCTTATGACCATAGTCAGGCGTTTGACCGACTAATGGATTACTATGACTTTACTGATGCTGCTAAATGTCACACTTTTGTCACTACTTTGAGAAAAGACGCTAAATGGGATGGGGACTTTACCATCTGATTCTATCTCCTCGTGGATCTAACTTTGTGATAAGTTCCATGCTCGCTTTGGAAGCAACCAAGAAGAAGGAAGCCACAGTGTTCTTTAGCACAAGTCCCAAGCAGCTCACCAATGAATCTTTAGGCAATACGTAAAGAGGTTTAGGGAAGCGGTCGGACAGGTGTCCGATCTTAATGATCTCCAAGCTGTTGGATTATTCCAGAATGGGCTGGATCTGGTTAAATCGGAGAAATTGGTAAAGAAATTGATGTTTCACCATCCGAAGAGCCTAGCAGAAGCCTTTGACAAGGCAGAAGGCTATATTGTTGTGGAAGAGGCTATGAATAGTCTGAAGAATCCTTCTTTGAGCCAATCAAAGGAGGTAGAGGTTCCCAAGACCGATGTTGATCAGAGAAAAGGGGGAGGATATAACCAAAGGGGAGAAGGTAGTTCAAGAAATATAATAACTCGTGGCGACAAGACAAAGAGTCGTGGCACCTGTTCCTACCCCGAAGGTTAATAAGGTTTATACCCAGTTGAATACGAGAGGTCGATAATTTTGGATCGATCCAAACCAAATTTTTCTTTGAACCACCTCGTGATAATTACAAAACGGGACATGGCAACCCTCGCAAATATTGTGGTTATCATCAAGCTGCTGGTCATGACACTAATGAATGTTGTAATTTAAAGGATTTTGTGGAAAACAAGATTAAAAGTGGCTTGCTGATTCAATATGTGGCTGAGAAAGACCGTCAAAATCAACAGGTTATCAATCGTACCGTTCAAATAGTTCAAGTACCACCTGTTCAAAATGTTCCACCACCGCCAAGGCAAGTCGTTGATGTAATAACTGGTGGATCTGTTGGGAAATTAGTAGGGAAGAAGAGGAGGTCTTATCTTGATTCGCTTATGTCAATAACCGATGCTACTCAAGGTTGATGTGCCTTTTCGAGAACTGTTATTTCATTTACAGATGCGGATTATCCTTCGGAGCCCATTGAACCGCATGAAGGAGCATTGGTGATCACAGCACAAGTGGGCTCAGTGGATGTGAAACGCATGATGATAGACAACGGATCTTCGGTGGACATTCTTTATGCCCATGCTTATCAAAGAATGCATCTCGATGAGCACAAAATGGAGGCCTGACAGAGGCTCCTCTATATGGTTTCTAAACGATCCTCACCAAAGTGGCTTCAAGACTATCAAACTCCCTCATCTTCTAAGACTACCACACAAAGAAGTGGAGATAACTTGTAAATTTTATGTTGTGCATGTGGATTCTACTGGCAACGCCATTTTGGGAAGACCTACGTTGACACTCTTCAGTCAGAATTTCCATCCCACATTTCAAAATCAAGTTCCCCACAAAGACACGGAGTAGAGAGGTGATGGGTGACTTGGATCTGCCCTTAGATGTTATCTAATTACGCTATTTCATCCGGAATGGGGTTAGTAAACAAAGAAAGACGATGACAATTGAAATCGAACCCTTCACCGAGAGCGCTTCGAATCATTGGTAATCCCATTTGGGAGATTCGGAGAAATTGAGTTGGTCATCTGAAAGCCGGACAAGACAGTGAAGATTGGTTCTGGCTTACTGTAACCTCTTCTGGATTTATCTTATGGAACTCTTACGATGCTATGTCGATATTTTGCATGGGAACCACAAGACATGCCTCGAGTTAAATTTTAAGGTTCTTGAGCATAAATCGGAGATAGATCCTTCAAGAAGCGATTCGTCGACGAAGAAGCGGATATTTGCTCCAGAACGTCCAAAAGATCATCGATGAAGAGGTTGCAAATTTGTTGGTCATCGACTTCATCTACTTAGATTGATTACCCGAGTGGATAGCAAATGTAGTATTGGTGCGTACATAATGGAAAGTGGCGGGTTTGCATCGACTACACCGACCTCAACAAAGCCTCGTCTCAAGGACTTTATCCTCCGCCCCATATCGATCAAATTTCATCGATGCCACTTCTTGGGTATGCATTATTGAGCTTTATGGATGCTTTTTCAGTTATCATCAAATATCCATGTGCAAAGAAGACATTCCAAAACAAAGATTCATTACACAATTGCTCGGTGTATATGCGTACAAAAAATGACTTTTGGCCTCATTAATCTTCGGAGCTACCTATCGGAGGATGATGAACTTTATATTCAATAGACAATTTGGGAAGGAACATGGAGGTTTATGTAGATGACATGATCGTAAAGAGTATGCAAATTCGTAAACATTTGGACGATCTAGAGGAATGTTTTCAAACTATTCGTCATCAACAATCGCGACTCAACCCACCAAATGTACTTTCTACCTTGGTGCCGAAAATTTCTCGGGTTATCCGGTCACCAAAGGGCATCGGGTCCAATCCAGAAGATCCGAGCCATCCTCGACATGAAGACTCCTCGGTCATTCAAAGACGTTCGTCGTCGATCGGTAGGATTGCGCTTTAAGGAGGTTCGTCGCCAAATCTGCAGAAAGATGTCTTCTTTCTTTGATACATCAAGGGACCAAGAATGCGAAGACATTCCAAAGGACTTCAAGTGTGAAGATGTTTTCCAAAGTATAAAACGTATCTGCTTTCTGGCTCCTTTATTGGTCAAGCTTCGTCCCCAAAGCAGAGACTTTATATTTGTACCTTGCGGCCGCTTCTTTAGCGATTGGAGCGCTTTTGATTCGGAGATCGGTGGAGCAAAGATCCTCGCCTATTACGCCGACCACGCCCTACGAGATGTCAAACCGTATCCTAACATTGAGAAATTTGCCTTTGCTTTAATAATTGCCAGAGAAAGCTTGGCGATTTTCAAGGTCGACTCGGTCGCCTACACGGATTAGCCATTGAAGAAGGTGATGAGCAAGCCGCAGGTCTCTGGTAGATTAAAGGCGATGGACTATGGAATCGTCCCGCTTTTTTATCGAGTATCATCCCCGAATCGCCATCAAAGGCCAAGCTCGGGCGACTTTATGGTAGAATGTTCATTCACCAAGTATCTGAAATTATCGGAAGTCAATCTTCCGATCGAAGCGTGGTAGTCGTTACTCGCCAGAGTCGGAAGGCGTGGACGTTGTATGCGGATGGATCCTCTACGATGATCATTAGTGGAGCGGAATTATTCTAATAAGTCCGAGGATTTAAGGTTCAAGAGAGCCATCGATTCGGGTTTAAAACAACGAATAATGAAATGAGGTCGAAGTAAGCAGCGTTGTTAGCAGTGTCCGATTAGCGAAGAGTCTCAAGTCCAACAGTTGATCATTTATAGTGATTCTCGGTTGGTCGTTAAACAAATTGCGGGAGATTATGAAGCTTTCGGGAACACGAATGATCAAATATCTGGCGGAGTTAAGAAACCAACTTCAATTTTTTGCTTCTTCATGAGTTTCGTGGTATAGAGCGCAACGATAATTCTATCATTGATGCTTTGTCGAAATTGGCCACTACGGATGCGAGATGTCTTTCATGGATCGGTGTATTTGGAAATTTTGCGGTAATGAAAGTGTTCAACATGAAATGATGATGTGCATCGAATCGAACAAACCGTTGGATGACCCCTACATCGAGTATCTGGCGATGGCGTCCTCCTTCCGGATCGAGATCTTTGGCAAAGAAGATCAAGTACAAGAGTACTAATTTCAGTCTTATCGATGGGGATCTTTATCGATTGGCATTTTCCTCACCATTATTAAAATGTTTGGTTCCATCCGAAGCCGAGTATGCTCTTCGGGAAGTTCATGAAGGGATTTGCGGTGATCATATGGCTGCCAAGTCTTTGGCACATAAAGTACTTCGACAAGGTTACTATTGGTAAACAATTTTCAAAGAAGCTACACAGTATCGCCAAGAAATATGAAAATGCCAACTCAATAGTCCGGTCCACATCGCCCACCGGAAGAGTTATATTCGATTCTATCTCCTATACCCTTCATTTATCTGGGGTGGATATATTGGGACCAGTTACCTAAAGCTAAAGGTCAGGTTAGCTTCGTCATAGTTGCTATTGATTATATGACTAAATGGGTAGAGGCGAAACCACTTCGGTCGATAACAGAACACGAGTGCTTAAAGTTTGTAAAGGAGTCAGTGGTGTTTCGCTTCGGGATCCCTAAAGTATTGATATCGGATAATGGGCGCTGATTCAGTGGGTTCAAAATTTGAAGAATTTTGAACGATTTGGGATTCAAAGACAAGAAGACTTCGTGGCTCATCCACGGTCGAATGGGCAAGTTGAGGTGACCAACAGGACGCCACTGAATGGAATAAAGCGAAGATTGGATGAAGCTAAGGGGAGATGGCGAGAAGAATTTCTGAGCGTGCTGTGGGCATACCGAACTACGCCGAGGACTACTACAGGGGATTCGCCCTTCCGATTGGCCTATGGTACTGATGCCTTAGTCCCAATCGAGATCGGATCTCTAAGTCTTCGGGTGGGTCAATTCAAAGAAATCTCTGATGATGAAGGATGAAGGCTAACTTGACCTCGCTAGACGAAGTCGAGAGGAAGCTTTAATCAAATTGGTCGCTTATCAACGAAGAGTGGCCAAGCATTATAACAAGGCGCCAAACTTCAGAGATTCAAGTGGGAGACTTCGTTTCTTAGAGAAGCGAAGCTTCTACGCCTCTAAACACGGGAAAGCTAATGCCGAATTGGGAAGGACCTTATGAAGTGATCAAGTACCAAAGCCCTAGTGACTTATCGATTAAAGGCACTTGATGGTTCCAAATTAAGAATACATGGCATCTTGGCGCTTTCAAGAGTATTTTCAATAAAGTTCAAGTCGGGTTTATCTAAGTCTGCGATACAACTGTTTTGATATCAATAAAAGATCACTTTTCTACAAATTATCACTGGTCTTATTGATCCGATGGTCCGATGGTGTAAGGAGGTATGGTAGGACTCGCTGGCCATTCGATGGTAGCCCCAGGTCCTTTTGGTCCTATATTGATCTTATCAGGGTGGTAAGTCAATGGTCACTATTGGTCCGATGGTGTAAGGAGGTATGGTAGGACTCGCTGGCCATTCGATGGTAGCCCCGTGTCCTTTTGGTCCTATATTGATCTTATCGTGGTGGTAAGTCAATGGTCACTATTGGTCCGATGGTGTAAGGAGGTATGGTAGGACTCATTTGGCCATTCGATGGTAGCCCCAGTCCTTTTGGTCCTATATTGATCTTATCGAATGTGGTAAGTCAATGGTCACTATTGGTCCGATGGTGTAAGGAGTTATGGTAGGACTCACCGGCCATTCGATGGTAGCCCCAGTCCTTTTGGTCCTATATTGATCTTATCGAGGTGGTGTCAATGGTCACTATTGGTCCGATGGTGTAAGGAGGTATGGTAGGACTCACTTGGCCATTCGATGGTAGCCCAGTCCTTTTGGTCCTATATTGATCTTATCGGGTGGTGGTAAGTCAATGGTCACTATTGGTCCGATGGTGTAAGGAGGTATGGTAGGACTCACCGGCCATTCGATGGTAGCCCTGTGTCCTTTTGGTCCTATATTGATCTTATCGGTGGTGGTAAGTCAATGGTCACTATTGGTCGATGGTGTAAGGAGGTATGGTAGGACTCACTGCCCATTCGATGGTAGCCCAGTGTCCTTTTGGTCCTATATTGATCTTATCGGTGGTAAGTCAATGGTCACTATTGGTCCGATGGTGTAAGGAGGTATGGTAGGACTCGTGGCCATTCGATGGTAGCCCAGTGTCCTTTTGTTCTATATTGATCTTATCGTGGTGGTAAGTCAATGGTCACTATTGTCCGATGGTGTAAGGAGGTATGGTAGGACTCACCGCCATTCGATGGTAGCCCAGTCCTTTTGGTCCTATATTGATCTTATCGTGGTGGTAAGTCAATGGTCATTATTAATCCTTATGTCTTGGTTATTATCTCTTTGTTGTCTAAATTTACTTCACATATGATCGATCTCACTTTCTTGCATGCAAGTAGAGTATAAGTTATTTATTTTGTTTAAGTGTTGAGTTCAGTTCATTAGTTCAGTTAACTTAAATCTTGTCCGTAAAATTTAACTCACTTCATTGTATGAGTTAACTGTTATATGCCATATCTAATTCAATAGTTCATCTTATTGATACTAAATTATTGACAAGAAACTGATCGGGACAGAAGTTATAATCAAGACAGTTAAAGATTTATCAATAAGCATAAAATGTTCATTTCATTTAAGTCGATTAATTACATGACATAAAAAGTTAAATATTTACATAGAATCAAAAGCATGATATATATTCAGCATCATCCTTCATCATCGGAATTGAAAGCAATGCCGGGTCCAATTGAAAAATTGATAGCTTCTTTTTCCTCGCTCCCGGCAGCCCTCATATCCTCCTCAATAAACCTTCATAATCTCTACATTGAGTTCATCCGAGTCCCTATACTCGCCTCAATGCATTTTGGGCTCTTCACTGTAATGTGCCTCGTCCCTCAAGGTCTTTTATCTTATGGCGAGCTTATGGCGCTTGGTCTTATGCCTTGAGCTTCATCCCGGATCTTCGCCTCGACTTCACCAAGTTGTAAGACTAAGCTTCGATTAAATGAAGAGAACTCCTCGTTTTTCGCCTTCAAGTAGGTTCTCTTCAACCAAACCCAGATTCAGATTTGTTAAGGTTTGTTGGGTCGGCTTTGATCAGACCCAACTCATCTCTTATAGGGCTCTCGGTTCGTCATCGATGTCTTCAAATCCATCTTGGCCCGATCCAATTCTCTTTGAAGACCATTGATGGTATGAAAAGCATCTTCGCGACCACTTTTCTCTTCTTCAAAGGTCGATTTCAAAGATGTTTATCTCTTGGCGCATGAAATCTTCCTCGGCTTTCTCCATTTATATGTCTCTTGGGCCTTACGATCGTCCAAGAAAACGACGAGCTCTTCACATTTTCAAAGTACTCAAGTCAAATTCTAAAATGCTCGAAGGAAAATAGAGATGTAAAGGAAGAAGTCATTATTGTTTACCTTGGCCGATAACTCATTCCTTCGTCGAGAAGATTTCCGTCCGTGTGATCACCGAGCAGGGTGATCGTCGATTAGGTCGAACGAAAAGCCCCAAGAGGTCGAAAGGAAGTCAAGGCGTTGAACACGGGCCATAGGGTCGGAGATCCCACGGCCCCGGATGATAACCTCGACCAAGGACCCGGCCGCGGGAGAAGGTCTCGACCTTTCAGGGAAAGAATGGGCCGTTAGGGGGTGTAGGTCAACATGAACGGCTTCGATTACGGAGATTTGTTTGAAGTAAGTTCTTTGGGTGTTGAAACGGATGCGAACTTGGATGACTCTCGAAGTCGCTTCTCTTCTGGATAACGTAGAATCCTTCGTCCCCGATCACCATCCTCTTGATCCGTATTTCTCTGGGGGCACGAAGGGAGGAATGACCGAAGACTGAGGAACCCTGAGTTCTTCGGCAGTTAATGGGGTTATTTTTGTTTTTAGTTTTTTAGTCCTAAGTATACTCCTTGATCGGAGACGATCGGGTGGGTACTTTGATCGAGGAATAGTTTTGGAGGTTGGTTCTGTTTCTGGCATGGGTTCGGGAGGAGTTACGATAGGGACTGACCTTGGTTTTCTGGTAGCCCTCCTCTTTTGTCGAGGGTGAAGGGTCTCTTCTGGTATGAGAACCTCTTCGGCCTCTATTTCCTCTGTTTGAAATTCATCCGTATGAATTTTTGGTGTTGGATCCACTTCGGGGGTAGCTTCGGTTGGGGTGGCCTCAATTGCTTCCGAAGACTTACCAGATAAAAAATCTTCGAGTTCCTTTATTTCTACAGAGCTCGGTCTGATCAAAGATACTGCACAAATCAAACAATTCCATGTTATAATTATATATTATGGAATATTCTCAAAAAATATATATATATGAAATAAACTGATACTTACACTTATGGTCATACAACCATGCTTGCTTCGAGAGGAGTCCGTATTTCCACTCCTCCTTCGGGAAGTTGTCAAATAGCTCCATCATCTCCACTTCTCGTTCTTCAGAAACATCTCCGAAGTCAGCAGATATTTTTTCATCAGTTGCCCAGTTCGGAAGAGAAGAGATTTCAGGGCCTTTGACGAAGAACCATTTTTCATGCCATCCCCTATTGCTTGAAGGGGTATTCACCAGTGAACGTCTGTCAAATTTCTCTCCAGACTTCGGAGAATGTTTGCTGAGGGCCTTGAACCCCTTCTCCCTGGATTGCACTATCTTGTAGACAGTGAAGAAGAAGTCCAGTGAGGGCTCGACGCCCAGTTCATGACAGAAGGCCACGAAGGCCAGAATATGGATGTAGGAGTTCGGCACCAGTTGTGAAAATCCTACACCCAAAAACCCCAGTAGGGTCACTATGAAAACGTGGAGAGGGAAACGAACCCCTTCTCCAAAAAGTCACCGATACTAGTCCATCCTTCAGTAGTTGGTACATTTTCTCACCGAGATCTGGGTACCGACAACGCACGGGTATCTCGGAATATGGAACCGAGTTCGAACCTCTTGATTCGACTTTTCAATGATGATAGAAGGAGTGTTAGCGTACGAGAGAATCGCTCCGTCTCTATAATAGTCAGAGGGGGTTTTCTGGGTTCTCTGTTTGGGATTCGTACCTGAAGTCCCTTCATGAAGATTAGGGTTTGGGGGAACCACAGTGATGGGTGTTACAAGTATGGGAGAACTCTGTTCAGGGTTTTGAGAAGCCATTTGTGACGATTTGCAGAGAGAAAGAGATCAGAAATTTTAGAAGGCGCTCGAATTTCAAATGAACAGGTAAAACTGTCAAATTTAGTAAAGTTATCCTTTTATACTGACGGTTACACAGTGTTCAAGACGGGTGCATTAAATGCTAGTAATAATTTGGAATTTGAATGGGAAGCGTCCGGTTTCGGATCCTGGTACCTAATGGTTAGAAATCTTTCTGAATTGGGCCCTTAAACTTCCTTTCATTTCATTTCATGGACAATAAATGGGTACGTTTTTAATTACATCTTGTCATTTATTGATTCTCAGTAAAATATCATGGATTGTTTATAGTTTTCTATTAAACATTACATTCAACAAAAACTAGGGGGCAATGTTGGGTGTGATATTTTATCTATTTGGGCTAGAGTGTATTGGGCTTATTCTTTTTATTCTATTGGGCCTCTATTATTGAATTATTAAAATCATTAAGCCCAATCATCATATCATTTTCATTTCAAAACTTATGAGAGACAAGATTGGTCAATGGATCAATCATTTAGACATTTTAAATATCTACAATCTTTGACTGTAATGATGAAAAAGCACGCATGTCGGTTGACTAAAGAACTCGCCATGCATTAATGTGGATGGGATTGTAATCGGTCGGGTAGAAAGCGAGTGATCAAAAGCGTTGAACAAACTACATGCGCAACAGAGAACCCATCGGGTAAAGGGAATGTGTCGTAAGTAGTGGGTGGCACGGTAATTGAGCGGGAGGGTATAACTTGGCAAGAAGTCTCCACCAAGAGGTATGTACTCATACACTTCTTCAATTATAATCGGATGATTCACGGAGAATTATTATTATCTCTTGATATCAATACACTAAGCGATATAGCCTCCGTTTTCGATAAACCTTGTGAATTCACATCTTGATTCTCACGCTGAAGCTATCCCCCCGACGAACCGCCATCGAAGCTTGTGGTGTTTATTGTGTTTACGTTGCGGGATCGGGGCGCTTTTAGGTGATTGGGGCGTGACGAAAAGATCTTGGCGTTAACAAACGTGGTTTGGGTCCTTCACATATTTACGAAGTATGATATATGAAACACATTATGAACCACGAGACATACTTTGAGGTAACGCGAGTCTATAGGCTACATTTCCTACTCTTCGGTCAAGAATTTGAAATGGACCAATAAATCGTGGATTGAGCTTTCCTCTCTTCCCAAATCTTGTAACTCCCTTCCATGGAGCAACTCGCAACAATACATGATCCCCACACTAAATTCCACGTCCTTTCGATGAAGATCCGCATAACTCTTTTGTCGATCTTGTACTGCTTTGTATCGTTGTCGAATCATTTGTGATCTTTTTCGTAGTCATACGTCATTAACAACTCGAGTCCTAACAATGTTGCTTCACCCACCTCGTCCCCAACATACTTGAGAAGCGACACTTTCGTCCATATAATGCTTCAAATGGAGCCACACCTATACTTGTCTCGATAACTGTTGTTGTTGTAGGAGAATTCTACCAATGGTAAATACTTATCCCAATCGCCTTTGAAGTCTAGGACACAGAGTCTTAATAAATCTTCAAGAGTTTGAATAGTCCTTTCGATTGTCCGTCTGCTTTGAGGATGGTATGCCGAATCAATCGTAAATCCGTGCCCATAGCTTTTTGCAAGCTAACCCAAAATCTTGAAGTGAATCTTGGGTCACGATCCCGAACTATGGATACAGTATGCCATGCAACCTCACAATCTCATTCACGTACATACTAGCAAGACGTTCAAGTGAATAAGTCTCCGTGTCGGCAAGAAATGAAGCGGACTTGGTTAATCTATCAACAATAACCCAAATAACATTGATGCCTTGAGAAACCGTAGGAAGACCCGTGAATTGAAATCCATGGTAATGTGTTCCCACTTCCATTTCGAATCTCAAGTGGTTGCAACGGACCCTTAGGTACAAGATGCTCGCGCTTTTACTCGTTGCAAGTTAAACACATTGAGATAAACTTTGCAATCTCTCTCTTCATATTGTTCCACCAAAATGTATGTCAAGATCACGATACATTTTAGTACTTCCGAGGATGGATTGCAAATGGTGTATTGTGTGCCTCCATCATAATCTTGTACTTCAAATCGAGTCGTTAGGAACACAAAGTCTAGAGTGGACTCAAGTATTCCTTCTTCATCAATTCTCGCTTAGGAATAGCTCCTTCTTG
Source organism: Panax quinquefolius (assembly GCA_020205615.1). Classification (NCBI taxonomy): domain Eukaryota; kingdom Viridiplantae; phylum Streptophyta; class Magnoliopsida; order Apiales; family Araliaceae; genus Panax; species Panax quinquefolius. The sequence goes on from CM035168.1 coordinate 125,335,990, forward strand.
TACTTTCTTCTTCATACGCGACGCCTTTCCGGCCTGTGGCTTGAAAGCAACCTTAACTTTTTCTATTAAAGTTGGCTCTGTCGATACTTGACATCATCGCACTCATTCTCGCATATGATCTTCTACTCAACGCGTCCAACTACCACGTTAAACTTTTCCGTGATGGTACTTGAATAGTGTGGTCGTAGTCTTTTCAATAGCTCGAGCCAACGTCATTTGTCATGCGTGTTGAGTTCTTTTTGAGTGAAGAAATATTTAAGGCTTTTATGGTGCGAATATATCTCCACTTTCTCCCCATATAGATAGTGCCTCCATATCTTTAAGCGAAACGATTTTTTCCGCAACTCTAGATCACGAGTAGGATAATTCATCTCATACTCTTTAAGTTGTCGCGAGGCATAAAGCTATGACTTTCCCACGTTGCATGAGAACACATCCAAACCCTTTGCACAAGCATCGCTTTAGATAACAAATCCATCCGAACCGGATGGTATTGTTAGAAACAGTCTTAAAATAAGTCTCCTCTTAAGCTCTTGGAAACTCTTCTCGCATTCTTCGCTCCAAACGAATTTTGTATCCTTCCGAAAAAGGCTGAGTTAATGGAGTAGCGATTCGAGAAAACCCTTCCACGAATCTCCAATAATAACCAAATAAGCCCAAAAAAAGCTACGTCTTGATCCGCACCGACTTCGGTTGCTCTAACTTTGTATTGCTTCAATCTTCGCGGATCAACAGATACTCCATGTTTCGACACCACGTGTGCCAAGGAATGCTACTTCCTCAAGCCGAACTCGCATTTCTTCAATTTGGCATATAGTTTGTTTTCACGAAGCCTTTGGAGTACCAACTTCAAATGGTGCTCATGATCTTCACGACTTTTAGAATATATGAGGATGTCATCAATAAAAACAACAACGAATCGATCCAAATATTCCTTGAAAACTTCGGTTCATCATATCCATGAAAGCCATTGGAGCATTAGTTAGTTCGAAAGACATGACTAAGAATTCATAATGCCCATACCGAAGTTCTAAAGGCGCTCTTTGGAATATCCTCGATTCTAATCTTCAAATTGATGATATCCGAATCGAAGATCGATTTTTGAAAAGAATTGTGCCCTCTAGAAATCGGTCAAACAAGTCATCAATACGAGGTAGAGGATACCTATTCTTGATGGTGACATGGTTCAATTCCCGATAGTCAATACAAAAGTCGCATACTCCCGCTTTTCTTCTTTACGAATAAAACAGGGGAGCACCCCAAGGAGATGTACTAGATTTATCGAAACCGATGTCCAACAATTCCATAGTTGGACCTTTAACTCCTGAAGTTCAATAGAGCCATTCGATATGGGGTTTTAGAAATGGGCTTTGTACCGTGTTCAAGATCAATAAAGAATTCAACTTCACGCTACGGGGTAGGCCGGAAGTTCTTCTGAAATACGTCGGAAAGTCAATAACAACAGGGAATATTATTCAAATTTGGCGTGTCTTTATTCAAATCCATAACATGGGCTAAGAAAGCTTGACATCCGTTTTTCAATAAACGAATAGCTTTATGATTAGATATGACGTTGATTGATTTTAATGGTTTAGTTGCTTGAATTGCATAACAACAGGTTGGTTAGGAATATGAAAACTAACAACCTTACGAAAATAATCAATTTTGGCATGATGAGTAGTTAACCAATCAATCCCTAAAATCACATCAAAAGCAAGTATCTTTAAAGAGATAAGGTCAATGGTAAAGTGATAGTGCCAACTTGAATCAAACAAGATTTATAAACAATGGATGTGATGAAAGTTTCTCCTAACGGAGTTTCCACAGATAGGTCAAAGTCTAATTTCTCCGGTCAAGTTTAAACGTTGAGCACATGCAGAAAGATAAATGAATGGGTAAAGACCGGTATCAAGTAAGGTATAAACTTCGCAAGAATTTATAAATAAATTTACCCGTGATCACCTCGTTTGGGCTCTCGCATTATGACCAAATCACAACAAACGCTCTTCCGGAATCGCTGACTTTGACTTTTCTCGGGACGATCTTTTGAGTCACCGTCCCCCCATTGAACTAGGTTTCTCTCTCGTCATAATCTCGAGCGATATGTCCTTCCTTTCCACAATTATAGCATACCTTGAATTGTGTGGGGCGCTTTGACTGATATGTCCTCTTTTCTGATTTGTAACATATAATGGTGGTCGTTCTCCTCCTTTAGAACCGATTCTTTGTCGCTTCCTTTATCGTCTTCACATGGTCATTGTTAAATCTCCTCTTTTTAAAATCTCCTCCCCGACTCGCTTCTTCTATTTTCATGGCCATGATTACCACCGAGTGGTTACCATTTTGTCCGTCTGCTTTCTTTCTCCACAAGTTATCATTATTCTGCTGATTGTTATCTCCGAGTACGATCCTCGTTATGGTTCCTTAGTTGACCAGTACTTTCGTTATCTCGCTTCTAATAATTGAGCCTGCTTACAACATCCTCTGAATAGAGAGAAAGTTTATGAGAAATGAGATATTGACGTATCTGGGTTTCAAACCTCTAAGAAACATCCGCGTCATACGTTCCTCATTCTCCACCAAATGAGGTGCAAAACTGGATAACTCTGCAAACTTTGCCTCGTCTTTGAGACACCGCCATGTTATTTTGCTCTAACTGATGAACTCCACTTCCTTCATATGACGAACACTTTCGTGAAAGTATTTGTCATTAAATAGTTCTCAAACGCTTCCCAAGACATGTTGAGTGCGGTTTGATGGGTACGCTTCACGACTCCCACCGATGATCTCCGCTTCGCCATGGAACATAAAAGGTGGCGAATGGAACCTTCGTTCCTCCGCATCCCAAGACATCGAATATCTTGGTAATTTACTTGACCCATGTTTCGCCATGATCGGATCCGCTTTCCCTTAAATTCGTGGTCCTAACTCTTTGAATCGCTGTCAATGACAACCCGTGAATTGCTATCATTTCTTCCTCAGATTTTGAACACGAGTCTCCTCGTCTGCGATTTTTGCATGAACTGCAAAAGCTTCTAAACATCCCTCGTTCATCATCTGCCGCTTGGTGTTGTTCACGGGAGGAACATTGCCACTGTTGCAGACGCTCTCCTCATTGGTGAGTACAGAGCGTCTCCACTCTGGTCTCATTTCCATTGTTAATATTCTCAATCGACATTCTCAAATCATGCCATTAAACAAGGGTTAATTAAGGAAATCAATATATCACATAATATCCTTATATCTTGACCAACTAAAAAATAAGCTTAGGTAGGACACACTAGCGCAAGGATTTACTCGTCTCTCCCCTCCTAGTTCTATTCCCCGATCTCCTGGAGATCATATCCCTAAGCTCGATATACCAATCATGGCGCCCCCAAAATAGGTATACATCACCTATTTTGAGTTGTCAATACGTGGTGCGTAAAACAACTACAACTTTATTATTACAACAAGAAAAGCGTGAGTTTGAATACAAATATTATCTTCTAGACAATATCTATACTCAAATAAATCCTCATCACATTTATTGATACATTATTTTACAAAAATGGTGAGGACTACTAAACAATTCTTTCTAATACCTTCATTCCATACCCCGACTCGTACTCGCTATATTCTCGCCTCCTGAGAAGAAAAATGGAACAAAAAGGAAAAGGGTGAGCTCAACTAGCCCAGTAAAGAATATTATGACTAAGATAATATACAACAAATTACCGTTAGTCTTCAACAGGGAAAAATCTAATAGAATACAATAGACAACAAATTTTAAATCAATATTCGCAGCTGAAATAATAATTCATTAGAAGAGTTAAGTAGAGAATGCAAACTACTATCTTCTATGTATGAATTTAAAAGTTCATCGTCTATCTTTTATCCTTGTAACATCAATCAATATACATCTGGAATCAAATATTCATCTTTGTACTACAGCCAAAGATATTCATCGATTAATCATATTCATCTAAACACTGCTCATCTTTTGCACTACTACCAAAGATATTCTTCAGAATCATTCATCTTTTGCACTACAGGCCAAAGATATTCAATAATATCATCATTTAAGACTGAGGATGATGAAAAATATTTTTAAAGAAACGAATCCAAAGAAACAAAATGACAAGGATTAAGGATTAAGGATTAGTACTTTGTTTTATCCATGTTCAAAATACCTCAAAATAATCATAGTGGTGTAAAATTCAAGAATGATCAAAACATAGAAACAATCAAAGCTAGTATCCGAATAGATATTTTTGACAAAAAGAAGAAATTTTATTTTTAAATGAATAGTGTCGATATCGTGAATAGTAACTCAGACACCAAAAGATAGAAATTTCCCAAAAATATCTTCACGCTTCATGAATAGTACTCGTGAATAGTAACTCGTGAATAAGAACTCATGAATAGTAACCCCGACATGAAAAAGTTCCAAATTTGATAAAAGTTCCAACCAATATTTCAAAGATAATGATATTGAAGAAATAATATCATTTGAGAAGAAAATAACATCCCTTACCTCGAAAGATTAGTACTTCTGAATACTAGGGTATAAGTCTTTGAAGGAACTTGCACCGCCTAACAATACTCAAAGTATACTCAAAATACTCACAAGAATACGCTCGATAATATAGAGAGAGAAAACTTCAGTTTCTGGTGTGTTTTTCAATTCTAACCTAAGCACCCTATTTATAGGAAAATGATTAGAACACCAAAGTAAAAAATTGAATATAATATTAATATATTTTTCACATTTCCTTTAGCCCACCTTAGACAACTGATCTCAGCCCATTTGAATCACATGCGAGGCAAACTTAGTTGCAAAAAACGTTTTTCTCAAAATAATTAACTAAAACTCCCAAAAATTAATTATTTCAGAACTTCGAAACTTCAATAATTCATAATAAATAGCCCTTTTATCAGAAAATTCAAATCTCACGAGTTTTTATAGGAAATTCAATTCTCTACAACTTTGCAGAAGAATGTTTTTCCTAATTCCAAATGAAATTGACCAAAAATCCACAAACCAAGCATTTTATTTTGCGTTATAATCAAATTTCACCGATAAATGGGGTCCACCAACATGTTTAACATGTTTTAAACATTTATTGCAACAAAAATACTCTTCCTCCTCGTATACTCATATATCCCACATTTGTTGTAAAAATATCACCATTATTATATTATTAAAATATAATAATATATTTAAATGAATTGTTTTATCGTAAAAAGATAAAATTTCAATTTTCAACAATTGTCACATTAAAATTTTCTCCATCTATATCCACATAAAATCAATATTTTCCTCATCATATGAATCAATAATTAATTATTCACAAATAATATTACGTAATCACAATATCGACAACCGACGAGCCTCAGGAAAGAGGGGCTTTCCAATAAGAATTTCTTCTTACTTGGCCTTGCAATTAGGTGACTAAACCTCTCCTTGAGCATGTAACTTTCTAGACATTGCCAATAATGTTATCTAATAATATTATTCGGATAATATTAATTATTGCTTCGATAATGAAAAATCTTGTAAATGATAATTATTGAAACAACAAAGAATATAAAATATCAACGCAAAGAATTATTAACTCAATAAAATAATTTGAGCAAAGAATTATCGTAACCATTATTGAGTAGTGCCTTCTTCACGTAAGAATCAATAATTGGTGCAATACCGCAGTGCTACGTGTTTTAACCAATTTAGTATTTTAACAAAGATAATCTGTAATAACTACAATCGTTATTTTTAAACAACTTATATTTGTCGTTTTCTTCATCCAATCGATTTCAAGTTATGGGCCCACACATGGTCATACTTGGTCGCATTTAATATTCTCACAAATGCATTTAATATTCCACGACCAAACGAATATTCCCCGACAACAATGAATATTTTATAACCACTTGCTTATTTTGAAGTATTGCGTATTTTACCCCTAACTATCCACATTAATCAAATCAACCCTTACTATTTTAAAATAATAAATAGAGAAAATTAAATTTCATTAATAATAAGTTGGGGTCTTACAAAGAAGTCCACCAACCTCTCCTTACTTGATTGTATTTTGTTTATCACTCGCGGTAAAACAAAATTAAAAGGACTATGGAATTTGTCTACCACGCAGGGTATAACAAACCCATGAGGACACTCCTGTCGAAAAGGCTACCATCGAATTGTCAGCGAGTCCACCCCGTCCTCCTTACACCGATGAAGTTTTCCTACCCCGAAGGGCCTGACAAATTCATAAGGACCACCTGCCAAAAAGGCTACTATCGAATGGTCAGCGAGTCCCCCCCGCCCTCCTTACACCAATATGAATTTAGAACCAATAGGAAGAATATCAATTGTGAAAAAGTGAATCTTTTATTGATGATGATCCAACATTTACAGACTTTGGGGATACTGACTCGATCTCTACTGAAAATACTTTCGAAGTCTGCCAGCATGCCAAGTATTTTTGATTTCTGATCCATCTAATGCCTTCAACCGATAAGTTCCGGGCTTCGGTACTTCAATTACTTCATACGGTCCTTCTCAGTTCGGCATTAGCTTTCCCAAGTTCTGAGGCGTAGATGCTTCGGCTTCTCTAAGGACAAAATCTCCCACTTCAAATCTTCGAAGTTTCACCCCCTTATTGAAATGCTTGGCTACTCTCCGTTGGTAGGCTGCCAATTTGATCAAAGTCACCTCTCTGACTTCTTCCAACAGATCCAAGTTAACCTCCAGCCCTTCATCATTGTAGATTTCTTTGAACTGACTGACCCGAAGACTGGTGGATCCAATCTCAACAGGGACTAAGGCATCAGTGCCATACGCCAATCTGAAAGGTGAGTCTCCCGTAGTGGTCCTCGGAGTAGTTCGATAAGCCCATAACACGCTGAGCAACTCTTCAGGCCATCTCCCTTTAGCTTCATCCAATCTGTGCTTGATCCCATTCAAGAAATAAGTTCATTGGTCACTTGACCGCCCATTCAACGGTGGATGAGCGACCGAAGTCTTTCTGTGATGAATTCCCAACACCTTCAGAAATCCTTCAAACTTCGATCCCACGAACTGGCGTCCATTATCTGATATCACCACCTTAGGAATTCCAAAACGAAACACTACGGATTCCTTCATGAACTTTAGGCATTCTTGTTCCGTTATCAACCAAAGTGGCTTCGATTCTACTCATTTGGTCATATAATCGATGGCGACTATAACAAAACTGACCTGACCTTATGCTTTCGGCAATGGACCCAATATATCTATCCCCTAGACAACAAAGGGTATAGGAGATAAAATCGAGTATAACTCTTCTGGTGGCTAATATGGAATTGGACTGTTGAGTTGAACACTTCTCGCACTTCTTCACGTACTCCGTCACTTCTTTGAAGATAGTAGGCCAGTAGAATCCCCGTTAAAGTACTTTGTAGGATAAAGACTTAGCAGCCATATGGTCGCCGCAGATGCCTTCGTGAACCTCCCGAAGAGCATATTCGGCCTCGGATGGAACAAGACACTTTAACAATGGTGACGAAAAAGCCCTTCGATAAAGATCACCATCAATGAGGACAAAATTGGCGCTCTTATACTTGATCTTCTTTGTCAGCATCTGATCCGAAGGAAGGACGCCATCTGTCAAGTATTCTATATAGGGAGTCATCCAACAGTTAGAACATTCGATGCACATCACAGCTTCATGCTATATACTCGACTGTTGCAGAATCTCCAAATAAACTGACCCATCAAAATTGCTAGAATCCGTAGTGGCCAGCTTTGACAAGGCGTCGGTAATAGAGTTATCATTACGTTCAACACCCTGAAATTCATAGGATATGAAATACTGAAGTCGGTCTTTCAACTCTGCTAAGTACTTGATCATTCTAGAACCCCGAGCTTCATACTCCCCTTAAACCTGCTTAACGACCAACTGAGAGTCACTGTAAATGATCAGCTTCTGAACTTCCAGACTCTTCGACAGTCGAACTCCTGCCAGCACCACGTTGTATTCTACCTCATTATTGGTTGCTCTGAACCCAAATCTGATGGCCTGCTGCACCTTGAATCCCTCCGGACTCGTCAAAATAATCCCTGCTCCGCTGACATCCGAAGTAGAAGACCCATCTGCATACAGCGTCCATGTATTCTGGCTATGCTGAATAACTGCAACTGCTCGATCGGACACTTCAACCTCTGGCAACTCTTCATCAGCTTCGGAAAAGGTGCACTCCACCATAAAATCAGCTAAGGCTTGCCCCTTTATAGCAGTTCGGGGATGATATTCAATGAAAAATTGGAACAACTCCATTGTCCATACAGCCAATCTTCCCAAAACCTCCGGCTTGCTCATCACCTTCTTCAGTGGTTGATCCGTGTAAACGACCAGGAGCCGACCTTAAAAATATTGCCTAAGCATTCGACTGACTATTATCAAAGCAAAGGCAAATTTTTCAATATTCGGGCACCTGGTTTCAGCATCCCTAAGAACATGGATAACATAATAAACCGGGATCTTTGTTTCCCCCCTGACTTCTCGAACTAGCAATCTGCTTCCATCGCTAACTTGAATCTACCGCCAGATCACAGTATAATCGGTTCGGCAGGAACTGGCTTCACCAGCAAAGGTGCCGAAGACAAATATGTCTTTATGCCTTGGAAGGCATCTTCACATTCCGAAGTCCATTGGAACATCTTGGCATTCTTCGGCCCTTTCAACGTGCTGAAAAACGACAAACATCATTTTGCTGACTTAGACATGAATCTCCTCAAAGCTGAAATCCTTCCAGTCAGACGTTGAACATCTTTAAACGACTGAGGAGTCTTCATGTTCAGAATAGCCTGGATCTTCTCTGGGTTGGTCTCAATGCCCCTCTGACTGACCAAATAGCCCAGAAACTTGTCAGAACCTAGTCCGAAGGTGCACTTGGTGGGATTGAGCCTTAATTTGTGGTGACGGACCATCTGAAAGAATTCTTCGAGATCATCCAAGTGCCTCTGAACGATCATGCTCTTCACTATCATGTCATCCACGTACACCTCCATATTCCTTCCAAGCTGTTTCTAGAAGACAAAATTCATCATTCTCTGATAAGTGGCTCCAGCATTGATTAAGCCAAATGTCATCTTTTTGTAGGCGTACACCGAACGGTGCGTGATGAAAGCTGTCTTCGGAATATCCTTTTTGCACATAGAGATTTGATGATAACCTGAAAAAGCATCCATAAAGCTTAGTAGTGCATACCCCGAAGTCGCATCAATGAGTTGATCAATGTGGGGCAGAGGATAGAAGTCCTTCGGACAGGCTTTGTTCAGGTCCGTGTAGTCGATACAAACTTGCCACTTTCCATTCTGCTTCTGCACCAACACTACATTAGCCATCCACTCCGGATAGTCTATTTCAAAGATGAAATCTGCAGCAATCAGCTTTGTAATCTCCTCATCGATGATCCTCTGACTCTCAGGTGCAAAGATTCACCTCTTCTGCCGAACTGGCTTCTTTGATAGGTTCACGTCGAGTCTGTGCTCAGCAATATTCTGGTTGACTCCAGGCATATCTTGAGGCTCCCATGCAAAGATATCCACATAACAGCGAAGAAGTTCCATAAGATGTGTCTGGAGAGGTTCTGGCAGACCCGAACCTATCTTCACTATTTTGCCCTTCTTCCCAAGGACAAGCTCGATCTCCTCTGTCTCTCCTGCTGGCATGACCAATGGCTCTGAAATGCTTTCAGTGAATGGCTCGATCTCTATCGTCATGGTCTGCTTCTGTTTGCTGACTCCTACTCCCGAGGCAATAACAGCGTTCCGATAACAACGTCGGGCTAGATCCAAATACCCTGCCACCTCTCCAACTCCATGTGTTGTTGGGAACTTGATCTTAAAGTGAGGGATGGAAGTCACTGCTTGGAGAGCAGTCAAAGTAGGTCGTCCCAACATAAAATTTACATGTTATTTCTACCTGTTGTGGAGCAGTATCAAATATGACTGGTAGCTCAATAGTTCCCGCCACTTTAACCGGATCATTGCTGAAGCCATATAAAGGGGCCTCCTGCCCAACCTCCATCTTTTGCCCATCAAGATGCATCATCTGATAAGCATGGGCATACAAAATATCCACAGAAGACCCATTGTCGATCATCATCCGCTTCATATCTACTGAACCCACTTGTGTAATTATCACCAGTGATCCTTCATGGGGTTCGATGGGCTCCGAAGGATAATCTGCATCTGTGAAGGAAATAACAGTTCCTGGAAATGGTCTGTCGGTCTTCGGAGGAGCACCCGCCATGGACATGACCGAATCTAGATATCCTCTCCTCTTCTTCCCCACCAGTTTTCCTGTCGTCCCATCGGTTATTACATCAACGACGTGCCTTGGCTGCTGACTTGGAGCAGGTTGTATGGATGGAACCGGTTGAACCACTTGAACAGTCTGATCTACATTTTGATGTTCCTGCTGATGATCCCTCCTAGCCACGTACTGAACCAACATACCGCTCTGAACTTTCCTCTCTATAAAGTCCTTAAGATTACAGCATTCATTTGTAGCTTGATGATAGCCACAAAACTTTCGAGCATTACCCTGACCTGGCTTGAAATTATCACGAGGTGGTTTAAAGAATGGTTGGTTCCTAATCTGATCCAAAATCACCGACCTATCCATATTCAGTTTGGTGTAAATCTTGTTCACATTCGGGGTAGGAGCAGGTGGGCGATTACTTCCCTGTCACCATGTGTTGTTATACTTCTTTGAGCTGCTCTCAGGCCAATCAATATATCCTCCCACCTTCTTCTGATTGCCTTCAACCTTAGGAGTATCTGCCTCTTTCATGCAGTCCGAAGAAGGATGTTTCAGGCTATTTATAGCCTCCTCCACCATAATATAGCCTTCGGCTTTATCAAAGGCTTCGTCTAAGCTCTTCGGATGCTGAAACATCAGCTTCTTCACCACTTTCTCTGACTTCACCAAATGTAACCCGTTCTGAAATAAACCCACAGCCTGGAGATCGTTGAGGTCGGATACCTGGCCGACTGCCTCCCTGAATCGCTTCACATACAAACCCAAAGACTCATTGGAAAACTGTCGGACTTGAGCCAATGAATCAGTAGGCTTTCCCCTCCTTCGGTTGCTTCCAAAACGAACATGGAACTTGTCACACAGCTCAAACCACGACGTGACTGAATCAGCAGGTAAGGTCCCCATCCATTGCCTTGCATCATTCCTCAACGTTGTAACAAACGTGTGACACTTGGCAGTATCGGTAAAATCATAATAATCCATCAGCCTATCAAATGCCTGGCTATGGTCATAAGGATCCCCTAATTCATCATAACTCTCCATATGAGGCAACTCCTTGGTGGTATCTGACTTCTCTTTAAGAATATCTGAGGAAAAGGGGGATGCCTTCTTTCTCGGAGTATCTTTCACCTGTTGAACCTCCGCCAACTGCTTTCGAAGCTCCTTCAACTCCTTCACCAAAAAATCCACGCCTTCCGGTTTCGAGGAGACTTCCATCTCTGGAGACACTTTCTTCTTCTGAGTAGATCGACCTCCCCTATCCGACCCCACTGCTTTTGTTGGACTTCTGGTTCTACTCCTGCATGCAACTCTATCCTCATGATGAGAATATTCACATGTACATGCTCCCTCTATCGACTTCTCTGTCTATCACCGCCACGGCCGTGAGAACCAATTACTACAAGTGCTTTCTTAGATACCTCAGGAGTTCTACTCCTTGATCTCCTTCGTTCCTGAGGTCGTCCTCGAGAAGCTTGAATAGAATGCTCCAACTCCTTTCCATCTCGCTGCTGCACGTCTCTATGCCTATTACGCCTCTCGGACTGCACAAAAGTTGATGCTTCGTCCCTCAAATCAGTCATCCGAAGCATTTGAACGGCTATATCCTCCTTCTGCTTCAGGAGAACCTCTAGAGCTTTATCCACCTCGTCAGCCATCTTCGCCAACTTAGCAGCTCTATCTTCACGACCACTTCGGTGACGAGTTCTAGGCGGTGAACCTTCCACATGCCTTTGATCCTGGTCACGACGTATATCAGCAACAAATACCAACCTCCGTCTGGCTTCACCATGAGCTCTCGAACGAGAACCCCTGGAATCATGCTTGGAAGCAGTGCTCTCACTTTCATGAGCACTCTTTGAAGGACCCAGACGATCCTTAACGGAAATATATTGGACAGATGAGCTCACATCCCTCGGTTGTTCTTCTGGTGTATCTGCTCTACTCCTCACCATCTCTTGCGACGTAGAACAAATGAAAGTTTGTGATTGAAAACTACAAGACACTAGAACACATCCCTCCTTCTAGCGCCAATGTTAACGCCAAGATCTTCTGCCACGTCTCAATCACGTAAGACGTCCTGATCCTGCACACTAAACACAGTCAACACCAAAAGCTTGACGGCCGACCAGATTGGGGATAAATTTCAGACGAGAGAGTCGATGCAAAGCGATCACAAGGTTAACAATGGAGGATAAAATATCTAGTGTATTGAGAGAGATAAAATTATCAGTTACCTTTACTTAGAAGACTTCCTTGCTATGATATACTCTCAAGCCCGGTTTACCGTGCCACTCATCACCGTTTGACACAGCTTCCCACTGCAGGTGACCTCTACCAACTGCATGCAAGCTGTCACCTTTTCTTGCACTGTTTATCCCGCCGGTCGACTATAATCCCATCCACATTAATGATCTGCACACTTTCGGTCAACAGCTCTCCTTTTTCATCATTGCAAGTCAAAGATGTAGATATTTAATTATCTTACGGATTGACCCATTGATCCGGCCCGATACAATAAGAACTTAACAAAGATTATAGAATGACTGAGCCCAATATCTTGAAGACTTAATAATGATAACCCAATGGACTAACCGAATAGGTAGGCCCAATCCGTTCGACTCAATAAGTGAAATATCATGACCCAACACATAGGATAAAATAAAAAATATAAAATATAAAAAAAATAAAATACTAATATAATTAAATTTATAACAATAAAAGTGGAATTAAGTTGAAATCCAACGCAAACCGATTGCAATAGCTCCTCCGGCCTCCTAAACATAGACTCTGCTCTGGGCCGGAAATTCTGTATTTTCATACCCTAATAAACTAACTATACCTCTAAAGCATATGATTAATGTGACCACCCTTATAATAGCATCAATTCTAATGCAAGGTATAATACGTACATCATGTTAATATATATACATTGTGGTTTTAATGACCACAATGGATCTTATTGGACTAAATTGATATTATGTTGATTTATAACTTGTTTGGGTTATGTTAATTAAAATATGATTATGCGTGTTAAATATGGTATGGATTGCATGGTTTTTGTATTGGGGCAGGAATATATGTATATTATGAATTAATTGGGTTGATCCATAAAGTGGGTTGTTAAAATTCAGCTGGTTGGATTTTGTTTCTAATATATATTGCTAAGTAAGCTTTTCAATTATAAAATCTTAAGTCTTCTTTATATATAAGTCTGTTTGGCATCTTTTAAGGAATCCAATATTGCTTGAATTTGTTTTTTTGATATATTGAGTTATATATTTTTGTTAATATATTTTGATATGAAGACCAGTTCGAATATGAATTGAAGCATTTTAAGGAGTTTTGGATTTGATTTTTAAATTCGAAATACAAAGTATCAGGCAATTGTAGGTTGTTGCAGATGCAGTTAGAGTCTAAGTCTTATCATTATTATTCTTTATTTTTTTTTATTAGCCTGTTATATTTTTTGAATTAATATTGCTGATATATATATATATATATATATATATATATTTGAATTTGATTTGGAGATTAATCAAGGAATCTGGTTTATTTGAATTGTTAACAAGTTTTCAGCTATTAAAGGAGTATTAGTTCTAACAGTATTATTCTTTGATATATTTGACTCCTTTATTTCAACAAATAATATATGATTATCTATATCATGCTGAGTTTTATTTATCCATTAGTAGACTAGTAGAACTAGTCGTTGCCTCCTTATATATATATAGATTTCATTCATTTGGTTCAAACAGAAAATTAGAAAATACTTTAGGAGCTCCTAAATCGCGATTGTTCTTGGTTTGACGACGAACACGCTTTCGTCCGGTGAGATGTATACCAGCTGATTTGCGATTGCTGAACCAATTGCTCCTCTGATCTTCTTTCGTCCGACGCGATTTAAAAGAGAAACGGAATTTGGGAAAATTTGGAGACTGCTTCTTTTTTGACCCGAAACTAGGATCCGCGTATTTTTTTTCTCCACATTTTCCTTTCCTGGGCCGTTGGATGTATCTGACGGCTGAAAGAAGAAGTTCGTTTTTTGGCTAAATTACGGGATCCCGGACCAGATCCCTTCCGTATACGGCACTATTCACGTATACGGCACTATTCACCGAAAAATAAAATTTCTTCTTTTCGTCCAAAATATCTATTCTGGATACTAGCTTTGATTGTATCCATGTTTTGATTATTCTTGAATTTTACACCACTATGATTATTTTTGAGGTATTGTTGGACATGGATAAAACAAAGTACGAATCCTTAATCCTTAATCCTTGTCATTTTGTTTCACTGGATTCGTTTTTTTAAAAATATTTTTCATCATCCTCAGTCTTAAATGATGATATTATTGAATATCTTTGGCCTGTAGTGCAAAGATGAATGATTTCTGAAGAATATCTTTGGCCTGTAGTGCAAAGATGAACAGGTGTTTAAATGAACATGACCGACTGATGAATATCTTTGGCCTTTAGTGCAAAGATGAACAGGTGTTGAGATGAACATGACCGATTGATGAATATCTTTGGCCTGTAGTGCAAAGATGAATATTTGATTTGAGATGAATATTGATTGATGTTACAGGGATAAAATATTGATGATGGATCGTTAAATTCATAGATTATAGTAGATTTCATTCTCTACGTAACTCTTCATGAATTATTATTTCACTAGCGAATATTGATCCGAAACTTGTCATTTATCAGTATTCTATCGATTTTTCCTCGTTGGAGACTAACGATAATTTGTTGTATATTATCTTAGTCATAGTATTCTTTACCGGGCTAGTTAGAGCTCACCCTTTTCCTTGTTGTTCCATTTTTCTTCTCGGGAGGCGAGAATGTAGCGAGTACTTTAGTCGGGGTATGGAATGAAGGTTTTAGAAAGGATTGTTTAGTAGTCCTCACCATTTTGTAAAATAATGTATCAATAAATGTGATGGGGATTTATTTGAGTATAGATATTGTCTAGAAGATAATATTTGTATTTAAACTCACGATATATATTGTCGTATTTCACACGACATTTGTATTATTGAAGTTGTAGTTTGCTTCTTGTACCATGTATTTGGCACTTCGTAATGGGTGTTGTGTATACCTATTTTGGGGGCGTCCACACTTAATATCGAGCTTAGGGATATGATCTCTGGCGGAGATCGGGAATAGAACTAGGAGGGAGAGAGAGTAAAACCTTCGCTAGGTGTGTCCTACCTAAGCTTATTTGTTGGTTGGTCATAATATAGGGTATTATGTGATATGTTAATTTATTTAATTAACCCTTGTTTTATGATAGTTTTTAAGAATGGGCTCGCTTGAGAACGTTAACGATGGAGTGAATGAGATCGTGGAGACACCTTTAATCGCCAACCAGGATAATGTGATGTCAGGCGAAGAAGGAATTAGAGATATCCATGTGGTGAGTGAAGAATTGATAGTTGCACCCGAGATAGTCACAGAGGTAACAGCTGAGAGTGAGGAAGAAGAGGAAGAAGAGGTACCTGAAGAGAGTTTATTAGAGGTATTTTATGATCAAAATGTAGAATTGCAAAATCGTATTCATGAGTTAGAAGAGCAGATCAAGAATTGCAGGCGGTGTGGAGCAAAAAGGATGCAACGATTCAAGCTTGTGTTACCCGATATGTGATGCTTGAATGTAAGCACTCTTTGCGAGTATAAGATGATAAAGTTTGGAATCGAAATGAAAGAAGAAATAATCGAACGAGTGAGAATGAGTGATGCATGGGTAAAAAAGCCGCACGACGCGTTGATATTATGGAAAGAGATGTCCAATCTAAAAGAGAAGATTTAACGATGACGGAAGACGTCGGCGGCACATCAAGACCATCAACAAATTCTAGGGAAAGAGAACGATCGCCGCTTAGATGCTACTGGATCACGGAGAGGAGGGACATATAAGGTCAAACTGTTCAAAGCCTTCCAAGGTATGCTATAATTGTGGAAAAGAAGGACATATCGCTCGAGATTATGCGATATCGAAACCCAGATCCAATGGAATGGTGACTCAAAAGGATGTCCTGAAAGGTCAAAGTCAACGATTCACGGAAGAAGCGTTTGTCGTGACTCGGTCAAAATGCGAGAAACGAAAGCGAAGTTAGCACGAGTTAGTTAATTATAAATTCTTGCGAAGTTTATACCTTACTAGATACTGGGTTCTACCCATTCTTTTATCTCTCTTCAAGCCAACGTTTGAACTCGACTACGGAGAAATTAGACTTTGACCTATTTATGGAGAATCCATTAGAGAAACTTTCATTACATCCGTTGTTTAAAAATCTTGTTTGATTCAAAGTTGGCACTATCACATTACCCGTTAACCTTATTTCTATAGAGATATTTGCTTTTGATGTGATTTTAAGGTTAACTACTCATCACGCCGAAATTGATTACTTTCATAAGGTTGTTAGTTTTCATATTCCTAAGCAACCTCGTTATTCAATTCAAGCAATCAAACCATTGTAGTCAAACATTTTCATATCGTCATGAAGTCATTCGTTTATTACGGATGTCAAGTTTTCTTAGTCCATGTTATGGATTTGAATAAAGACACGTCGATTTGAATAATATTCTTGTTGTTATTGATTTTTCTGGCGTATTTTCAAGAATTTCTTGGTTTACTCCCAAAACCGATATTAAATATTGTATCGACTTTGAACCCCAGACAAAAACTCATTTCTAAAATCTCATATCGAATGGCTCTATTGAACTTCGAGAGTTAAAAATTCAACTATAGAATTTGGTACTGAGCCTTTATCCGGTGACTTCCTTTATGGAATTCACCTAAGCGAACTTTCTATAGGGGACGCCATATTCGATGCGATAAGAAAAGCGATAGGTGTCATTATGACGTCTTATCCAAGATTGGGATATGAGTCACAGCTTGAGAGCAACCTAAGTCAATGTCGAAATACGTAGCTTTCTAGGCTTAGTTGGTTATTATCGGAGATTCGTTGAAGGATATTCTCGAATCGCTATTCCATTATCGCAAATGACTCGTAGAGATACAAAATTCGAATGGAGCAAGGAATGTGGGAAGAGCTTCAAGAACTCAAGAGAAGACACATTTCAAGGACATGTTCTGACCATGCCATCCTCGAAAAGCGAACGTGGTAGGTGACGTGTTGAGTAGAAGATCGATATAAGTACGAGTACGATATTGTCAAAGACTAATTTCAGATAATTTACAAATAATAGAGATGGAGATGAAAACTCTAGGTACCCACGTGATGATATACGAGTATAATCGACTTTAATCAATAAAGTTAAAGCTGCTCAAGCCACCGAATTCCGAGTGATGCATATGAAGAAGAAAGTACAAGAAGGAGCTATTCCAAGCGAGAATTGATGAAGAAGGAATACTTGAGTCCACTCTAGACTTTGTGTTCTAACGACTGATTCAAGTACAAGATTATGATGGAGGCACACAATACACCATTTGCAATCCATCCTCGGAAGTACTAAAATGTATCGTGATCTTCTACATACATTTTGGTGGAACAATATGAAGAGAGAGATTGCAAAGTTTATCTTGATGTGTTTAACTTGCCAAACGTGTAAAGGCGAGCATCTAGTACCTAAGGGTCCGTCTGCAACCACTTGAGATTCCAAAATGGAAGTGGGAACACATTACCATGGATTTCGTTACGGGTCTTCCTACTACGGTTTCTCAAGGCATCAATGCTATTTGGGTTATTGTTGATAGATTAACCAAATCGCTTTCATTTCTTTGCCGATACGGAGACTTATTCCTTGAACGCCTTGCTAAGTATATGACGTAAATGAGATTGTGAGGTTGTATGGCATGCTCAGATCCATAGTTTCGATCATGACCCAAGATTCACTTCAAGATTTTGGGTTAGCTTGCAAAAAAAGCTATGGGCACGCAATTTGCGATTTAGTTCGCATACCATCCCCAAACCAGACCGGACAATCGAGAGGACTATTCAAACTCTTGAAGATATATTAAGACTCGTGTCCCTAGACTTCAAGGGCGGTTGGGATAAGTATTTACCATCGGTGGAATTCTCCTACAACAACAGCTTATCGTGCAAGTATAGGTGTAGCTCCATTTGAAGCATTATATGGACGAAAATGTCGTTCTCCAATATGTTGGGATGAGGTGGGTGAAGCAACATTGTTGGGACCCGAGTTAAGTACGTATAACTCTTTGAAAAGATCCAAATGATTCGACAACGATACAAACGGCACAAGATCGACAAAAGAGTTATGCGGATCTTCATCGAAAGGACGTGGAATTTAATGTAGGGATCATGTATTGTTGTGAAGTTGCTCCAATGGAAGGGAGTTACAAGATTTGGGAAGAGAGGAAAGCTCAATCCACGATTTATTGGTCCATTTCAAATTCTTGACCGAGTAGGAAATGTAGCCTTTATAGACTTGCGTTACCTCAAAGTATGTCTCGTGTTTCATAATGTGTTTCATATATCGTATTTCGTAAATATGTGAAAGACCCGAACCACGTTATAGAAGTTAGAACCCACGAGATAAATTAAGACTTAACGTATGAGGAGGTACTGTCAAGATTTTGGATAGGAAGGAGCATGTCCTACGCTAAGAAAGGTCATACCACAAGTTAAAGTTTTGTGGAGGAATCATGTTATAGAGGAAATGACACGGGAATTGAAACGGAAATGAAAGCGAGGTATCCTCACCTTTTCAAACACACCAGTATCGTGTCGTCAATTTCGAGGACGAAATTTCATAAGGAGGGAGGTTGTAAGACCAAAATTTTTTAAATAAAAGGAATTTCCTTTATTTATTATTTTGAAATAGTAAGGGTTGATTTGATTAATGTGGATAGTTAAGGGTTAAATACGCAAATATTTCAAAATAAGCAAGTGGTTATAAAATATTCATTTTTGTCGGGGAATATTCGTTTGGTCGTGGAATATTAAATCGCTTCGGGAATATTCGTGCGACAGTAGACCATGTGTGTGGGCCCCATAACTTGGAAAGCGATTGGATGAGAAAACGACAAATATAAGTTGTTTAAAAATAACGGCGTAATTGTTACTGAAGTATCACATTGGAATACCCGGTGGTTAAAACACTAATAATACGTTGTTGAACGAAGAAGACACAATATTGTTGAATTATTGATCCTTACGTAAGAAGGCACTACTCAATAATTTTCACGATGAGTTATCGCTCAATATTTTATTTTATTGATTCAATAATTGTTGCGTTGATATTTTATATTATTATTGTTTCAATAATTGTCATCGCACGCATTTTCCCATTTTCGGATCAATAATTCATATTATTTGAATAATATTATTAGATAACATTATTGGCAATGTCTAAAAGTTCTGCCTAAGGAGAGGTTTGGTCACCTAATTGCGCGCCAAGAAGGAGAGATCCTTATTGGAAAGCCCCTCTTTCGGGAACGACTGGTTGTCATTAAATGTGATTCTCATAATATTATTTGTGAATAATTAATTATTGATTCATATGATAAGAAATATTTATTTTATATGAATATAAATGATGGATTTATTTATGTGGTTATTAATGAAGGAATTAATCTTTGAGATGTTTTATTTGTATTTTGTTGGATTGGAGGTATTAAAAGATCAAATTGGTGTTATTATTATGACTTTATTGTGTGAGTTATAATATTTAATCCAACCAGTTGGATCGTTGTAATTTTTGGATATGTTATACATATATAAGTTGAGTATATGTCCACAAATTTTGAACCGTTAAAATGAGCGTATAATTTATTATGAATTTTAAGAGGTGACTGATTCATAAATTAGGTTATAAATGATTTTGGTGGAAAATTCTAGAATTGGTGGGCCCCACTTGTGGTTGGTGAAAAAATGTGCTGAATTTTATTTCAAATGTGGTGGGTGGCAATAGTAGCGAGTAAAAGCCATCGTGTTGCAGTTAAGTCCGCTTTGCAAGTCTAACATTTTCCTATAAATAGAGGGCTAAGTTAGAATTGAAAATCACACCAGAAACAAAGTTTTCTCTCTTTCTCTCTCTATATTATTGAGCGTATTTTGTGAGTATTTAGATACTTTGAGAGTTCTTGCTCAAGATAAGTTTCATTCAAAGATCACTTCCGACCTTTCCTTCCAAGCAATCGATTCTTTGAGGTAAGGGATGTTATTTTCTTCTCAAATGATATTATTTCTTCAATATCATTATCTTTGAAATGTTGATCCGAAGTTTTTATCAAATTTGGAACTTTTTCATGTATCAGGTTACTATTCATAAGTTACTATTCACGAGTTACTATTCACGAAGTACTATTCATGAAGCGTGAAAATGTTTTTTTTGTGGAATTTCTATCTTTTGGTGTCTGAGTTACTATTCACGTATCTGGACTATTCACGATATCTGACTATTCAATAGAAAAATAAAATTTCTTCTTTTCGTCTAAATATCTATTCGGATACTAGCTTTGATTGTATCCATGTTTTGATTATTCTTGAATTTTACACCACTATGATTATTTTTGAGGTATTGTTGGACATGGATAAAACAAAGTACGAATCCTTAATCCTTAATCCTTGTCATTTTGTTTCAATTGGATTCGTTCTTTAAAAATATTTTCATCATCCTCGGTCCTTAAATGATGATATTATTGAATATCTTTGGCATGTAGTGCAAAGATGAATGATTTCTCAAGAATATCTTTGGCCCGTAGTGCAAAGATGAGCAGTGTTTAAATGAACATACGACCGATCGATGAATATCTTTGGCCTTTAGTGCAAAGATGAACAGTGTTGAGATGAACTTTGTCGATTGATGAATATCTTTGGCTCAGTGCAAAGATGAATATTTGATTTGAGATGAATATTGATTGATGTTACGGGGATAAAATATTGATGATGGATTTGTTAAATTCATAGATTATAGTAGATTTCATTCTCTACGTAACTCTTCTATGAATTATTATTTCATTGCGAATATTGATCCGAAACTTGTTGTTTATTGTATTCTATCGATTTTTCTCGCTGTTGGAGACTAACGATAATTTGTTGTATATTATCTTAGTCATAGTATTCTTCTTGGGGCTAGTTGAGCTCACCCTTTTCCTTGTTGTTCCATTTTTCTTCTCGGGAGGCGAGAATGTAATGAAGTACTAGTCGGGTATGGAATGAAGGTTTTAGAAAGGATTGTTTAGTAGTCCTCACCATTTTTGTAAAATAATGTATCAATAAATGTGATGGGGATTTATTTGAGTATAGATATTGTCTAGAAGATAATATTTGTATTTAAACTCACAGTATATATTGTCGTATTTCACACGACATTTGTATTATTGAAGTTGTAGTTTGCTTCTTGTACCATGTATTTGACGACTCAGAATGGGTGTTGTGTATACCTATTTTGGGGGCGTCACATGGGTGAATTACAAACATCCACTAAAATAAGTTATAACATATAAAAGGTATAATATTCATTCAGCCATTCAGTTATCTTTCTCTTTGTGCTTCTCCTGCTTTTTCTTCTCCTTATGTATTCCAATTGTAACATCTACATTGGTATTCTTAGCAACTTTCATTGCTTTTCTTAAGTTGGTACGA
This sequence comes from Panax quinquefolius, assembly GCA_020205615.1. Taxonomy (NCBI): domain Eukaryota; kingdom Viridiplantae; phylum Streptophyta; class Magnoliopsida; order Apiales; family Araliaceae; genus Panax; species Panax quinquefolius. Next base: position 125,357,857 of record CM035168.1, read on the forward strand.
GTAACAAACTTCTTCCCACCATTCACATTCAATGGAGTACCTTTGAATGAGGTTGTGGTATGAGGAGCTCCAGTTGTCAGCCACCCTCTTGGATTTGGTGAAGATGTATGCAATTTTTTTGGGACTCTGATTTTGACACCATGCACATTTCTTGTAATATTGAAGTTACTATGCACCTACAACATCATAACACTTAAATCAATAAAGGACCACAACAACTGATACATAAATGATGTGAAAAATAAAGGTCTTACTTATGTAGTTCTCATTGTCCTTGGTGGTATAAATGGCCCAACTGGTGTAGCTCCACCCTAACATTAAGTAAACAACCACATCATCAATGTCCCAATTGTTAAGAAATTTTCCAAACATAAATACATAAACTAATGATATTCATGGGAACATACTTATCAAGTAGCCAATAACATCTTCGAACAAAAGTTGGGTTATCTTGGCCATGTGCATAGTATACATGAATCATTTCTTCATTGTCGATCTATAAACAAAAAAAATGATTATTTTGACAATTTATGTAAACAAACTCCAGTTCTGCCAATACATTTTCCAAATGAAAATCTAAAATAACACCATTAAGCATTCAAATAAGAATATTGACTTGATAACTCTAGATGGTATTCAAATGCTAAAAATCAATAGCTACCAAAATATCAAAACCTAGCGTTTATCAAAATCTATTCTCTTGAACAGACAAAAAATTCATGCGTCCATGCCCCTTCCCCGCAATCAAAGAAACTCGAGGTTGTACACAATGTCCAGATCAACACCGGATGCATTTAAGGACTCAATTGCATTTGTAAAAGACTTTTGACCACTCCAATGCACCTACTTTGTAGTTCCATATAATTGACATATATCCCAAAAAACATGGTCAGCAACCCCCAAACACCACACACACACACAAAAAGGCTTTTTCTATATATTCTTATTATTAATACTTCAAAACACAAAAATATACCACCCACTTTATCTGCTCACGACCTACAAAATTCTTGTCGATCCCCTAGATTTCATTCATTTGGTTCAAACAAAAAATTAGAAAATACCTTGTTTGACTCCTAAATCGCGGTTGTTCTTGGTTTGACAGAGACCACGAAATTCAGAGTACCTTAGATTACCTTGGGAGACTTAATCTTCTTAATCGATTTGGAAATGTTTCACGGGATGGGAAATACAAGCAAATTCCTCCCACCATCAATAAACGGTTTATTTGCTACACTAGTGTGAACTTGTAGTGGAAGCTCTGGTCTTGCTTATTCTTCACCCTAGATCCTTAAGATTCTTTGTCCACAATTGCTACTGGAGCTTATACCAGATTTGCGATTGCTGAACCAATTGCTCCTCTGATCTTCTTTCGTCCGACGCGATTTGAAAGAGAAACGGGATTTGGAAAAATTTGGAGACGGCTTCTTTTTTGACCCGAAACTAGGATCCGCGAATTTTTTTTGCCCACATTTTCCTTTCCTGGGCCGTTGGATGTATCGGCGACTACCGAAAGAAGAAATTGTTTTTTGGCTAAATTACGGGATCCCTAATTGCATCCCTTCCTATATATATATATATATATATATATATATATATATATATATATATATATATATATTTACAGGACTAAAGGATACACTAGACTAGAGAGAAGTTATCTGAGATATACTCAAGTCAATATATCACTCTTTAGATCTCAGTTCAAAGGTGTCCAATCGATCATCGTTATAACAAGAAATTTTAATTTATTTATGTGTAGTTGTTGAATATTATTTTAATAAAGTGAGTCTCCAATATCATTTGATATTGGACATGAATTAGACCACTAAATTAGAAGATATGAGCTGAACCACATAAAAATCTTGTTATTTACTGTTCTTTTCATTTATATGTTCTTGTCTGTTATATTTCTGCATATTCTGTTTTAGTTCGTGCTCATAATTTTACTAAAACATGTCCAATTATAACAGACGAAGAACATATACTAATACAAATATATATTAGTTGTCCAATTATAACAGACGAAGAATATATACTAACACAAACATGATGCCAATTATAGTAGTAAACTTCAAAAATTGATCACTGTACACCTATTCACCCTCCTTAAATGTGCTTAATTACAGAATTATACATCAACGTTTAAATCCATGAATGTCTTGTGAATAATGACTAGACATCTCCTAACTAAATGAAACTTCATAGCATCTACAACGTGTTTCAAGGCACCCCCAAGCAACTAACTTTTGTATCAACCATTCTAAATCTTTGTACCAAATTCATCATCACGGGGTTGATAAAAATCATTTGGCCTCACAATGTTTACCTCCTCAAATTCATTGTCATCTGAGAGCAATAAAAAGTTGAGTAATTAGTTAGAGAAGTCTCTAGTTCTAATATGCACACAAAAAGAATCCAAAGGAATGTCCAACAAACAAATATCCAGAAAATTAGCCAGTGTAGAATTTAGTTTTAAAATATAATATTTGAAACCAGGAAAAACTCGTCATAAGTTATCCATGTGTGCAATGAGCATGTTCAAAATAGGTGTATAAGCAAACGAATTAAAATTAAGAATTATATAAATAGACTATATGTATATACACATCTGGTGCTATGACGACGATTTTTACCTATATAAATTTATTTCTACTTTAAACAAACTAAAATGATCTCGTAGTAGATAGTCACCCTTGTACAACCAATGCCTTGGTCAATAAGGAAATAATTGGCACCCCAAAACTACCATTGACTTCAAAGTAACATATGCCATGAATACCAGAATGATACTAAAATATTATTTTCCCTTTGGTTTTAAACACAAGAATTTGACAAATTAAGCAATAGAAATATATAACAGAACCGAAAATAGCTAGACAAACACTCACAGCCCTTTCCTACTCTTTTGATTAAGATCGAATTATTTAGCATCGGCCTTCTCTTCCAAAAGGTCATCCTTGTCCCTCCCCCACAAAGCCAAGGGAGACCACGCCTACACACAAATAGATTCTCTACAATGACTTCTACAGAGTTCTACTAGAACCTGCTCCAAGTCCAGACAGAGTCAAGTGTCGAAGTGCATCTGACATGACGCAGTTAAGGTAACCTGAGCTCATTTGTGATGAAGCTGGAGGAGGTTGAAGCATAAAATGATTAGTAGAGGCAACCATCAGATATATCCTCCAAAGCAAGACCTACAGGAGGAAATCCTGGGAAAAGATAACTCCTCTCATGGCCATAAAAAAAGTACCTTCACTATACTTCCAAAAAGACCATAGAAACACGTCCAAGGATTGCCCATGATCATCAGATATATTCTGAAATATATAATCATATTGTGGTACAACCAGAAGAATATTCTCAAATAGCATATACTCACAAGTCAATTGACATTCAGCATTTCATAGAACCAAAGGTGGACCTCAGATATTTTTGTTGTCCGAGGATGGGTTGAAAGTAAATATTTGAATGAAATGCTGAAAAGTTAGCACAATTTAATAGATAAAAATTACAGTTGTGTGACATACAACACACCTATTTATATATTCTTTACCTTACATGTGACCATTAAATTTTAATCTAGAACCACAATTGTAAAACTGAGCTCATATAGTACTAAAGAAATGATCCCACTGTTCACAATATAAATATGTCTGTGTGTGTATATATCTTTTTTGTACATTATATCTTATCCCAATGTCACTAAAATTCAACATATATTTAAACTAAAAAGTTCTATACAACTATGAATGAAATTTCTGCAAATTTACAAGAATCGTGTCTGTTTTTAAGGGGAAAAAAAGTTATATAGTACTAAAGTACATGATAAATCACAATTTTCAGTTGAGATGGGCCATTACCAGAATATGTACACTGTATTTTTTTTTGGACAGTAAATCAATCAGCTAAAAGGAGCATTGTCCACTGTTAATCCTTCAAATAAGTTGACAGAGGCCATGGGCCCACCTGACCCCCAAACTTCCACGAATACGGTAAAGGTAGAAGTATAATGGTAGAGATAATAGAGGTTGCTTTATAGTGGGTTGCTATGTGTTATTGGTGAAGTTTGATCCAAACTTTTAATTTAGAAGTGATTGTAAAGCTATCCAAAAGCTAATTGCGCCCATTTTTATACTTTTGGATGAATTAGAGTTACTTATATTGCATTATATATAAGGAAGGAATATTGCAATGTATTATGCACGAATTTTCTAAAAGATAATGAAATTTTCAGCCGCCGACTGTGGACTAGTCCAAACGTTTTGGGTGAACTACGTAAATTTTGTGTCTTGAATCTTGATTCTTTTTCCTTCGTTTTTGGGTGAACCACATAAAGATATATATATATCTTCTGTGTACATTATCTCTTATCCCAATGTCACTAAAATTCAACATATATTTAAACTAAAAAGTTCTATACAACTTTGAATGAAATTTCTGCAAATTTACAAGAATCATGTGGATTTTTAACGGAAAAAAAGTTATATAATACTAAAGTACAAGATAAATCACAATTTTTAGTTGAGATGGGCCATTACCAGAATATTTATAGTGTATTTTTTATTTGATAGTAAATCAATAAGCCAAAAGAAGAATAGTCCACTATCCTACAAATAAGTTGACAACGGCCATGGGCCCATGATGAGTGGGTGTTATACCTACAAATTGGATGCGTTTAAGTTTGAAATCTTGGTTATTCTCAAGTGTTTATTGTTACTTTTTATGCATTTTGTTGTATTTTTGTAGGTTACATTATATGGGAACGAAACTAGAAGAATTGGATAGAAAGCAACAAAAGAAGCAACTTTAGGAAGCTTGCAGCCAGTGTGGCGCGTAGTGCCAATCCCATGCTTAATCTTAGTGTGGCAACGCCAAGATTGAATTTGCAGAGTGCTGTTTGGACTAGCAGCGCTGGCTTTGTGTTGAAACCTAGCGTGGCAACGCCTGGTCGGCAGAGGAGAAATTTTGAGTTTTTAATTTTTTAAGAATTTGAAGGGGACTTGGATTGCTACTTCTTAAGGGATTAGGACTTTACTTGGGGGATATAAATACATTATCTTGGACACATTAAAGACAACTTTTGCTAACCCTTAGGATTGGAGGCAAGATTGGAGGCTTGAAACAACTTTCTCTAGCACGAAGTAGAATCAAAATAGAAGGCTTAAGGAGGGGATTCAAGATTACTCCAAATCAGTTTTATCTCTCTTTTACTCTTTTATTTTGTAATTCCTGGATGATTGTTAAATTGTGGATGGCGATTATTATTTCAATGATGAACTAATTCTTATTTTAAGATTACAATGGAACTTGATGTGTAGTTAAATTAAATTGCTTTCTTGTTGATTATACTTGGATTGTCTATTACGCCTTGTGCTTAATTGATTAATTGTATGATCAACAATTACTTCGGTAATCTATATGAAATTAAGAGATGGAGTATAGATTTAGACCTGAATATAATAGCATATGATTTTGTTTTCTGCTTAAGTTGGACTACATAATTTGTGTATAGGGTAGAGATGTACTTATATGCCATATGTAATTTGATGAGAACCTGTGTTTTAAATCCTTGGTAATTCTAATTCACATAGAGATATAGTGAGTTAATTAGGATATCTATTTAATTCTAATTTTTATTGGATTTAGATATATTTGTTTATAAGATCATAGAGAGGTGCTTATAGATACTAATAAGTTCTTGATTAACAATCCGATATAATTGGCGTTACTTAACTGGAAGTGGTACAATTGAAACGAAACATCAAAGGGAAATTGTAATCCTAAGTCTTTAAATCTGAATTCAATTTCTTGGTAGTTAGTGAATAGTTAATTTAGTTTAATTTATTTTTAAAATTCCACACTGAGATATTTGTTTAATAAAATTAGTAGTTGATGGTTATTATTCACAAATTTCTTGTGGGACGATATAATTCTTGCCATTATATTGTTATTTGATCACGTATACTTGCGTGTATTTACTAGTACGAAATTAGACAAACAACCCACCTGACCCCCAAACTTCCACCAGTGCATAAGATCCCAAGGAGTCCATTCTAATGACCAACAAGTGAGCTTAAGGTGAACGTAAGATAGATGTAGCAAAATCTTTAAAATAGTGGCATTATGAGCAATGGCACCATAAAGTATCACGAATACGGTAAAGGTAGAAGTATAATGGTAGAGATAATAGAGGTTACTTTATAATGGGCTGCTATGTGTTATTGGCGAAAGCTGATCCAAACTTTTAATTTAGAGGTGATTGTAAAGCTATTCAAAAGGTAACTGAACCCGTTTTTATACTTTTGGATGAATTAGAGTTACTTATATTGCGTTATATAAGGAAGAAAACTTGCAATGTATTATGTATGAATTTTCTAAAAGAGTAAAACTGTTAGCCACCGGCCATTTACTAGCCCAAACGTTTTGGGTGAACCACGCAAATTTTGTGCCTTGAATCTTGATTCTTTTTCTTTCGTTTTTCTTTTGCTATTGTTTTCGCTGCGTTGCTATTCTCTAACACTATGGTGGTGTAAATGCAGGCAAAAGAGATGGGAGTGTTAGAGCTAAGGAAATGTGTTTGTGTTCCTGATTTCCTGTGCTGGTTGGGGTTGAACCATCCGGTGGTAAAGGCATGGTGGCATTGACATGAGGTGACATAAGATGGAGGTGGAAATACCAATTGCAAGTTGCAGTTAAGGCATTGGTAGAGGTAAAGATTGCATGGAGGATGGAGCAATAACAGATGCAGCAGAAACAATAGGTAATGCGGAAAAGCTATGTTGAAATCATCATGATGACTATAGCAATTTTAACATATTTAAACAGAAAAATGAAAGAGTGACCCTAGTGCGTCAACTTGGAACTTGCAAGTTGCAAGATTTTAAGGCTGATCATGAGCTACAGAGGATTTCGAGTCCCAGGATCTTTTAATTCAACACTTCAAATACTAGTAAAAAATTTAAAATCCAAATTCATGGAGAAATCATATATTACTCGTCAAAAAGACCTATATGCCAGGCATTTAGTATCCTAAGACAAACTCTAAATATTCCAGGCTAAGAATGGTTTCAGTAGAACCTGTAAGCAGGTTTGTAATCATTAGTCAAACAAGTAGACCTACAAGATGAATAGTTAAACACAGGCATATATGAGTACATATTTAAAGGAAAAACACAGACATATGTAAGTATATATTTAAAGACACAGACATATAAGTATATTTGTATGCATTAAACATCAAGCAGCAGGAAAGAGTAAACCTTTTCTCAAGATCAGTGCCACGATAGCATCGTTCACAACCTGGAAAAATATGGCAAATTAATCAAACATGTCGACATTCTCATTGATAAGTTATTTCATTTTTACGAGGAGCGTATTAGTTTCTTAAAAAAAATAAGTTTTGTGTTCTGAATACAGTCTGTAACATTTTATATGGAATTTTCAAATACGAATAAATCTGGATTATACCTTCTGATCCGCCAAAGTCTTTGAATAGTCTAGCACCTCCCCAGTTGCCATTAGAATCAAACGCTGATCGTTGACTGGTTGATCAATGAGAGCATGCACCTTTTGCTTAATGTCTAGAATTGTCTCAGTTGGATCGCACTGCAGAAAATAGGTTGTCTTACTTCGCTTAACACGAATATACATAGCCTGCATTAAAGCCAAACATGTTTATCAAATAACCCAGAACGATAAACTACAATAAATCGCCAAAGTAAACTAGCCTGAAAAAGTAATCTGTCTATATATCTGAAATAAATCATGTAGAAATTAAGTTAACTATGCGGGTTACTTCTGAATACTAATAACATTAACACATGCTTCCTCCGAGGTCCCAAAACTCATGAAACCTTTTCATAACTTGTCATCATCAAATTTTGACCTTCAAAAACAAAGCTTCTGACATCACTTGTTGGTCAACAAGTCCTCACCCATGTAGCCTTCATTTTTTTCTCAAGTCCGGACTTTTGATTTTTTCAAAGTCCCAACCTTTTGTATTTGACCTCCCCATTTCTCACTCCTCTCAGTTTTTTGGCTATAAAAGGCAGCCAGATGGAATGAAAAAGATAAACCAAAAACTCTCAAGTTTCGTCCGAGAGCAATCCAAGAGTTGGAAGAAATAGAGAGTGAGAGAAAAGCTTTTGCATTCTGAAAATAGAGAGAGAAAGATAGTTCAAATAAAAGGGTGTTTTTATTTTGTTGAGTTTGTACTCAAATTAAGATATTTTTGTATTCTCTCAAATTATTCTAGTGAATTGTTCAGAGTTTGTCCCATGATTTTTACCTCAGAGTTTTTCCACTGTGGTTGGATATTTTCTTCTCGTTATTTCCTGCCGTGGTTATTATTTTAATAAAACCGCAAATTTAATCTGTTTGACATATACTGATATTTTATTCATCTACTTTATCAAAGACAACAGTATTTGGGAGGTGTTTTCCCAACATCAGTCAGATCAGACACTCACACCACCTCTTGGATACATAGTAATTTGTAACAGACATCATCAATCCAATTACCAATTTAAAAAAATTACAACAATTTCAAACCAACACAAACAAACTATAACCCATCTATCAGAATGAGTTCTGTTAACATAAACATAATCTTTAGGAAGCTTTCAGTCAAAATGTTGAGACCTTAACTACGGATTTCTTTTATATTAACAAGTACCTACTCTCATATCACAATTGAATGCATCTTACTTTCTCTTAAATAGTAACTAGCCCCATAGCATAATGTACTAATTACTAGTGACACCCCCTAGCAACTATATAATACAGGAAGTTTAATTTCAGAATTCGTAAATACATGTAAATTATGAGTCCAATTGCAACATTTATTTTAGGTTCACTTAAATAAATATATGTAAAAAATCGCCGATATTTAAAATTTGAAGAGTATTCAAATGTATATCAAAAGAACACTAACCATTTGATGAGGTATTTGGAGGATTCAGCCGGAAAATCTCGCCGGGAAAGTAGTCCGTCGGCAATAGCGCACGGCGGATGCCTTGATAGGTTCCGTGATGTATCCCTCCCTCCCTCCCTCCCTCCCTCCGTTCTTTCTCTGTAGACGTCTAGTTCCAGTTCAAAGTGGCTTTCGATCGGTGGGTCAAAATCCTGAACATGTTTTTTCTTAATAATACAAATTTAAAATGGCAGCGTGAAGATAATAAGATACTTAATTTTTATTTTTATTTTGAAGAAATACTGTATTAATAAATAAGTACCATCGTACTGGTACATTTTTATTTTCTAATTTTGGTTCAAACAAACCATTTGATTCATGATAGAGTTAGCTATGACAGTTAATATTTTCACAAAATATTGTTGTTTGATTTATTTAATAAATTGAACTAAATAAAGGTTAGTTTTTAAGAAATTTCCAGCATTAGTAGGAGTATATAAATAAATATTGATCCAAATAACATCTAGTTTAATTGATCAAAGGATTAGAATTTTTTTTATAATATTAGCAAAAAAGAAGTTATATAAAGAAAATCTAAGACAACTTGATGGCTTAAATATAAATTATTTACAAATTAAAAGTCATATTTCACTTTGGTGATTCACCTTTCAATTTTGTCAATAATTGAATAATTAATTTATTTATTTTTTATTCAATTGGATCTACCACGCTGACATGTCTGTTTGGGTAGACTATAGTTGAAATGATGTGTAACCTAAAAAAGACTACTTATTTTAAGGATTAATTACATTTGTTAGTACACTTTAAAAAATAATTACAAAAATCTTACATCCATAAAATAATTACAAAAACATTACACTTTTTTAGTTTTAATTACAATATTATTATAATTATGAGTCCTTAATTTAAGGGATTATTAATGGGGGCATGTTTTTTTGAAATGCGTGATAACCGCCATCTATTGTCTGTGTAGGACTCTTCGTCTTCGTCTTAAGACTCTTTACACGCTGAAACCCTCTTTTCTCTTTCCTCTTTTTTCTTTTCGTTCGTCTTTGTTTATTGTATTATCCATTGATCATTATCGAAGTTCATAGCCATTTCGTTTGTGTTTTGTTTTCTTCACCATCGTTGTTTCTTGTTATCGTGATTACACAGTGTTCCAGTTGGTTTATTCTTTTTTGTTATCGATTCTGGTTGTGTATATTTTCAGGTCAGTTATTTTGAAATAGTTTAACGTATTATATATTAATGTAGTTTATCAGTCGAATGTATTATTGATTGTTGTGTGTGTTTATGTTATTTTTTATGTTTTGTATAGAATGGTTGATACAAGGAAGAAGGATGGGAAGAGGAAGAGAATATCGGAGCGTGATTCTGTCAAGGACGTGAAGAAGTTTGTTGTTGATAGGAAGGAGAAGGAAAAGGATGTAGGTCGAAAATCGAGTAAGAATGAGAATAGGCTGGTGATACACAGTGATATCAAGCATTCTCAAGTGCAGTTAGAGTCTAAGTTTGATGTTCCTGTAGTTAAGGCCAAAGGTCAAGTGCTTATCCAGAATATAATTCCAACACAGAGAAATTTAAAGGTGTGTTAATTTAAATTTTCTTATGGTTTCCATTATATAATTATTTGGTTACTTATTAGTATGTATTTGGTTACTATAAAATCATAATTATTTGCTTATTTATTAGTATGTATTTGGTTACTGTAAACTTATAATGATTTGGTTACTTATTAGTATGTTTTTGGTTACTGTTATATTATATTAGTGTGTTACTTTCTATATGTTGGTTACTTATTAGTATGTATTTGGTTCTTTGTGATTTTTTATTAGTATGTATTTGGTTAATGTAAAATCATAATTATTTGGTTACTTATTAGTATATATTTAGTTCTTCGTAAACTTATAATGTTTTGGTTACTTATTAGCATATTTTTAGTTCTTGTGATATTATATTAGTGTGTTACTTTTATGGGTTGGTTACTTATTAGTATGTATTTGGTTATTGTGATTTTTTATTAGTATGTATTTGGTTTCGTAAAATCATAATTATTTGGTTACTTATTAGTATGTATTTGGTTACTGTAAACTTATAATGATTTGGTTACTTATTAGTATATTTTTGGTTACTGTTATATCAGATTTTGGTTACTACCATATTACAGTTTGGTTACTGTTTTGTATTATTTGTTTTATGTTAATGTTTCATTGAAGAAAACTGTTTGTTACTTTTTATTATATTTGTTTACTATGTATTTGTTTAGTTTATTCAGTTTGATTAAATTATTATTGATTACATTATATGGTTACTGACGTAATGCTTACTTGATTACATTCAGTTTGCTTATGCTTACTACCATATTACAGTTTGATTCTTGCTTTTGTATTATTTATTTTATGTTAATGTAAAATCATAATTATTTGGTTACTTATTAGTATGTATTTGGTTCTTTGTAAACTTATAATGATTTGGTTACTTATTAGTATGTTTTTAGTTCTTGTGATATTATATTAGTGTGTTACTTTTATGGGTTGGTTACTTATTAGTATGTATTTGGTTATTGTGATTTTTTATTAGTATGTATTTAGTTCTTTGTAAAATCATAATTATTTGGTTACTTATTAGTATGTATTTGGTTACTGTAAACTTATAATGATTTGGTTACTTATTAGTATGTTTTTGGTTACTGTGATATTATATTTTGGTTACTGTTATATCAGATGTTGGTTACTACCATATCACAGTTTGGTTACTGTTTTGTATTATTTATTTTATGTTAATGTTTCATTGAAGAAAACTGCTTGTTACTTTTTATTATATTTGTTTACTATGTATTTGTTTAGTTTATTCAGTTTGCTTAAATTATTATTGATTACATTATATGGTTACTGACGTAATGCTGACTTGTTTACATTCAGTTTGCTTATGGTTACCATCATGTAATTACTTGGTTACTTGTTAGTATGTATTTTGATACTGTAAGCTTATTATTTTGATACCATTTATGTTTTCTTAAGTTGGGACTTTGGTTACCTTTTTATGTTGTTATGATTAATATGTTTTTGCCTAGTATACATGGTTTAATAAACTTGGTTTAGTGTATAGGTTGTTTATGTATTGGTTACCATTAAAAGATGGTTTGGTTACCATTATAGAATTATTCGGTTACTTGTTTAGTATGTATTTGGTTACTGGGTTTAGTGTATATAACTATTTTTGGTATAAATTTTTTTATATTGGTTACTAATAACTGTTCAATTCTTGTTTTGTGTATTTACAGTTATGGGATCTTTACTACGAGGAATGCAACAGAAAATTCACTGGTAAGGTAATATATTGGTGTGACATGGAAGTCCCCATAATTATTGCCAAGAAATTGAATGAAAGTCAGCTGGAGAAGTTTAAGGCAACATGTTTTGGAAATTTTTTGGAGTTTGGTGAGCATCAAATGTATTCACAGATTATTCACCATGCTCTTGTAAGGGAGGTTCACCAAAGGGATGATGGTGAGATGTGGTTTTTGTTTGGGGAGAAAAAGGGTTAGGTTTGGGCTGCCTGAGTTTTGTCTGATTTTTGGGTTGAGATGGCAAGGCAATGATGATATAAGTGCATATAAAGGTATGCAAAATCTGATTATTAAAAAATATTTTGGGGTTGAAGTTGTTACTCGTAGTAGTATAAGTAGGGTATTCCGAAAGGCAATTTTTGATGACGATGATGAGGCTATTAGGATGTCATTGATTTTTTTGGTGTCTAATTTTATTCTTTCAACAGTTTTTGAAAATTTTGTTGATGGGGCAATGGTAAATTTTTTATGTTATGGTGATGTTAGTAGTTTTCCTTGGGGGAAAGTTGCGTTTGAAATGACAAAGTACTCTTTGTCAAATACTTTGAAGGGGCATATAAAGAAAGGAAGGAGTGGTGGTTCAACATATAATTTCTACAAGGACCATTATATTAAATTGTATAAGTTGAATGGTCTTCCATATGTATTTCAAGTGTTTATGTTTGAAACCATTTCAACTTTCAAAACTCGCGCAAAGATATGTCTGACGACGAGCATCTCGTCGAATGTCCGCTTTATGTAGATGGAAGGAGCTAGTGAAGCCCCTTCAATGACAAGTTGAATGATCTAGTATTTTGTTCTCGGGGTATTATGCAGCTTTCTTATTAAGAATGCAATTGGTTACCTTTAGTTAATTATTTGGTTACTAATTATTTGTGTGAAGTTTACTATTAACATAGTAGTTAGTTACCTTTATATACTAATTTAGTTACTTATTATATTATGTGTATGTTAACAACAAAAATGTTGTTAGTTATTAGAATATACGCTGTAACGACCCCAAAATAGGTCCATTCCATCCAACCCATTCTGAGTCGCCAAATACATGGTACGAAAAATAACTGCAACTTTATTACAACAATTGTCGTGCAAAATACAACAACACATATCTTTGTGAGTTTGGATACAAATATATACCAAGCAGAAGACGTCACAATGACACCTTACATAAAGGTATAGTCAAAAACTGTTTTAGAAATTAGAATCTTTGGGAAGTGCTCAAGGAAACCTTCGTACATGGGAGGCCATGCTTTTAGGTTATGGTAGATATCATATGGCCAAAGAATTATCCTTGGTTGACCCAATAGACCCCAAAGAAAAACGAGAAGATTACTATCATATTCTTCCCAATGATGAGTCTTCTCTTGACATATCATTATCTCCACTGTCTCTAATTGGGAATTAAACTCCAAACAAACACCAAGATTATATAGTTAGTGCTTGTAAATATACTCAGCAAGTGGATGAGCCCAACCCTGTCTTATGATGACACGAGGTTGTATGTCATTAGACATCTTGTATGATAGTGGCAAAATACCCTTCCAAGTTAAATTCACCTCACCCTCAACATCTATAGACCACCGTTCTATTCCCTTGTTATCCCCCGCTCGACCCAGCTACACTTTTATTACCTAAAAGGAATTGTAAAGCAAAAGGGTGAGCACAACTAGCTCAGTAAAGAATATCATGACTAAAGATAAATAAATTATCAATAGCTTTCAACGGTAATAAATCAGAGATTTAGAACATATGGTAGATGATAAAACTTTTCAACCATAGTTGCAGCGGAACGAGCAATCCATTAGAAGAGTCAAATAGACTATAAAGTCTATTATCTTCTCCATGTTAAAAAGTCCACCAACAATGTTTTATCCCTGTAACATCAATCAACAATTCATGTCCACAATCACATGTATAACTCATAATCGTAATTGTTGTTCTAAATTCCTTTTCTCATCCAGGACAAAGATAATTTTCATCACCTGAAACATCAAAGATTATGGTTATACCAAATCACAGTTTATGTTCATAATCCTACTAATAAATTCATCTTTGCACTACGGCCAAAGATATTCATCAACAAGTCATCTTTGCACTACAGGACAAAGATATTCATCAACAAGTCATCTTTGCACTACAGGCCAAAGATATTCATCAGAAATCATTCATCTTTGCACTACACGTCAAAGATATTCAGTTATATCATCATTTAGGATTGAGGATGATGAAAAATATTTTAAAGAAAAGCGAATCCAATTGAAATAAAAGAACAAATATTAAGGATTAAATGACTTTAAACAATTTTCGTTCAAAATACTTCATAAATAACCGGTGGAGTAAAATTCAAGAATGAAGACCAAAACATAGATCCAATCAAAGATTGTATCCGAATATAGATATTTTGGACAAAAAGAAGAAATTTTATTTTTTCTTGAATAATCAAGTGATAAATGAATAGTGTCGGTATCGTGAATAAGTAACTCAGAGCACCAAAAAATAGAAATTTTACAAAAAAACATCATCACGCTTTTGTGAATAGTACTCGTGAATAGTAACTCGTGAATAGTAACTCATGAATAGTAACTCGTGAATAGTAACTCATGAATAGTAATTCCGACATGAAAAAGTTCCAAATTTGATAAAAATTTCCAACCAACATTCCGCGTAATGATATTGAAGAAATAATATCATTTTAGAAGAAAATAACCTCCTTTACCTCAAAAAGAATAAGATTTGATTTGGAATCTTGGATATAGTGCTAAAAAAGAACTTGACTTAGTATAGCAATACTCAAGTACTAAAATACTCACAAAAATACGCCGATATTATAGAGAGAAAAATCAGTAGTTTCGGTGTGATTTTCAATTCTAACCTAAGCACCTATTTATAGGAAAATGCTTAGGACACCAAAGCGTAAAATTTAATAAATTAATAATATTATTTTTCAAATTTCCTATGCCCACTAATTTGGTCCAAGACATCAGCCACCATGTGACAAAACATTAAAAACGTTTTTCTTAATTTAAATAATTAAAACTTCCAAAAATCAATTATTTCGGAACTAGGGAACTTCAATAATTCATAATAAATAGCCCTTTTATCAGAAAATTCGAATCTCGCAACTTTTAGTAGGAAATTCAATTCTCTACAACTTTGAAGAAGAAAGTTTTTCCAAATTCGAAACAGAAATTGACCAAAATCCACATACGAACGATTTTACAAGCTATAATCAAATTTCAGTCATGAAATGAGGTATACCGACATGTTTAACAAATTTTAAACAACTTTTGCAACAAAAATACTCTTCCTCCTCATATACTCATATATTCCACATTCATTGTAAAAATATCACCATTATATTATTAAAATATAATAATAAATTATTTTATCGAGAAAAGATAAAATATCGATTTTTAACAATTGTTACTTTAAAATTTTCTCCATCTATATCCACATAAAATGAATATTTTTCTCATCATATAAATCAATAATTAATTATTCACAAATAATATTACAGAATCACATAATGGCGACTGTGCAGCGGTTCAGAAAGAGGGGGCTTTCCAATAAGGATTTCTCCTTCTTGGCAAGTGATTAGGTGACCAAACCTCTCCTTAGAGCGTAACTTTCTAGACATTGCCAATAATGTTATCTAATAATATTATTCGGATAATATGAATTATTGCTTCGATAATGGAAAATCTTGTGTAGTGACAATTATTAAAACAACAATAATATAAAATATCAACGCAACAATTATTGAATCAATAAAATATAATCTTTGAGCGATAATTACTTTGAAACAATTATTGAGTAAAGGCCTTCTTACGTAAGAATCAATAATTCAAAAATCGCAATGCGTACTGGTGTCTTCTTTGTGCAACAACGCCAGACATTTTACTTTACCCACCGGGTATTCCAACGATGTTAATTGTAACGATTACGTCGTTATTTATAAAAACTTTAATTTGTCGTTTTTTTCATCCGGCGGTTATTCTCATTATAGGGCCCTGAAAAAAGGTAGCTTGCCGTCGTATTTAATATTTCCCCGATTGGAAAAATATTCCATGACGAATGAATATTCCCCAACAACAATGAGTATTTTATAACCACTTGCTTATTTTGAAAAAAAATTCATATATCACCCTTAACTTTAACCTTTTATCAATTTAACCATTTACTGAATTGTAATTATAAGAAAAATTGAATACTTTTATTTCATAAAATTCGGGGTCTTACATATGCAATTGGCTACTGATTATATTACACTCATGTTACTAATAACAATTTTGTTGTTTACTAGAATATACAAAGTTTGGTTACCTTTATACATTTAGTTGGTTACTGATTTATATATATTTGGTTAACAGTATATATGTTTTTGTTTACTGATTTTGTTTTATGATTCTTTATTTTATCTTTTTGTTATTGTAATTGTATAATGTTTGTCAGATGTTATACTAAAGTGTACTTATTGTTTTTCAGCTGAGGGTAAAAAGTTTGATTCCCGCGACTGAGGAGAATAAACGTCTTGATTTGGGCGGGTTTCTCTTTTTCAGTGGGAAGGATGCTGATAAGAAGGTTGACAAAGAAGTTGAAGGATGACAACATTGGAGGTGATATATCGGTCATTAAAGATGCAATTGATACACGGTTACGGCCGTTGGAGAAAAAAGTTTCTGAAATTAAGAAAGACGTTATAAAACTGCGGGCTGATATTAGAGATGAGTTACGGGGGATAAAAGATGGTGGGGTCAAAGAAGTTGATAGTGATTCTGATGATGATTCTGATTCTGATGAGGGTGGTGATGCTGATGATGATGATGAAGCTGATGAAGCCGATGAAGCTGATGATGTTGTTGATGAGGATGCTGATGAGGTTGGTGATGATGGTTTGAAAGCTGATGAGAAGAATGATGAATTTGAAAATGAAGGTGATGATGTTATGGTTGAAGACTGTCATGTTGTTGAGGATGTTATGGTTGAAGACCATCATTTTGTTGAGGATGTTGATGATGTGTCAGACTTTGTTAAGAAGGATGGGAATGAATCTGAGTATGGTAATGAAGTTGAACTTGATGGTATGGTTGAAGAACATCATGAAATAATAAGTAATGATGTTCAAGAAAATGTCAAGGTTAGACTTTTTTTGTTTGTTTTGTTTTGTGTTAGATGACTTTTTTTTTAATGATTAATTGGTTGTTTTCTATTTTGAACAGACTGTGAAGAATGATGATGACATGCCAACTTTTGACATATTAAGCCAATGCACGGGGAAAGAAATTGTTGTTTATGTTGCTGTTGAGGTTAGTGTTATAACGACATGCCATCTTTTTCTTTTTTTTTTACATGCTTTAGGTTTTGGTTACAGTTATACCAGTACATGCTTTAGGTTTTGGTTACTATTTCAATTTTACTCAGCAACCAACTCATAAATATATAGTAACCATTATAATGTTTCACAGTAACCAAATCAGCATTGGTTAGTAACAAGTATAATGTTTCATAGTAACCAATAATGCATTAGACAAGATAACAATCTGACATTAGAACAAAGATAATGTTGCATAAGTAACCAAGACATCATTAGACAAGAACTAATAATGCATTAAACGATAACTAATACAACAGATAGGCGATTATAATGTTTCATATATTAGTTAACTGTATGTGTTTATGTGAAATTCTAATTGTATTTGTTATAATTTATGTCAATTGAAAAAGGGGAATAAATTTGAGACAGAAAGAAACTATGTACTTGATGAGATGGTTTTGACCACCCAGGACATAGTCCAGTGTGATGAATTGGAGAAAAGCATCCATAAAGTCTGTGGAAGACCTGTTCGTGAACATGCAAAGAGTGTTGTTTTGCGGTCTCCATATACAACAACGTTTGGATCGGCAGGTTCATCGTCTAATGTTGTGGGTACTAGTCAAAAAGTTGCTGTTTTTTCTACATTCCCCAAAGTATGTATGGATATGCCGTCAAAATATGAAGAGGCATTGTTTGAACATTGGTTTAAAATTGGACTAAACAACAGGAAAAGGTTTGTTTTTTATTGTTAACAATTGTTTTTTATGAAACAAATAAATTTGTTTCATTATAGAGTCTAATGGTTAATATTTAAATAAATGTAATGATTACTATTATTTTATGTTCTGGTTAATGTTTTATGATGTTATGGTTACCGTTTTATTATGAGTTGGATACCATTTTTTTGTGATCTCAAAATTGGATTTTGATTAATATCATATTATATGTTGGTTAATATGTAATTGTTATGTATATACTGAGTTGGTTAAATTGGTATTGATTACATTAGATTTTTGTTTGTTTTAATGTCATATTATTTTTTGTTCTTTATCATATCGTGTTTTGGTTACTACCATATTACATTTTGGTTACTATTTTGTATTATTTGATTTATGTTAATCTTCCATTGAAGTAAACTGTTTGTTACTTTTTATTATATTTGTTTACTATGTATTTGTTTAGTATATTCAGGTTTGTTAAATTATTACCGATTATATGATGTTATTGTTTTTTCTTACTATTAAATTATTTTTTGGTTACTATTATTTTATGTTACGTTACTATTTTATTATATATTGGTTACTATTTGATTATAGTTATTATATTAATATTTTTTGGTTACTAGGTTATTGTTTTAATTAAGTTGTTGGTTAGTATGTTAATTATTAACTGTTCAAGTTTGATTTTGGGTAGTGTGTATATTAATACGGTAATTATTAATGTTATTGTGTTTACTAATATGATTTTATATTGAAGGATTGACAAATTCCCTGGGAAGAATGACATAATTGAACCTGCTTTTGTATTTGGGTCTATCCCAATTTCATCAAAAATGTGGTTCTTCAAATTAAAGACTCTTGGGAAATGGTTAGACGATGATGTGAGTTCTTTTTTTTCAAATTATGTTTTTATAATTATGGTTACATTATTTAGTTGATTCAGTATCTAGTGTTAACAGTGTTGGTTTCATTCATTACATAATTTTATTTTCAGCAACTGTTAATATCTTTTTTTTTTGTTCAGCACATCAATGTTGCATTATATTATTTCCGTAAATTGGCCAGACATTCTGATACTGTTCATATAAGGGCAACGACTACGGATTGTTGGTTCCATGTTAAGATGACCGCTCTTTTCGAGGAGTATACAAGTAAAAATGCAGAGAAGAGTGTTTTATCTGGGGAGGGTGATGTTGCCGAATACATTCATAGGCTGTTTATGGATGTCAACACACCATGGAGAAATGTTGACTACGTTTTGTTCCCACTTCATATGTCATCACCGGACCATTGGTTTTTGTTGACATTTGATGTGTATCGTAAGCGTCTAACTGTTTACAATTCTCTGCAGCCCAAAAGGAAATCCATGCAAACAAAAATCATGAATGTTTGTGAGCCTTACATCTTTATTATTCCCACTTTACTTCGCAAGACTGGTTTTTGGAGGGATAGGTGTGACATTGACTTTACCAGTGAACCGTATCGCAATAAGGACGAAGATGATATAATTGAGTTGAAATTTGCAGAGACGGTTCCTGAACAAGTTGAGGGGTAAGAGTTACATTGTTTACATTTTTTTAATTATTACATATATGTTGGATTACCATGTATTTTCTTAGTATTCATGGTTTAATAAAATGGTTTTAGTGTACATGTTGTTTATGAATTGGTTAGCATCATATAACTATTTTGGTTATTATCATATAACTGTTTTGGTTACTATCATGTAACTTTTTGGTTACTTATTCAGTATGTTTTTGTTACTGTCTGATTATGATTCAGAAAATACTCTTGTTCACTCAACTTTGTATTTTTGTTATTTTTTATGTTGATTTGATTAACATGTATTTGGGTAGTATACATTGGTTGTCAGAACTAGGTTTGGTCAATATGTTGATCATGTGTACCTTTTATGAATTGGTTACTTTCATATAACTGTTTTGGTTACTATAATGCAACTGTTTGGTTACTTATGCTGTATGTATTTTGTTAGTGTTTGCTTATGATTTGGAAATACTCTTGTTCCATCAATTTTGTTGCAATATCATTTTCATTATAGGATGCTGGATATACATGTTGTTTATGCTTTGGTTACCATTAAAATTGGATTTGGTTACTGTTATCTAAATATTTGGTTACTTATTTTGTTATATTTTTATTACTGTTATAACAAAAAAGTAACCAAATAGGTTGGGTTAACATGTATTTGCATAGAATCCATGGTTTAATAAACTGTTTTTAGTGTAAATGTTTATGAATTGGTTACCATAATATAACTATTTAGTTCTTATCGGATAAGCTGCTTTTGGTTATTATCATGTAAATGTTTGGTTACTTATTCAGTATGTTTTTTGTAACTGTTTGCTTATGATTATGAAAATACTATTGTTCCCTCAAATTTGTATTTTTGTTATTGTTTTATGTTGATTTGGTTATTACTGTTTTATGTTGATTTGGTTACCATGTATTTTTTGTTACTGTTTTTTTGTTTTGGTTGTCTTTAATTTATGTTTTTGTTAATTTTATATATAACCTGTTTAGTTATTGCATAAAATGATATGTATTATTTATAGGTTGATTCTAGTTTTTGATTTTCGTTATCTTATGTCCATTTGTACAGTGATTGCGGGATGTTCACGATTTGTTTTGCTGAGCATGTCATTCACTAGAAGTTTGATGAAATTCCTATTGCATTCCCCATTGCTAAATATCGGAAGAAGTTATACACAAACCTATACATTCATGCGAGGAACAAACAGGTGGATGGATATGAGACTGACAAAGAATTCCCAGGAAGATTTGTTCCAGATTTTGAATAGTTCGGAACTTGTTGTTTTGTCTTTATGAATTGTTTTATGTACCAGTTTGATGAAATGTACAGTTTGCTAACCAAATATGTATAAAAGGGTAACCAGCTAATGTTTTGATAATAAACAGAGATTTATAATATTGTATCAGGTCATATAACAATTGTTAAATGTATATGTGAGAGTATACATTGGTTGTCTAAAGGAACAATATCACTTTAATTATAGGTTGCTGGATATACAGATTGTTTATGTTTTGGTTACCATTAAAATTTGTTTTGGTTACTTTTATCTAATTATTTGGTTACTTGTTTGTTATATTTTTTTTACTGTTATAACAAATAATTAACCAAATAGTTTAATGTTATGGTCACCATATTTTTTATATTTGGAACAATTATCAAGTGCACAGTGTACTCTTAATGTAAATGCATTATATCAGGGTTTGCTGATAGTAAGTTGTGTTTGCTGCATTGTTTGAGTTGTACAATTGGTAACCAAATATGTATTAAAAGGTAACCAACTACTGTTTTGATAGTAACCACAAAGTTACAAGCTTGTTTTAGGACATATATCAATTGTGAAATATAAACAAACAATATCACTTTCAATAACGGATGCTGTATTCACAGGTTGTTTTATGTTTTGGTTACCATTAAAAAATATTTTGGTTACTGTTATGTAACTATTTGGTTACTTATAATATTTAAGTTGTGTTAAACAAATTTACATTAAAATGTTTTAGAATATTTAACAATTGTACAATGTATATATATGTGTGCTTTATATTGGAAACTCATAATGAAATCATAAATAAAAATATTAATCAATAACAATTTTGTTCTCTGTACACAATAAAAAATGTATATATATATATATGTGTTCTTGTATTTACACTCTTAATGTAATTGCAATATATCAGACCTTTTATTTCAGACCCTTGTTTGTACCTCCCTATTTTTGGTCTTCCCGCTGGTCTTCTTGTGTTCGGTGGTTTTACACATATGTTTCTTACTTCCTCTGGTATATCCCAGTTTTTTTTGTCATCTAACGGCATGATGGAAGCTGAATACGCGTCAACCAAAGTTGTTTTATAGTAATTTTTCGAGCAAAAATCATAACAGCTCAAATTTCGCTTGTTCATACTTGATGGCGAGTGCGACAAGGCATCTCATAATCTTCGAAATTTACGACATGTGCATGTCTTTTGGTCGATATCCACAATATATTATTTGGCAACATCGTAAACAGTGAAAATCAGTAAGTTTGATGTCTCAACCTATAACACAAATTAAATGTTGTTAGTAACCAGTATAATGATTCACAGTAACCAACTCAGCAGTAGTCAGTAACCATTATTTGATATTAGTAACCAAACAAGCATCCGTTAGTAACCAAACAAGCATCAGTTAGTAACCAGTATAATGATACAGAGTAACCAAACAAGCATCAGTTAGTAACCAGTATAATGATACACATTAACAAACTCAGCAGTAGTCAGTAACCATTATAATTATATGCAGTAAGCAATTAAGTATTAGTTAGTAACCAATATAATATTTCATAGTAACCAAGTTACCATTAATTATTAAACAAGTCAGTATTATTGAGTAACCATTATAATTTTGCACAATAAATAAGTTAACATTAGTCAGTAACCAATTCAACATTAATTAGTAATATTTTGTAGTAACCAAGACAGTATTTGTCAGTAACCAGTTCAATTGTAAGACCCCAACTTATTCTTAATGAAATTTAATTTTCTCTATTTATTATTTTGAAATAGTAAGGGTTGATTTGATTAATGTGGATAGTTAGGGGTAAAATACGCAAATATTTCAAAGTAAGCAAGTGGTTATAAAATATTCATTGTTGTCGGAGAATATATTCGTTTGGTCGTGGAATATTCGTAATACTATCGGGAATATTCGTGCGACGACCTTGTGACCATGTGTGGGCCCCATAACGAAAGCAATTGGATGAAGAAAACGACAAATATAAGTTGGTTAAAAATAACTAGGCGTAGTTATTCACAGATTATCTTTTTGTTAAAATACTCGGTGGTTAAAACACAAGAAGCGGCACTCAGTATTGAACCAATTATTGATTCTTACGTAAGAATGCACTACTCAATAATGGTTACGATAATTAATGCTCAATTATTTTATTGAGTTAATAATTGTTGCGTTGATATTTTATATTCATTGTTATTTCAATAATTGTCATTACACAATATTTTTCATTATCGAAGCAATAATTCATATTATCTCAATAATATTATTAGATAACATTATTGGCAATGTCTAGAAAGTTACATCTAAGGAGAGGTTTGGTCACCTAATTGCGCCAAGTAAGAAGAAATTCTTATTGGAAAACCCCTCTTCCTGGAGGCTGCACGGTTGTCAATATTGTGATTCTCATAATATTATTTGTGAATAATTAATTATTGATTCATATGATGAGGAAAATATTAATTTTATGTGGATATAGATGGAGAAAAATTTTAATGTGACAATTGTTGAAAATTGAAATTTTATCTTTTCCTCGATAAGATAATGTATTATTATATTTTAATAATATAATAATGGTGATATTTTACAACGAATGTGGGATATATGAGTATACGAGGAGGAAGAGTATTTTTGTTGCAATAAATGTTTAAAACATGTTAAACATGTCGGTGGACCCCATTTATTGATCGAAATTTGATTATAACACGTAAAATCGCTTGGTTTGTGGATTTGGTCAATTTCTGCTTGGAATTTGGAAAACCTTTCTTCTCGCAAAGTTGTAGAGAATTGAATTTCCTATAAAAACTTGCGAGATTCGAATTTTCGATAAAAGGCTATTTATTATGAATTATTGATGTTCAAATTCTGAATAATTGATTTTTGGGAGTTTTATTAATTTTATTAAGAAAAACGTTTATATTGATTTTGGTGAGGGGGACCATTTGTTTGGCTGATAATTTGAATCTTAGAAAGTGTGCGTAGGAAATTATAATATATATATTAATATTTTATTAAATTTTACTGCTTTGGTGTTCTAAGCGATTTCTATAAATAGGGTCTTAGGTTAATTGAAAATCACACCGTAAACTGAAGTTTTCTCTCTATATTATCGAGTATTCTTGTGAGTATTTTGAGTATACTTTGAGTATTGCTATCTGGTTGCAAGTCCAAGTCATAGCCTATATCCTGTTTTTAAATTTAAAGTCTCGATCTTTCGAGTAAGGGATGTTATTTTCTTCTCAAATGATATTATTTCTTCAATATCATTATCTTTGAAATATTGGTTGAAACTTTTTATCAAATTTGGAACTTTTTTCATGTTTGGGAGTTACTTATTCATGAGTTACTATTCATGAGTTACTATTCACGAGTTACTATTCACGATACTATATTACGTAAGCGTGAAGATGTTTTTTTTGTGGAATTTCTATCTTTTGGTGTCGGAGTTACTATTCACGTGATACTGACTATTCACCGAAAAATAAAATTTCTTTTTTTTTGTCCAAAATATCTATTCGGATACTAGCTTTGATTGTATTCATGTTTTGATCATTCTTGAATTTTACACGGTCGCGATTATTTTTGAGGTATTTTTTTTGGGCGTGATAAAACCAAGTACTAATCCTTAATCCTTAATCCTTGTCATTTTGTTTCAATGGATTCGCTTCTTTAAAAATATTTTCATCATCTTGACCTTAAATGATGATATTACTAATATCTTTGGCTCAGAGTCTGCAAGATGAATGATTTCTGAAGAATATCTTTGGTAGTAGTCAAAGATGAGCAGTGTTTAGATGAACATGACCAACTCGATGAATTTCTTTGGCTCAGTGTAGTGCAAAGATGAATATTTGATTCGGATGTATATTGATTGATGTTACAGGGGATAAAAGATGAGCGATGAACTTTTAAATTCATACATAGAAGATAGTAGTTTGCATTCTCTACTTAACTCTTCTAATGAATTATTATTTCACTACGAATATTGATTTAAAATTTGTTGTCTATCAGATTCTATTAGATTTTTCCTCATTGAAGACTAACGATAATTTGTTGTATATTATCTTAGTCATAATATTCTTTATCGGGCTAGTTGAGCTCACCCTTTTCCTTTTTGTTCCATTTTTCTCGGGGAGGCGAGAATATAAATGAGTGCAGTGGGGTATGGAATGAAGGTTTTAGAGAAAGTTGTATAGTAGTCCTCACCATTTTTTGTAAAATAATGTATCAATAAATGTGATGAGGATTTATTTGAGTATGGATATTGTCTAGAGAAGATAATATTTGTATTCAAACTCACGATTTCTTGTTGTAATAATAAAGTTGTAGTTGTTTACGTACCATGTATTGACAACTCGAAATGGGTGATGTATACCTATTTTGGGGCGTCACAATTGGTATCGTCGAGCTTAGGGATATGATCTTTGGCGGAGATCGGGAATAGAACTAGGAGGGAGAGACGAGTAAATCCTTCGCTAGTGTGTCCTACCTAAGCTTATTTGTTAGTTAGTCGATATATAGGGATATTATGTGATATATTTATTTCTTTAATTAACCCTTGTTTTATGACAAATGATTTGAGAATGTCGATCGAGAATATTAACAATGGAAATGAGACCGTGGAGACGCTTTTATATCTCACCAACGAGGAGAACGTAAACAGTGCCGGGACCATTGAAAGGAGATGATGAACGAGGGATGTTTAGAAGTTTTTAGCGCTTCATGCAAAATCGATTTGTGGAGACTCATGTTCAAAATACAGAGAGAAATGATAACAATTCACGGGTTGTCACAAATGGGCAGTTCAAAGAGTTGGGACCACCGAATTTAAGAAAGCGATCCGATCATGCATGGAAACATGGGTCAAGCAAATTACCAAGATATTCGATGTCTTGGGATGCACGGAGAAACAGAAGGTTCCATTCGCCACCTTTATGTTCCGTGGCGAAAGCGCATCTTGGTGGGAGTCTCAGAAGCGTACCCATCCATCCACCGCAGACTCAAAGATGTCTTGGGAGGACGTTTGAGAAATTATTTAATGACAAAACTTTCACGAAAGTGTTAAATCATATGAAGGAAGTGGAGTTCATCGATTGGAACAAAACAACATGGACGGTGTCTCAATCTGAGGCAAAGTTTGCGAGTTATCCGTGTTTGCACCTCATTTGGTGGAGAATGAGGAACGTATGACGCGCGGATGTTTCTTAGAGTTTTGAAACCCAAGATACGTCGATATCTCATTTCTCATAAATTTTCTCTCTTTTCGGATGTTGTAAATGTGGCTCAATTATTAGGCGAGATAACGAGTACGGTCAACCGAGGACCATAACCGAGGATCGTACTCGTAGATAGCGATCAATGTAATAATGATAACCAAACGGAGAAAGAAAGACGGACAAAATGGTAACCACTCGTGGTAATCATGGCCATGAAAATAGAAGAAGCGAGTCGAGGAGATTTTAAAAGAGGAGATTTAACAACGACCATGTGAAGACGACAAAGGTCGGGAAAGAATCGGTTCTAAGGGAGGAAGAACGACCACCCATTCATATATTTACAAATCACGCGAAAAGAGGGACATATCATCCAAACCGCCCACAACAGCTCAAGGTATGCTATAATTGTGGAAAGGAAGGACATATCGCCGAGATTATGCGGATAGCGAAACCTAGTTCAATGGGGACGGTGACTCAAAAAGACTATCCCGAAAAGTTAAAGTCAACGATTCCGGAAGAAGCGTTTGTTGTGATTTGTCAAAATGCGAGAAACCCAAACGAGGTGATCACGGGTAAACTATTTATAAATTCTTGCGAAGTTTATACCTTACTTGATACCGTGCTACCCATTCATTTATCTCTCCTGCATGTGCTCAACATTTAAACTTGACTCAGGAGAAATTAGACTTTGACCTATCTCGTGGAAACTCAGTTAGAGAAACTTTCATCACATCCAATCGCTTATAAATCTT
Organism: Panax quinquefolius; assembly: GCA_020205615.1. Taxonomy (NCBI): domain Eukaryota; kingdom Viridiplantae; phylum Streptophyta; class Magnoliopsida; order Apiales; family Araliaceae; genus Panax; species Panax quinquefolius. Next base: position 125,384,960 of record CM035168.1, read on the forward strand.
GTTTGATTCAAGTTGGCACCATTTGTGATTTACCCCAAAATAGGTCCATTCCACCCAACCCATTCTCGAGTCGCCAAATACATGGTACGTAAAACAACTACAACTTTATTATCACAACAATAAAATCGTGAGTTTAAATACAAATATTATCTTCTAGACAATATTTATACTCAAATAAATCTTCATCACATTTATTGATACATTATTTTACAATAATGGTGAGGACTACTAAACAACTCTCTAGAACCTTCATTCCATACCCCGACTAAGTACTGCATACATTCTCGCCTCCCGAGAAGAAAAATGGAACAACAAGGAAAAGGGTGAGCTCAACTAGCCCAAAGAAGAATACTATGACTAAGATAATATACAACAAATTATCGTTAGTCTCCAACAGGAAAAATCGATAGAATACAATGTATGACAAGTTTCGGATCAATATTCGCAATGAAATAATAATTCATAGAAGAGTTACGTAGAATGAAATCTACTATAATCTATGAATTTAATACCCATCATCAATATTTTATCCCCTCAACATCAATCAATATTCATCTCAAATCAAATATTCATCTTTGCACTACGTGCCAAAGATATTCATCAATCGGTCGTGTTCATCTCAACACTGCTCATCTTTGCACTACGTGCCAAAGATATTCATCGATCGGTCATGTTCATTTAAACACTGCTTTCATCTTTTTACTACGTGCCAAAGATATTCATCATCCTAATATGTTCATTTAAACACTGCTCATCTTTGCACTACGGGCCAAAGATATTCTTCAGAAATCATTCATCTTTGCACTACTGGGCCAAAGATATTCAATAATATCATCATTTAAGACCGAGGATGATGAAAATATTTTAAAGAAACGAATCCAAAGGAAACAAAATGACAAATATTATGGATTCGTACTTTAAACAATCCGAGTTCAAAAATACTTCATAAATAATCATAGTAAAGTAAAATTCAAGAATGATCAAAACATGGATACAATCAAAGCTAGTATCCGTAATAGATATTTTAGACGAAAAAGAAAAATTTTCATTTTTCTATGAATAGTCTTGATTCGTGAATAAAGGCCGATACGTGAATAAGTAACTCAGACACCAAAAGATAGAAATTCCACAAAAAACATCTTCACGCTTCACTTCATGAATAGTACTTTCGTGAATAGTAACTCGTGAATAAGAACTCATGAATAGTAACCCCGACATAAAAAAGTTCCAAATTTGATAAAACTTCGGATCAACATTTCAAAGATAATGATATTGAAGAAATAATATCATTACGAAAAAAATAATATCCCTTACCTCAAAGAATCAAGATTTCTTAAGAAAAGATCGGAAGTGATCTTTGAATGAAACTTGTCTTGAATAAAGAACTCTCAAAGTATCTAAATACTCACAAAATACGCTCAATAATATAGAGAGAAAGAGAAAACTTTGTTTACGTGTGATTTTCAATTCTAACTTAGCCCTCTATTTATAGGAAAATGTTAGCCGTACAAGAAAGCGGACTTGACCTGCTTTGCGATGCTTTACCTCGCTACTTATTGCCACCCACCACATTTGAAATAAAATTCAGCACATTTCTTCACCAACCACAAGTGGGGCCCACTCAATTCTAGAATTTTCTACCAAAATCAATTATAACCCTACTTTCCGAATCAAACACCTCTTAAAATTTATAACAAATCATTCGTGAATTTTTACGGTTCAAAATTTGTGGACATATACTCAACTTATGTATGTATAACATATCCAAAAATTACAACGATCCAACTATTTGATTAAAAATTATAACTCACACGCAATACATCGTAAAAATAATTGATTTGATTTTTAATACCTCCAATCCGACAAAATACAAATAAAACATCTCAAAGATTAATTCCTTCATTAATAACCACATAAATAAATCCATCATTTATATTCATATAAAATAAATATTTCCTTATCATATGAATCAATAATTAATTATTCACAAATAATATTACGTAATCACATTTATGACAACCAAAGCCGCTTCTGTGAAAGAGGGCTTTCCAATAAGGATCTCTCCTTATTGGCGCCGCAATTAGGTGACCAAACCTCTCCTTAGATGTAACTTTCTAGACATTGCCAATAATGTTATCTAATAATATTATTCAAATAATATGAATTATTGATCCGATAATGGAAATCATCATGCGATGACAATTATTGAACAACAATAATATAAAATATCAACGCAGCAATTATTGAATCAATAAAATAAAATATTGAATAAGAACTCACCGTGAAAATTATTGAGTAGTGCCATCTTACGTGCGAATCAATAATTCAACAATCTTTATCTAATACCGCGGTTCTCGTGCAACCACGCCAGACATCGTATTTTAACCAATTTGGGTATTCCATAGTCTTAATTGTAACAACCACGCCAGATTATTTATAACCACCCAAACTTTGTCGTTTTCCTCATCCAATCGCTTTCCGTTATGGGGCCCATACCATGGTCGCGTGAGTCGCATTTAATATTCTCGAACGATTCGAATATTCCACGACCAAACGAATATTCCCGACAAATGAATATTCCACGACCAAACGAATATTCCCAGATAAAAATGAATATTTTATAACCACTTGCTTATTTTGAAATATTTACGTATTTAACCCTTAACTATCCACATTAATCAAATCAACCCTTACTATTTCAAAATAATAAATAAAGGAAATTCCTTTTATTTAAAAAATTTCTGGTCTTACAACCTCCCTCCTTATGAAATTTAAATCCTCGAAATTGATGTACGTACTCGGTGTTTCGAAAAGGTAAAGATACCTCGCTTTCATTTTCGCTTTCAACTCCCGTCATTTCCTCAATAAAGATGGTTTCTCCACAAAACTTTAACTTATGGTATAACCTCGATACATGGGTCATGTTCTTTCCTCTACAAAATCTTGACAGTACACTCCTCGTGACGTTAAGTCTTCGCTATCTCGTCCGGGTTCTAACTCAATGACGTGTTTCGGTCATCCACATATTTACGTAACATCGATACGTGAAAACGTTATGAACACGCGTCATACTTGGTGGTAAAACGCGAGTCTATAGGCCACGCTTCTATTCGATCGAGAATTTCAAATGGATTAATAAATCGAAGGTTTGAGCTTTCCTCACCTCACCGATTCTCGCTTTTAAAATAACAACTTCTTGCACCTCCTTCTTCAAATTCATCATTTCGGTGTGTAGCTTGAATAACTTTAACTTTATCGATTAAAAGTCGATTATACTCGTATATCATCACGCATCAGATATCATCACGTGGGTACCTAGAGTTTTCATCTCCATCTCTATTATTTGTATATTATACGAAATGAGTCTTTGACAATATTGTACTTTCGTGATTGTATACGATCTTCTACTCAACACGCCGCCTACCACGTTCGCTTTTCCGGATGGCATGGTCGAACATGTCTTAAATGAGTCTCCTCTTGAGTTCTTCAAGCTCTTCCCACATTCCTTGCTCCATTCGAATTTTGTATCTCTACGAAATCACCACGTTAATGGAATAGCGATTCGAGAATATCCTTCAACGAATCTCCGATAATAACCAACTAAGCCTAGAAAGCTACGATTTCGATTCTCGACTTAGGTTGCTTCTCAACTCGTGACTCATATCCCAATCTTGGATAAAGACGTCCACAATGACACCTATCGGGTTACTTATCGCATCTAATATGACGTCCCCCATAGAGAGTCTCGCTTAGTGAATTCCACAAAGGAAGTCACAAGATAAAGGCTCGGTACCAAATTCTATAGTTGAATTTTAACTCACGAGTTCAATAGAGCCATTCTATATGAGATTTTAGAAATGAGTTTTGTCTGGGGTTCAAAGTCGATACAAAATTTAATATCGCTTTTAGAGGTAAGCCAAGAAATTCTTCAGAAATACGTCGGGAAAAATCAATAACAACAGAATATTATTCAAATCGACGTGTCTTTATTCAAATCCATAACATGGACTAAGAAAACTTGACATCCGTAATAAACGAATGACTTCATGGCTTGATATGAAAATGTTTGATTACAATGGTTTGATTGCTTTGAATTGAATAACAAAGTTGCTTAGGAATATGAAAACTAACAACCTTACAAAAGCAATCAATTTGGCATGATGAGTAGTTAACCTTAAAATCACATCAAAAGCAAATATCTCTATAGAAATAAGGTTAACAGGTAATGTGATAGTGCCAACTCAAATCAAACAAGATTTCTAAACAACGAGATGTAATGAAAGTTTCTCTAACTGATTCTCCATAAATAAATCAAAGTCTAATTTCTCCGTAGTCAAGTTCAAACGTTGAAGCGCAAGCAAAGAGAGATAAAAGAATGGGTAGAATCCTATTATCTAGTAAGGTATAAACTTCGCAAGAATTTATAATTAACTAACCCGTGCTAACTTCGTTCGGGTTCCTTGCATTTTTGACCGGTCACGACAAACGCTCTTCCAAGAACCGTTGACTTTGACTTTTCTGGGACATCCTTTTTGAGTCACCATTCACGCTGGACTGGGTTTCGATATCGTACAATCTCGAGCGATATGTCCTTCTTTTCCACAATTATAGCATACCTTGGAAGGCTTTGAATAGTTTGACCTTATATGTCCTCTCCTCTCCACATCTCAGAAGCATCTAACCGGCGATCGTTCTCTTCCCTAGAATTTGTTGATGGTGCGATGTTCTTTGCTTTGACGTCTTCCGTCATCGTTAAATCTTCTTTTTTAGATTGGACATCTCTTTCCATAATATCAACGTCGTGCGGCTTTTTACCCATGCATCACTCATTCTCACTGTTCGCTTATTTCTTCTTTCACCGAGATTCCGACTTTATCATCTTATACTCTGCCAAAGAGTGCTTCAGTTCAAGCATCACGTATCGGGTAACACAAGCTTGAATCGTTGCATCCTTTTGCTCCACGATTTTCTACGCAATTCTTTAGCTTTTTCTTCTAACTCATGAATACGATTTTGCAATTCTATATTTCGATCATAAAATACCTCTAATAAACTCTCTTGGTGCCTCTTCTCTTCCTCTTCTTCCTCACTCTCACCGTTACCTCTGCGATTATCTCTTGTGCTGCAACTATCAATTCTTCACTCACCACATGGATATCTCTAATTCCTTCTTCACCGACATCACATTATCCCGGTTGGCGATTAGAGGTGTCTCCACGATCTCATTCACTCCATTGTTAACGCTCTCAAAGTGACCATTCTAAAAAAAAACTATCATAAAACAAGGGTTAATTAAATAAATTAACAAATCACATAATACCCTATAATATGACCAACCAACAAATAAGCTTAGGTAGGACACACTAGCGAAGGATTTACTCGTCTCTCCTCCTAGTTTTATTCCCCGATCTCCGCCAGAGATCATATCCCTAAGCTCGATACCAACCGTGATGGCGACCCCAAAATAGGTCCATTCCACCCAACCCATTCTCGAGTCGCCAAATACATGGTACGTAAACAACTACAACTTTATTATCACAACAATAAAATCGTGAGTTTAAATACAAATATTATCTTCTAGATAATATTTATACTCAAATAAATCCTCATCACATTTATTGATACATTATTTTACAATAATGGTGAGGACTACTAAACAACTCTCTCTAGAACCTTCATTCCATACTCCCGACTAAGACTTCGCTACATTCTCGCCTCCCGAGAAGAAAAAATGGAACAACAAGGAAAAGGGTGAGCTCAACTAGCCCAAAGAAGAATACTATGACTAAGATAATATACAACAAATTATCGTTAGTCTCCAACAGGAAAAAAAATCGATAGAATACAATAGACAACAAGTTTCGGATCAATATTCGCAATGAAATAATAATTCATAGAAGAGTTACGTAGAGAATGAAATCTACTATAATCTATGAATTTAATATCCATCATCAATATTTTATCCTCGTAACATCAATCAATATTCATCTCAAATCAAATATTCATCTTTGCACCACTGGGCCAAAGATATTCATCAATCTATCATGTTCATCTCAACACTGCTCATCTTTTGCACTACTGAGCCAAAGATATTCATCGATCATCATGTTCATTTAAACACCGCTCATCTTTGCACCATACAGGCCAAAAGATATTCATCGATCGGTCATGTTCATTTAAACACCGCTTCATCTTTGCACTACAGCCAAAGATATTCTTCAGAAATCATTCATCTTTGCACTACAGCCAAAGATATTCAATAATATCATCATTTAAGACCGAGGATGATGAAAAATATTTTTAAAGAAACGAATCCAAAGAAACAAAATGACAAATATTATGGATTCGTGACTTTTTAAACAATCCGAAGTTCAAAAATACTTCATAAATAATCATAGTGAAGTAAAATTCAAGAATGATCAAAACATGGATACAATCAAAGCTAGTATCCGTAATAGATATTTTAGACGAAAAGAAAAATTTTCATTTTTCTATGAATAGTCTTAGATTCGTGAATAGTGCCGTGATATCGTGAATAAGAATCTCAGACCAAAAGATAGAAATTCCACAAAAAAATCTTCTTCACGCTTCATGAATAGTACTCGTGAATAGTAACTCGTGAATAAGAACTCATGAATAAATAACCCTCCCGATATGAAAAAGTTCCAAATTTGATAAAACTTGGATCAACATTTCAAAGATAATGATATTGAAGAAATAATATCATTACGAAAAAAATAATATCCTTACCTCAAAGAATCAAGATTTCTGAAGGAAAGATCTAAGTGATCTTTGAATGAAACTTGTCTTGAATAAAGAACTCTCAAAGTATCTAAATACTCACAAAATACGCTCAATAATATAGAGAGAGAAAGAGAAAACTTTGTTTACGTGTGATTTTCAATTCTAACTTAGCCCTCTATTTATAGGAAAATGTTAGCACGTAAAGCGGCATTTTGACCGCTACACCGATGGCTTTACTCGCTACTATTGCCACCCACCACATTTGAAATAAAATTCAGCACATTTCTTCACCAACCACAAGTGGGGCCCACTCAATTCTAGAATTTTCCACCAAAATCAATTATAACCCTACTTTTCCTAATCAAACACCTCTTAAAATTTATAACAAATCATTCGTGAATTTTAATTGGTTCAAAATTTGTGGACATATACTCAACTTATGTATGTATAACATATCCAAAAATTACAACGATCCAACTATTTGATTAAAATTATAACTCACATAATACATCGTAAAAATACTTGATTTGATTTTTAATACCTCCAATCCGACAAAATACAAATAAAACATCTCAAAGATTAATTCCTTCATTAATAACCACATAAATAAATCCATCATTTATATTCATATAAAATAAATATTTCCTTATCATATGAATCAATAATTAATTATTCACAAATAATATTACGAAATCACATTTATGATGACCAGTAGTTCCTGGAAAGGGGGGCTTCCAATAAGGATCTCTCCTTCTTGGCAATGCAATTAGGTGACCAAACCTCTCCTTATGTAACTTTCTAGACATTGCCAATAATGTTATCTAATAATATTATTCAAATAATATGAATTATTGATCCGATAATGGGAATATCGTGCGTTGACAATTATTGAACAACAATAATATAAAATATCAACGCAAAGAATTATTGAATCAATAAAATAAAATATTGAATAAGAATTCATCGTGAAAATTATTGAGTAGTGCCATCTTACGTATTTAATCAATAATTCAACAATCTTGTCATGCAATACGCGTGCTACTTCTTTCGTCAACCACCACGCAGACATTCTTGTATTTTAACCACCGGGTATTCCAATAGTCTTAACGATGTAACAATAACTACGCTCGTTATTTATAACCACCCAAACTTTGTCGCTTTTCTCATCCAATCGCTTTCAGTATGGGGCCCATACATACATTACCGTCGTGCATTTAATATTCCCACAAAGATTTAATATTCTACGACCAAACGAATATTCCCCGATGCGAAATATTCCACGCACCAAACGAATATTCCCCGATAAAAATGAATATTTTATAACCACTTGCTTATTTTGAAATATTTGCGTATTTAACCCTTAACTATCCACATTAATCAAATCAACCCTTACTATTTCAAAATAATAAATAAAGGAAATTTCTTTTATTTAAAAAATTTGAGGGGTCTTACACCATTACCTTACCGATTGACAATTTTATCTCTTTAAAGATACTTGCTTTTGATGTGATTTTAGGGATTGATTGGTTAACTACTCATCATGCCAAAATTGATTGTTTTCGTAAGGTTGTTAGTTTTCATATTCCTAACCAACCCGTTGTATGGATTCAAGCAACTAAACCATTAAAATCAATCAACGCTCATATCTAATCATAAAGCTATTCGTTTATTGAAAAAGCGGATGTCGAAGCTTTCTTAGCCCATGTTATGGATTTGAATAAAGACACGTCAAATTTGAATAATATTCCCGTTGTTATCGACTTTTCGACGATTTCAAGAACTTCCCTGCCTACCCCGAACGTGAAGTTGAATTCTTTATTGATCTTGAACTTTGATGCAAAAGCCCATTTCTAAAACCCCATATCGAATGGCTCCTATTGAACTTCGTGAGTTAAAGGTTCAACTACGAGAATTGTTAGACATCGGTTTCATTCGGCCCTAAGTACATCTCCTTGGGGTGCTCCTATTTTATTCGTAAAAAGAAAGAAGACGGAGTATGCGACTTTGTATTGACTATCGGGAATTGAACCATGTCACCATCAAGAATAAGTATCCTCTACCTCGTATTGATGACTTGTTTGACCAACATTCTGAGGCACAATTCTTTTCAAAAATCGATCTTCGCTCGGATATCATCAAATGAAGATTAGAACCGAGGATATTCCAAAGACGCCTTTTAACTTCGGTATGGGCATTATGAATTCTTAGTCATGTCTTTCGGATGACTAATGCTCCTATGACTTTCATGGATATGATGAACCGAGTATTTAAGGAATATTTGGATCGGTTTGTTGTTGTCTTTATTGATGACATCCTCATATATTCCAAAAGTCGTGAAGATCATGAGCACCATTTGAAGTCGGTACTCCAAAGGCTTCGTGAAAACAAACTATATGCCAAATTGAAGAAATGCGAGTTCGGCTTGAGGAAGTAGCATTCCTTGGGCACGAAGTGTCGAAACATGGAGTATCTGTTGATCCGTGAAGATTGAAGCAATACAAGTTAGAGAGCAACCAAGTTTGCGGATCAAGTACGTAGTTTTTTAGGCTTAGTTGGTTATTATCGGAGATTTGTGGAAGGGTTTTCTCGAATCGCTACTTCATTAACCCACTAACTCGGAAGGATACAAAATTCGTTTGGAGTGAAGTATCGCGAGAAGAGTTTCCAAGAGCTTAAGAGGAGACTTATTTCGACTGTTACAACAATACCATCCGGTTTGATGGATTTGTTATCTCAAATGATGCTTGAAAAAGGGTTAGGATGTGTTCTCATGCAACGTGGGAAAGTCATAGCCTATGCGCCTCGCGACAACTTAAAAAAGAGTATGAGAGGAATTATCCTACTCATGATCTAGAGTTAGCGTACAATCGTTTTCGCTTAAAGATATGGAGGCACTATCTATATGGGGAGAAAGTGGAGATATATTCGCACCATAAAAGCCTTAAATATTTCTTCACTCAAAAAGAACTCAACATCGCGGCAATGACGTTGGCTCGAGCTATTGAAAGACTACGACCACACTATTCAATACCATCCCGGAAAAGCGAACGTGGTATGGACGCGTTGAGTAGAAGATCATATGCGGAACGAAAGTGCGATGATGTCAAGTATACGACGCGTAGAGCCAACTTTAATAGAAAAGTTAAGGTTGCTTTCAAGCCACCGAATCTTGAGGTGATGCGTATGAAGAAGAAAGTACAAGAAGGAGCTATTCCTAAGCGAGAATTGATGAAGAAGGAATACTTGAGTCCACTCTAGACTTTGTGTTCCTAATGACTACGATTTGAAGTACAAGATTATGATGGAGGCACACAATACACCATTTGCAATCCATCCTGGAAGTACTAAAATGTATCGTGATCTTCACATACATTTTGGTGGAACAATATGAAGAGAGAGATTGCAAAGTTTATCTCAATGTGTTTAACTTGTCAACGTGTAAAGGCGAGCATCTTGTACCTAAGGGTCCGTTGCAACCACTTGAGATTCCGAAATGGAAGTGGGAACACATTACCATGAATTTCGTTACATTTGGTCTTCCTACGGTTTCTCAAGGCATCAATGCTATTTGGGTTATTGTTGATAGATTAACCAAGTCTGCTCATTTTCTTGCCGATACGGAGAATTATTCCTTGATAGTCTTGCTAGTATGTGCGTGAATGAGATTGTGAGGTTGCATGGCATGCCCAGATCCATAGTTTTGGATCGTGACCCAAGATTCACTTCAAGATTTTGGGTTAGCTTGCAAAAAAAGCTATGGGCACGGTTTTGCGATTTAGTTCTAAGATACCATCCCCAAAACGGACGGACAATCGAGTGGATTATTCAAACTCTTGAAGATCTATTAAGACTCGTGTCCTAGACTTCAAGGGTAGTTGGGATAAGTATTTACCATTGGTGGAATTCTCCTACAACAACAGCTTATCGTGCAAGTATAGGTGTGGCTCCATTCAAGCATTATATGGACGAAAATGTCGTTCTCCAATATGTTGGGATGAGGTGGGTGAAGCAACATTGTTGGGACCCGAAGTTAAGACGTATTTACTATCGAAAAGATCCAAATGATTCGACAACGTATACAAACCAAGCACAAGATCGACAAAAAGAGTTATGCGGATCTTCATCGAAAGGACGTGGAATTTAGTGTAGGGGATCATGTATTGTCATGAGTTGCTCCATGGAAGGGAGTTACAAGATTTGGGAAGAGAGGAAAGCTCAATCCACGATTTATCGTCCATTTCAAATTCTTGACCGAGTAGGAAATGTAGCCTATAGACTTAAGCATTACCTCAGTATGTCTCGTGTTCATAATGTGTTTCACATATCTCATGCTTCAGAATATGTGAAAGACCCGAACCACGTTATAGAAGTTGTAACCTTGATTTAAATAGCCAAGACTTAACGTATGAGGAGGTACCACAAGATCTTGGATAGAATGAGCATGTCCTACGCCAAGAAAGGTCATACCACAAGTTAAAGTTTTGTGGAGGAATCATGCTATAGAGGAAATGACCGGGAATTGAAACGGAAATGAAAGCGAGGTATCCTCACCTTTTCAAAACACAGTATCGTGACGTCCAATTTCGAGGACGAAATTTCATAAGGAGGGAGGTTGTAAGACCCCAACTTATTATTAATGAAATTTAATTTTCTATTTATTATTTTGAAATAGTAGTATTGATTTGATTAATGTGGATAGTTAGGGGTAAAATACGCAAATACTTCAAAATAAGCAAAGGGTTATAAAATATTCATTGTTGTCGGGGAATATTCGTTTGGTCGTGGAATATTCAGATCGCTTCGGAATATTCGTGCGACCACAACCAATGTGTGGGCCCCATAACTGAAAAGCAATTGGATGAAGAAAACGACAAATATAAGTGGTTTAAAAATAATCTACAGTAGTTATTCTGTTAATACTGTTAAAATACCCTATGGTTAAAACACAAGAAGCATACCAGATATTGCACCAATTGTTGATTCTTACGTAAGAAGAAGGCACTACTCAATAATGGTTACGATAATTATCATAAGTATTTTATCGAGTTAATAATTCAATTGCGTTGATATTTTATATTCATTGTTGTTTCAATAATTGTCATTACACGTTATTTTCATTATCGAAGCAATAATTCATATTATCCTAATAACATTATTAGATAACATTATTGGCAATGTCTAGAAAGTTCGCTCTAAGGAGAGGTTTGGTCACCTAATCAATGCCACCAAGAAGAAGAAATTCTTATTGAAAGCCCCTTTTCTTGGAACCGCCTCGTCACAATATTGTGATTCTCAGAATATTATTTGTGAATAATTAATTATTGATTCATATGATGAGGAAAATATTGATTTTATGTGGATATAGATGGAGAAAAATTTTAATGTGACAATTGTTGAAAATTGAAATTTTATCTTTTCTCGATAAGATAATGTATTATTATATTTTAATAATATAATAATGGTGATATTTTTACAACGAATGTGGGATATATGAGTATCTGAGGAGGAAGAGTATTTTTGTTGCAATAAATATTTAAAACATGTTAAACATGTCTCTTGGACCCCATTTATTATCGAAATTTGATTATAGCACAATAAAATCGCCTGCTTTTGTGGATTTCGGTCAATTTCTGCTTGGAATTTGGAAAAACTTTTTCTGCAAAGTTGTAGAGAATTGAATTTCCTATAAAACCCGCGAGATTCAATTTTCTGATAAAAGGGCTATTTATTATGAATTATTGATGTTCAAATTCTGAATAATTGATTTTTGGGAGTTTTATTAATTTTATTAAGAAAAACGCTTTTATTGATTTTGGTGAGGGGGGACCATTTGTTTGGCTGATAATTTGAATCTTAGAAAGTGTATGAGAAATTATAATATATATATTAATATTTTATTAAATTTTCTGCTTGGTGTTCTAAGCAATTTCCTATAAATAGGGTGCTTGGGTTAGAATTGAAAATCACACCGTAAATCAAGTTTCTCTCTATATTATCGAGCGTATTCTTGTGAGTATTTTGAGTATACTTTGAGTATTGCTATACTGATTCTGCAAGTCCAAGTCATAGCATATATCCTGTTTCAAATTTAAGACCGATCTTTCGAGGTAAGGGATGTTATTTTCTTCAAATGATATTATTTCTTCAATATCATTATCTTTGAAATATTGGTTGAAACTTTTTATCAAATTTGGAACTTTTTCATGCTCTGGTTACTATTCATGAGTTACTATTCACGATTACTATTCATGAGTTACTATTCACGGTACTATTCACGTAAGCGTGAAGATGTTTTTTATGGAATTTCTATCTTTTGGTGTCGAGTTACTATTCACGATACTCGTGACTATTTACCTAAAAAATAAAATTTCTTTTTTTTGTCCAAAATATCTATTCTGGATACTAGCTTTGATTGTATCCATGTTTTGATCATTCTTGAATTTTACACCACTATGACTATTTTTGAGGTATTTTTTTGGACGTGGATAAAACCAAGTACGAATCCTTAATCCTTAATCCTTGTCATTTTGTTTCACTGGATTCGTTTCTTTAAAAATATTTTTCATCATCTTCAGCCTTAAATGATGATATTATTGAATATCTTTGGCCTGTAGTGCAAAAGATGAATGATTTCTGAAGAATATCTTTGGTAGTAGTGCAAAGATGAACAGTGTTTAGATGAACATGACTAATCGATGAATATCTTTGGCACAGAGTGCAAAGATGAATATTTGATTCCGATGTATATTGATTGATGTTACGGGGATAAAAGATAGACGATGAACTTTTAAATTCATACATGTAAGATAGTAGTTTGCATTCTCTACTTAACTCTTCTAATGAATTATTATTTCATTGCGAATATTGATTTAAAATTTGTTGTCTATTGTATTCTATTAGATTTTTCCTGTTGAAGACTAACGATAATTTGTTGTATATTATCTTAGTCATAATATTCTTTACCGGGCTAGTTGAGCTCACCCTTTTCCTTTTGTTCCATTTTTCTGAGGGCTGGCGAGAATATAGCGAGTACGCCTGGGGTATGGAATGAAGGTTTTAGAGAAAGTTGTATAGTAGTCCTCACCATTTTGTAAAATAATGTATCAATAAATGTGATGAGGATTTATTTGAGTATGGATATTGTCTGAAGATAATATTTGTATTCAAACTCACGCTTTCTTGTTGTAATAATAAAGTTGTAGTTGTTTCTGTACCATGTATTGACAACTCAGAATGGGTGATGTATACCTATTTTGGGGGCGTCACATCAATGATACATAGTATCCAACTCAGCAGTATTCAGTAACCATTATAATATTACGAAATAAGCAATTAAGTATTAGTTAGTAACCAATATAATATTACATAGTAACCAAGTTAACATTAGTCAGTAAACAATTCAACATTAATTAGTAATATTATTCAGTAATTAAGACAACATTAGTCAGTAACTAATACAATTTAAAATATGATACAATAATTTATAATTTGTATTAGTTACCTTGAGTTTCTTTGATTTAATGATATTAGATTGCAACATTTCTTCAGCTGTGGTGGAAAGTGTTGTGAATGTTGATAGGGCTGCTTGTTTGTTTGTGAAATACCATATTTGAACCAAACAATGTAGGCATTCAATCATTGATGCAACTGGAAGATCCCTAATCATCTTGATTACGTTGTTAATAGATTCGGCAGTGTTTGAAGTCATTGTTGAGTATCTCGCTTTACGAATCCATGGAGCACTGGTGCACTTCTCCAACTTGACATCTTCCTCCAAATATGTCCTTATTCGAAGATCAATGGCATCAAGTTCAGCCATATATTTGTTGAATTGTTCAATAGTGTAAGCTCTACAAGCCCCGTTGTAAGCTTGTTTAAGTTTCTCTCCTCTCTTTTTGAATCTATTTTTTATATTTTTCAGTACATGGTATATGCGGGGAACCATGCGTATGCGTCTGAAACACAAACTTCAGTCCTTGTATAATGGCTTCATGTCTATCTGAGACAATGCATTGGCCTTCCCTAACTCCACAAGCAATTCTCAAATTAAGGAAAAACCATCTTCAAGATAATTCATTTTCGCTGTCAACCACTACAAAAGCAATCTGAATAATGTTTCGGTTTGCATCTTGTGTGCTAGCTATCAGTAGTGTCCCCCCCGTAAGTTGATTGTATGAACGTTCCATCGATTACAATTATTGGAAAGCAATGGTTCCATGCTTGAATGGATGCTCCAATGGCAAAGAATAAAAACTTGAAACGACCATTTGTTTCCAACTCATGGGATGTGACAGAACCTGATATGAAACATGAGCATTATCATTAGAATTCAAGTAGTATACAGTATCCAAATCACTAGTATTTTGTAACCATTCAGTTGGCTAATGGTATCCAGATTGTTTGAGTAGGGTAACCAAATCAGTTTAGTTAGGTAACCAAATCAGTTTAGTTGGGTAACCACCTAAGTATACAAAAACCAATAAAATGTCATTAGAATTACAAGTAGTATACAGTATCCAAATCACTAGTATTTTGTAACCATTCAGTTGGTTAATGGTATCCAAATTGTTTGAGTAGGGTAACCAAATCAGTTTAGTTGGGTAACCAACTAAGTATACAAAAACCAATAAAATGTCATTAGAATTACAAGTACTATATAGTATCCAAAACACTAGTAGTTGGTAACCACTCAGTTGGCTAATGGTATCCAAATTTGTTGAATAGGGTAACCAAATCAGTTTAGTTGGGTAACCAACTAATTATGAAAAAACCAATAAAATGTTTAAAATTGTTACCTGGATTTGTTTTCTTGACGTAACCAAGAAGATGGGATAATTGAGTAGTCGTGTGGATTTCTCTAACCTTTTCAACGCTTTCTCCTTCGATCTCCATGCTTTTGGTAAGAGATGACACATTGTATTCTCATTATCATGTCCTCCACAATATCAGTTGGTGTGTATATTTTTTTTAAATTTGTTAATTTGTGCATTATGCATTCACTGACCAACCCATTATTTGCCTGTCTGAGGTCTCCAAGCATTACATTAGCTGAACACGTGTGGATGTCGTTGAATTCTCTCACCTTGAACACACTGGTTTTTCAAATACTTGATGCTCTCATTTTCTAATTGCAATTTTCATCATATACGCACACTAGCAAAAAGTCTCTATGACTTGTTCGTTGTACTTTGTGTTGTCTATTTTTCCTGATTGAATGCAGCCTCATAGCTTGTGATAGGATTTTTTTGTCTTTGTAGGTTTGATGTAATCGTACTTCATGTTCATTCGGATCTGTTATTACATCATCATATCGTTCTTCTATGTATGATCTGTCATGTTGTCTATCTCGTTGTTGTTCAATAATTTTCATTACAATGTGATCAGCATATTGCGTTCCAATTCGACAATCGTGCGTTGGTAGTGGAACTAGTGCTGAATTCTCTTGTGTTGATCTGATTGGCGTTACATTGTGAATTATTGTTTCTTCTACATTTGTCAAGTTTTGTAATATTGTTGTGCGTCCCCTTCTGTGTTCAGTTTCTATAATCACTAGGAATTTACCTTGCTCTTCATATTTTCTACTGACTTCAATAAAGAATCTTAAGGTTGCTTCATCTGATATGCTGATCGGTGGAATATCGTTTCTAATCTAAAATTTGATTGACAATGTTGTTGCATTTATGTCTAGCCGTAATGCATTGCATACCATGTTTTGCATCTCTGTGAACGAACAAGTTGATGGAACTAGTATGCCGGTAACTTCAAATTTGGTGTATTGATTACTTTCAACCCATGCATCAGCTTGAAATAAAGTAGAATCGAATCATCTCCATTGTTCATCAATGTAATAAGTATTTTTAAGTAACCAAATCAATGATAGCTAGTAACCAAACTACATGATGTTGGTAACCAGAGCATAAAACACATTTGTACATTATGATTGTAACGACCCCAAAATAGGTCCATTCCATCCAACCCATTCTGAGTCGCCAAATACATGGTACAGAAACAACTACAACTTTATTATCACAACAATAAAACTGTGAGTTTAAATACAAATATTATCTTCTAGACAATATTTATACTCAAATAAATCCTCATCACATTTATTGATACATTATTTTACAATAATGGTGAGGACTACTAAACAACTCTCTCTAGAACCTTCATTCCATACCCCGACTAAGTACTCGCTACATTCTCGCCTCCCCGAGAAGAAAAAATGGAACAACAAGGAAAAGGGTGAGCTCAACTAGCCCAAGAAGAAGAATGTTATGACTAAGATAATATACAACAAATTATCGTTAGTCTCCAACGTGGAAAAAATCGATAGAATACAATGTACAACAAGTTTCGGATCAATATTCGCAATGAAATAATAATTCATGTAAGAGTTACGTGAGAGAATGAAATCTACTATAATCTATGAATTTAATGACCATCATCAATATTTTATCCCCTCAGAACATCAATCAATATTCATCTCAAATCAAATATTCATCTTTTCACTACAGCCAAAGATATTCATCAATCCATTGTTCATCTCAACACTGCTCATCTTTGCACTAAAGGCCAAAGATATTCATCAATCGGTCATGTTCATCTCAACACTGCTCATCTTTGCACTACAGTGCCAAAGATATTCATCAATCGGTCATGTTCATCTCAACACTGCTCATCTTTTGCACTACAGTGCCAAAGATATTCATCGACATTCATTATTCATTTAAACACCGCTTCATCTTTGCACTACAGGCCAAAGATATTCAATAATATCATCATTTAAGACCGAGGATGATGAAAAATATTTTTAAAGAACGAATCCAAAGAAACAAAATGACAAGGATTAAGGATTAAGGATTCGTACTTTTTTTTTATCCATGTCCAATAATACCTCAAAAATAATCATAGTGGTGTAAAAATTCAAGAATGATCAAAACATGGATACAATCAAAGCTAGTATCCGTATTAGATATTTTGACGAAAAGAAGAAATTTTATTTTTCTATGAATAAGTCACCGTATACGTGAATAAAGGTCAGATACGTGAATAGGCCTTGATATCGTGAATAAGAATCTCACACCAAAAGATAGAAATTCCACAAAAACATCTTCACGCTTCATTAATAAGTACTCGTGAATAAGAATCGTGAATAGTAACTCATGAATAGTAACTCGTGAATAAGAACTCATGAATAAGTAACCCCGATATGAAAAAGTTCCAAATTTGATAAAACTTCAGATCAATATTTCAAAGATAATGATATCAAGAAATAATATCATTACTGAAAAAAAATAATATCCCTTACCTCAAAGAATCAAGATTTCTAAGGAAAGGTCTCAAGTGATGCCGAATGAAACTTGTAATCAATAAAGAACTCTCAAAGTATCTAAATACTCACAAAATACGCTCAATAATATAGAGAGAAGAGAGAAAACTTTGTTTCGGTGTGATTTTCAATTCTAACTTAGCCTCTATTTATAGGAAAATGTTAAATTACCAAGCAGACTTCGACCTTCTACCGATGGCTTTACCTCGCTACTATTGCCACCCACCACATTTGAAATAAAATTCAGCACATTTTTTTTCACCAACCACAAGTGGGGCCCACTCAATTCTAGAATTTTCCACCAAAATCAATTATAAACCTAATTTCCTATCCGACACCTCTTAAAATTCACAACAAATCATTCGTGCATTTTTAATTCGCTTCAAAATTTGTGGACATATACTCAACTTATGTATGTATAACATATCCAAAAATTACAACGATCCAACGGTCGGATTAAAATTATAACCCCCATGAATATATCTCAAAACCCCGATTTGATTTTTAACACCTCCAATCCGATAAAATACCGATAAAACACCTCAACAATAATTTCTTCATTTATAACCACATAAATAAATCCATCATTTATATCCACATAAAATAAATATTTCTTTATCATATGAATCAATAATTAATTATTCACAAATAATATTACAGTAATCACAATTATGACAACCAGTGCCGCTCCTGTGAAAGCAGGGGCTTTCCGACAAGGATCTCTCCTTATCTTGGCGCCGCAATTAGGTGACCAAACCTCTCCTTAGATGTAAACTTTCTAGACATTGCCAATAATGTTATCTAATAATATTATTCAAATAATATGAATTATTGATCCGATAATGGGAAATATCAGCAAAGACAATTATCAAACAATAATAATATAAAATACCAACGCAAAGAATTATCAATCAATAAAATAAAATATCGAATAAGAATTACTGTGAAAATTATTGAGTAGTGCCATCTTACGTAAGGATCAATAATTCAACAATACTGCAATACCGTGCGCATCGCATGCAACCACGCCAGACATCAGATTTTAACCACCGGGTATTCCAATGGTCCTTAATTCAGTAATAACTACGCCTTAATTTGCAACAACTACTCCGTTATTTATAACCACCCAAACTTTGTCGCTTTCTCATCCAATCGCTTTCAAGTTATGGGGCCCACATACGGTCATTACCTTCGCATTTAATATTCCCTTGACAAAGATTTAATATTCTACTTTACCAAACGAATATTCCCGACAAAGATTTAATATTCCACCACCAATCGAATATTCCCCGACAAAATGAATATTTTATAACCACTTGCTTTATTTTGAAATATTTATGTATTTAACCCTTTACTATCCACATTAATCAAATCAACCTTTACTATTTCAAAATAATAAATAAAGGAAATTCCTTTTTATTTAAAAAAATTTCGGTCTTACAACCTCCTCCTTATGAAATTTCGTCCTCGAAATTGACGACGTGACGACTGTGTTTCAAAAGGTAAAGATACCTCGCTTTCATTTTCGCTTTCCAACTCCTGTGTCATTTCCTCAATAAAGATGGTTTCTCCACAAAACTTTAACTTATGGTATAACCTCGATGACATAGGTCATGTTCTTTCCTCTACAAAATCTTGACAGTACCTCCTCGTGACGTTAAGTCTTCTGCTATCTCGTCTCTGGTTCTAACTCAATGACGTGTTTCGTCATCCACATATTTACGTAACATCGATACGTGAAAAACATTATGAACACGCCATCATACTTGGTGGTAAAACGAGTCTATAGGCCACGGCTCCTATTCGATCGAGAATTTCAAATGGATTAATAAATCGAAGGTTCGAGCTTTCCTCACCTCACCGATTCTCGCTTTTAAAATAACAACTTCTTGCACCTCCTTCTTCAAATTCATCACCCGCGGTGTAGGCTTGAAATGCCTTTTAACTTTATCGATTAAAGTCGATTATACTCAGATATCATCACGTATCAGATATCATCACGTGGGTACCTAGAGTTTTCATCTCCATCTCTATTATTTGTATATTATACTGAAATGAGTCTTTGACAATATTGTACTCGTGATTTGTATACGATCTTCTACTCAACACGCCGCCTACCACGCTCGCTTTTCCAGGATGGCATGGTCGTAACACGTGTCTTTGAAATGAGTCTCCTCTCGAGTTCTTCAAGCTCTTCCCACATTCCTTGCTCCATTCGAATTTTGTATCTTTTCGAGTCATTTAAGTTAATGGAATAGCGATTCGAGAATATCCTTCAACGAATCTCCGATAATAACCAACTAAGCTTCTGTAAAGCTACGATTTCGATTCTCGACTTAGGTTGCTTCTCAACCGCGACTCATATCCCAACCTTGATAAGACGTCACAATGACACCTATCGCTTTACTATCGCATCGAATATGACGTCCCTTACAGAGAGTCTCGCTTAGTGCATTCCACAAAGGAAGTCACCGGATAAAGGCTCGTGTATCAAATTTATAGTTGAATTTTTAACTCCTCAAGTTCAATAGAGCCATTCGATATGAGATTTTAGAAATGAGTTTTGTACCGGGTTCAAAGTCGATACAAAATTTAATATCGGTCTTTGGGAGTAAGCCAAGAAATTCTTCAGAAATACGTCAGAAAATCAATAACAACAGAATATTATTCAAATCGACGTGTCTTTATTCAAATCCATAATACGGACTAAGAAAACTTGACATCCGTAATAAACGAATGACTTCACGGCTTTGATATGAAAATGTTTGACTACAATGTTTTGATTGCTTGAGTTCAATAATGTGTTTCTTAGGAATATGAAAACTAACAACCTTACAAAAGCAATCAATTTTGGCAATGATGAGTAGTTAACCTTAAAATCACATCAAAAACAAATATCTCTATAGAAATAAGGTTAACAGTAATGTGATAGTACCAACTGAATCAAGCAAGATTTTTAAACAATGGATGTAATGAAAGTTTCTCTAACGGAGTCTCCATAAATAGGTCAAAGTCTAATTTCTCCGTAGTCAAGTTCAAACGTTGAAGCGCAAGCAAAGAGAGATAAAAGAATGGGTAGAACCGAGTATCTAGTAAGGTATAAACTTCGCAAGAATTTATAATTAACTAACCCGCTAACTTCGTTCGTTTCCTCGCATTTTGACCAATCACAACAAACGCCTTCCGGAATCGCTGACTTTGACTTTTCTCGGGACATCTTTTGAGTCACCGTCCCTACCGAACTAGGTTTCGCCATCGCATAACTCGAAGCGATATGTCCTTCCTTTCCACAATTATAGCATACCTTGAATCTGCTGTGGGCGCTTTGAATCGATATGTCCTCTTTTCCGCATTTTTAGTAGCATATGACCGGGTGGTCGTTCTCCTCCCTTAAAACTAGTTGCTATGATGGCGGCGACGCCTTCACACGGTCGTTGTTGAATCTCCTCTTTAAAATCTCCTCCCACTCGCTTCTTCTATTTTCATGGCCACGATTACCACCAGTAGTGGTAACCGCCTTTGTCCGTATTCTTCTTTCTCCGCCGGGTTATCGTTATTCGATGACTCGCTATCTTGATATGATCCTCGTTATGGTCCCTCGGTTGAACGTATTTCGTTATCTCGCCTAAATAATCGAGCCTGCTTTACAACATCCTAATAGAGAGAAAATTTATGAGAAATGAGATATCGACGTATCTGGGTTTCAAACCTCTAAGAAACATCCGCCATACGCTCCTCATTCTCCACCAAATGAGGTGCAAACTAGATAACTCCGCGAACTTCGCCAGATCTTTGACACCGCCATGTTATTCTCGCTTCCAATCTAATAAACTCCACTTCCTTCATACGACTAATACTTTCGTGGAAGTACTTGTCATTGAACTATTTCAAACGCTCTCCCACGACACGCCGAAAAGTAATTGAATGGGTACGCTTCACGATTCCCACCAATAATCACGCTCGCCACTAACATAAAAGTAGCGAATGGAACTTTCTGTTCTTCGCATCCCAAGACATCGAATATCTTGGTAATTTGCTTGACCCATGTTTTCCGCCATGATCGGATCCGCTTTCCCAATCTCGTGGTCCCAACTTCAATCGCTTGGGTCGTGACCACCCGTGAATTGCTATCATCTCCTCCTCAGATTTTGAACACGAGTCTCCTCGTCGATTTTGCATGAATCGCAAAAAGCTTCTAAACATCCCTCGCTCATCATCTCGCCAAGGTGTTATTCACGGAGGTACATTGCCACTGTTGTTGCGTTTCTCCTCATTGTTAAGTCTGACATCTCCTCCTGGTCTCATTTACACCACTATTAATATTCTCAAATCGACATTCTCAATTCATCGCCATAAAACAAGGGTTAATTAAGGAAATCAATATATCACATAATATCCCTATATAACGACCAACTAACAAATAAGCTTAGTAGGACACACTAGCAAAGGATTTACTCGCCTCTCCCTCCTAGTTCTATTCCCCGATCTCCGCCAGATCATATCCCTAAGCTCGATATTAACCGTGACGACCCCAAAATAGGTCCATTCCATCCAACCCATTCTCGAGTCGCCAAATACATGGTACGTAAACAACTACAACTTTATTATCACAACAATAAAATCGCTGTGAGTTTAAATACAAATATTATCTTCTGATAAATATTTATACTCAAATAAATCCTCATCACATTTATTGATACATTATTTTACAATAATGGTGAGGACTACTAAACAACTCTCTCTAGAACCTTCATTCCATACCCCGACTAAGACTCGCTACATTCTCGCCTCCCGAGAAGAAAAATGGAACAACAAGGAAAAGGGTGAGCTCAACTAGCCCAAAGAAAGAATGTTATGACTAAGATAATATACAACAAATTATCGTTAGTCTCCAACAGGAAAAATCTGATAGAATACAATAGTATAACAAGTTTCGATCAATATTCGCAATGAAATAATAATTCATGTAAGAGTTACGTAGAGAATGAAATCTACTATAATCTATGAATTTAATGGTCCATCATCAATATTTTATCCTCAGTAACATCAATCAATATTCATCTCAAATCAAATATTCATCTTTTCACTACAGTGCCAAAGATATTCATCAATCCACCATGTTCATCTCAACACTGCTCATCTTTGCACTAAAGGCCAAAGATATTCATCAATCGGTCATGTTCATCTCAACACTGCTCATCTTTGCACTACGTGCCAAAGATATTCATCAATCCATTATGTTCATCTCAACACCTATTCATCTTTGCACTACAGTGCCAAAGATATTCATCGATCATTCATGTTCATTTAAACACCGCTCATCTTTCTGCACTACAAAATAAAGATATTCAATAATATCATCATTTAAGACCGAGGATGATGAAAAATATTTTTAAAGAACGAATCCAAAGAAACAAAATGACAAGGATTAAGGATTAAGGATTCGTACTTTGTTTTATCCATGTCCAATAATACCTCAAAATAATCATAGTGGTGTAAAATTCAAGAATGATCAAAACATGGATACAATCAAAGCTAAGATCCGTATTAGATATTTTGACTTAAAAGAAGAAATTTTATTTTTCTATGAATAAAGGCCAGATACGTGAATAGTGTCGATACGTGAATAAAGGCCAGATACGTGAATAATAACTCCGACACCAAAAGATAGAAATTCCACAAAAAACATCTTCACGCTTTCATGAATAGTACTCGTGAATAAGAAACTCGTGAATAAGAACTCATGAATAAGTAACTCGTGAATAAGAAACTCACTCATGAATAGTAACCCCGATATGAAAAAGTTCCAAATTTGATAAAAACTTCAGATCAACATTTCAAAGATAATGATATCAAAGAAATAATATCATTACGAAAAAAAATAATATCCCTTACCTCAAAGAATCAAGATTTGGAAGGAAAGGCTCAAGGATGATCTTGAATGAAACTTGTAATCGAACAAAGAACTCTCAAAGTATCTAAATACTCACAAAATACGCCAATAATATAGAGAGAGAGAGAGAAAACTTTGTTTCGGTGTGATTTTCAATTCTAACTTAGCCCTCTATTTATAGAAAAATGTTAAATTACCACCAAGCAGACTTGACTTGCAACCACGATGGCTTTTACCTCGCTACTATTGCCACCCACCACATTTGAAATAAAATTCAGCACATTTTTTTCACCAACCACAAGTGGGGCCCACTCAATTCTAGAATTTTCCACCAAAATCAATTATAAACCTAATTTCCTAATCCGACACCTCTTAAAATTCACAACAAATCATTCGTGCATTTTTTAATTCGTTCAAAATTTGTGGACATATACTCAACTTATGTATGTATAACATATCCAAAAATTACAACGATCCAACGGTTTGATTAAAAATTATAACCCCGCAATATATCTCTCAAACCCCGATTTGATTTTTAACACCTCCAATCCGATAAAATAATCGATAAAACACCTCAACAATAATTTCTTCATTTATAACCACATAAATAAATCCATCATTTATATCCACATAAAATAAATATTTCTTTATCATATGAATCAATAATTAATTATTCACAAATAATATTACGTAATCACAATTATTATACAACCAAAGCCGCTCCTCCTGCGAAAGAGGGGCTTTCCGATAAGGATCTCTCCTTCATGCGCCTTGCAATTAGGTGACCAAACCTCTCCTTGATGTAACTTTCTAGACATTGCCAATAATGTTATCTAATAATATTATTCAAATAATATGAATTATTGATCCGATAATGGGAAATATCATGCGTTGACAATTATTGAAACAATAATAATATAAAATACCAACGCAAAGAATTATTGAATCAATAAAATAAAATATCGAATAAAGAATTCACCGTGAAAATTATTGAGTAAAGGCCATCTTACGTAAGGATCAATAATTCAACAATACGTATGCAATACCGTGTCTTCTCGCAAGAACCACGCCAGACATCAGATTTTTAACCAACCGGTATTCCAATGGTCCTAATCTGTGAATAACTATACCTTAATTGTAATAACTACGCCAAGTTATTTATAACCACCCAAACTTTGTCGCTTTCCTCATCCAATCGCTTTTTTCACATGTGGGGCTACACATGGTCATACCGTCGCATTTAATATTCCCCGACAAGATTTAATATTCTACGACCAAACGAATATTCCCCGACAAGATTTAATATTCCACCACCAATCGAATATTCCCCACAAAATGAATATTTTATAACCACTTGCTTATTTTGAAATATTTGCGTATTTAACCCTTTACTATCCACATTAATCAAATCAACCCTTACTATTTCAAAATAATAAATAAAGGAAATTCCTTTTTATTTAAAAAAATTTCGGGGTCTTACAACGACAATATAATTCAGTAACAAAATCCATTTTAGATTGTAACCAAAGTAACCAAGTCAGTACTATAATTAGTAACCAGTGTAACCAATGTAACCAGTATAATCAAATCAGCACTATAATTAGTAACCAAATTCATTTTAGACTGTAACCAAAGTAACCAAGTCAGCATTTACTCAGTAACCAAGACAACACTATAATTTTACATAGTAACCAAGTCAACATTAGTCAGTAACCATTATAGTTTTACACAGTAACCAAGTCAGTATTAGTCAGTAATCAAAATAATGTTACATAGTAACTAAATCAGCAGTAGTCAGTAACCAATTCAACATCAATTAGCAATTTTATGCAGTAACCAAGACAACATTAATCAGTAAATAAGACAACAATAGTCAGTTTAATGTTTCGCAGTAACTAAAATAGAATAGTCAGTAACCAATTCAGCATTAGACAGTAACCAATATAATGTTAATCAGTAACCAAATAAAAATTAGTAAGTAACCAAGTCATCATTTTTCAATAACCAATCAACATTGTTCAGTAATATTATTCACTAATCATTATAATATTACACACAACCAACTTAGCAATATACAGTAACCATATAATGATACACAGTAACCGAATCAGCATTAATTAGTAACCAATATATTGTTACACATAATCCAATACATCATTCGATAGTAACCAAGACAGCGTTAGACAGTATCCAAAAACAACATTAGAAAGTAACCAACAGTTGCATGAAGGTAATCAAATTATTTGATGAGTAACCATTAATATTCAAAAATCAGTAGAACTCATTTAAAAATTATAAAGCTATCAAATAAACATTATTTAGCAAACAAATACACAATAAACAGTAATCAATTTATATCTATTTAGTAACCATAATAGAAAACATATCAATGAATCAACAAATCGTTACAGGAATTTGTAGTAACCATTTTAAATTGTGAAAAACTTAAGAAAGGTTAGCAATATAGGAATTCGTAAAAAACAGAGGTAACTATATGCATATGAATTTTAAACTCACATACCTAAGTATTCAGTTTTTTAGCGAAGTTGCTGCGATTTTTTTACTGAACTTCAACAATCACGGTAGTTCGATTGTTTTTGGTTACTGAAATCGAAGTTGCTGTTGATTTTGTATGCTATTTTGTGATCTCAGCTTGCAGTCTCGATGAAGCCTTCTCCGATCTCAGTGGTGTGTCGCGCCAGAAGAATTGGATTTCTCCGATTTCAAAGATGAATGTTATGTTCAGACGCTTGATTTTAGGAGCGGTTGGATATCGGTAACTGGCGTGTAGGGAGAAAAAAGATCCGTAATTTTAGCAAGCCTAATATTATGTTGACGTTATTTTTGTAATTATATTGTTTGTGTTTTATTTTTGTAAATACTTTCTATATGTTGTATATTAGTGTTAATGTGACGCCCCCAAAATAGGAATACATCACATATTCTGAGTCGCCAAATACATGGTACAGAATAAAAATACAATCTTAATTATACAACAAGAGAGCTGTGAGTTTAAATACAAATATTATCTTCTAGATATTATCCACTCTTAGAATAAGTCCTCGTTATATTTATTGTCACACTATTTAACAGAATAGTGAGGACTACTAGCTAACACTATCATCCGGACCATAACTCCGTTCCCCGACTCGTCCCAAATTTACGCTCTCATTTCACAAGAAGAACAAAGAAAGAAAGGGTGAGCTCAACTAGCCCAAGAAGAAATATTATGACTAAGATAATGCGTAATAAATTATCATTAGCCTTCAATAATGTTAAACCGATAAAATACAATAGACATCAAGTTTAACTGCAATGATCAAGCAATCCATTAAAAGAGTCAAGTAGAAATAAAATCTACTATCTTTTATGATTTAAAAGTTTTTCATCACTTTTATCATTTGAGACTCGACTTTTATAAATAATCCACATCATCCCCGCACTACTACCAAGGATATTCATTAGTGGTCACGACCACAAATTCCATGCACTACGGGCCAAGGATATTTGTGTATTCATCAATGGTCATGATCATGCCAACAACTGTCCATCAATGCACTATGGGCCAATGAGGACTTTTATAACATCATTTGTAATATTACGGTCATGATTACACCGAAAAATCCCTGGTCATAATCATACCAAGTCCATCTATGCACTACAGGCCACAGATGACTTTCAAAAAAAATATAAACATGAGGATGATGACAATGATATAATAATTCAATAAAATAAGTTCACGAATTAATTTATTCAGGAACTAATAATGTCCAAATTGTCAACATGATACTGCTTTGTAGAGTAAAATTCAAGAATGCTCAGAAGAATATTTCCATGAAAATACTGGATGAAGCACAAATATCAAGGATATTCCACTAATTTCATAGAGTATAGATGTCAAAATTTTAACCAACTGAGTATAATAACGAATGGAATAACAAAAGAAATCACCATGCATGCGGTACTTCACATAGATAGGTTATTCCAATGAATAATAATAAAAGCGGAACCAAGTCGTGAAATTCACAATCGGCTGTGATGTTCCAATGTAATAATAAGTGCGGAATAATAAATAATGGAACCAGTCCTGTAAAACACATGCATGTGATATTCCGCCGTAATAATAAAGACTTTAATAATAAATAATAGAACTAGGTCCATGTAAAAAACACATTCGAGCGGATATTCCGGCTGTAATAATAAAGACGGAATAATAAATAATGGAACCGAAATCTAATGTAAAACACATGATATAGATATTCCAATGTAATAATAAAGATGTAATAATGAAGAATGTCACCAAGTATAGGGTAGTCCAGCATGATACAAGTTATTCCAATGTAACAATAAAGAAATGGAATAACGGAAGTTCTCTTCTTGAATACAAAAGAAACAACACCCTTACCGTAAAAGATCTGGATATAAGAGTAGGAAGTAGCGAAATACTTTTCTATAGTTTCTATAATTTTCTCTCTCGAGTTTCAAATTGAATTTGTAAGAAATAATGAAGGAATGAGCTTCTATTTTATAGATAATGGAAAGGAACTCGTAAGGATTTCTTCACGATGAAATAATTCAAAGACTCACTGGATGAAAATTTTGATACTACATATTCAAATTGTCAAACCTTCAACCAATCATAACAAAGCAAGACAAAATATAATATATATATATATAAACCCACATGTTATAAATATATATATATATATATATATAATACTAACTACCTCTATTATAATTCAACTCCATTCCCTCACCATTTTCCACTCACATAATAAACATATATACTATAATCATACACACATCACTTTCACCCTTTCTTTTCCCTCACCACTTCCCACTCACACACATATTATATTATATATACACACTCACACATAACAACCTTATATACATAAACTCCCTCCCCTATACGTATCTCTCTCCCACCCCCAATTCCAAAATTAGTTTTTCAACACATATGGGCCCCACATGTGGGCCCCACCTTTAAATAATTTTTATCGATTATTTTAAAAATGGGTAAATGGAGATTCATAAAATAAGCAAAACTTACACAAATACCTCATAAAAATCACATTAATAATTTTAACAACATTTATCACCTTTATTATAATTCACAATATTAATCGACTGTGTCGCTCCTGTGAAAGAGGGCTTTCCAATAAGGATTTTTCCCTATCATGCGCAATTAGGTGACCAAACCTCTCCTCGCGTAACTTCTAGACATCTTTAATATTGGAATTTATAATATTAATAACTCTATCATTTCAATTATTGATTTAATAATATATAAAATATCGATAATAATTAAATCAAATAACGTGAGATACTACGCAACAATTACTATATAAGAATAATTGAACAAAACCGAGTGACTTCTCACGTAAGCATTAATAATCAATACTGCGTGTGCTACTCTTGTGTAACCAATGCCAGACATCGTCTTTTTTTACTACCGAGTAGTTCATCAAAGATAATCTGCAAAACTTCCGCCGTTATTTTTAATAAAATATTTTTTGTCGCTTTCAATCCGATAATAATTCCATTGTAGGGTCCACTAATAATTGTGCTTGCCGCATTTAATATTCCCCGACATAAAGAATATTCCCCACCAATCGAATATAATACAACAACTTGCATACTTTGCAAAATTTATAAATACTACCCACAACTATAACATTATATCAAATCCACACCATAATATTCAAAAAAAATATTTCGAGAAATTTAAATCTTTATTTATAAAATCTGGGGTCTCACAATCTCCCCTCCTTATGGAATTTCGCCCTCGAAATTTACGTACGTACCTGATATGCCGAACAGGTGAGGATACCTTGACTTCACTTCAAATTCTAACTCTTGAGGTAGAACCTTTGAGTTTTGAATACGATTCTTCTTATCCAAGATTTTAACACGTATCTCCTCATACGTTAAATCTTTTGCTATCTCGTCTGGTTCTAAATTAATAATGTGGTTCGGGTCATCCAGATATTTACGTAACATCGATACGTGATAAACGTTATGAACATGCAACATATTTGGGGGTAAAACGAGCCTATAAGTCACAGTTCCTACTCGATCTAGGATTTCAAATGAGCCAATAAGATCGAGGGTTGAGATTTCCTCTCTTCTTTGATTCTTGCTTCTAGAATAA
Organism: Panax quinquefolius; assembly: GCA_020205615.1. Classification (NCBI taxonomy): domain Eukaryota; kingdom Viridiplantae; phylum Streptophyta; class Magnoliopsida; order Apiales; family Araliaceae; genus Panax; species Panax quinquefolius. Next base: position 125,415,080 of record CM035168.1, read on the forward strand.
CGCCTCTTGAACCTTCTTCTTCACATTCATCGATTCTCAGTGTGTGTGAATGGCTTTTTAACTTTATCGATTAAAGTCGATTCTACTCAGTATATTCATTATCTTCATACGGGTCCCTAGAGTTTTTAACTCTATCTTCATCATTTATATGAAATGAGTCTTTGTGTTAATAACATCGCACTTTCGTAAACGCGTCGATCTTCTTCTTCTCAACACGCCGCCTATCACGCTTTGTTTTCCCACGATGGTATTAAATGAATACGATCGTAATCTTCAATATTTCGAGTCAACGCTTTTAAGCGCGTATTACGCTCATTTTAGTTGAATAAATATTTGAGGGTTTTAGAAATGATGTTTTGTATTGGGTCAATACAAAATTCGATTTCACGCCTAGGGTAGACTAAGAAGTCTTCAAGAATACGTCAGAAATTTTATTAACGTTAGAAATATCATTCAAATCTGTGACCCTCATCCAAGACTTGGATAAGACGTCACATTGATACCTATCAACTTGCCATCTTCATTCACGATGTCGCCACGAAAGTCCGGGCTTCGCAGCATTCCACACAAGAAGTCAACACCGAAAGGATCGGGCTCTTTACTTATGGCTTGATATGACAATGATCGACTTTAGTGGTTTGGTTACTTTGAATTCGCATAACAGGCTGGTTAGGAGTATAAAAGCTAACAACCTTACGAAAAGCATGATGAGTATTTAACCAATCGTTTAAAAAAATCACATCAAAGGCAAATATTTTTAAAGAGATAAGATCGACAGGTAACGTGAAAATGTTGATTTGAATCAACAAGATTTATAAATAGTGGTGGTAACGAAGGCTCCTACTAACGAAGTTTCAACCAATAAGTCAAAGTCTAACTTCTCCGGAGTCAAATTTAAACGTTGAACGCAAGCAAGAGAGATAAAATAATAGGTAGAACCGGTCTCTTATAAGGTACAGACTTCGCAATAATTTATAATTAACTAACCCGTGCTAACTTCGTTTGGGTTACTCGCTTTTTGAGAAGTCACGAAAAACGCTCTCCCTTGAACTACCGATTTTGTCTTTTCTGGAACGATCTTTGGTGCCTCCATCCTAGATGAACTTGTCTTTGGTGAACGACAAAATCAGGCTAGGTGACCTTCTTTTCCACAATTATAACATGCTTTGGACTAAGATCACGCAGCTTTGACCGATATGTCCTCCCTCCGCATTTGAAACATATGATAGGTGGTCGTTCTCCTTCCTTAACAACGGGTGCTGGTGCTGACGTCTTTCCATCATTGTTGAATTTCCTCTTCTTAAAATGTCAATTCTTATTATTTTGGCCATGATTACCACTGAAGTGGTTACCATTTCTGGCATGTTGATTCCCTTCACGCTTATTTTCATCGCTTTGATGACTGCTATCACTGGTATTATCATTTTGTTTACCGCTTCTTTTTTGGTTGGGTTGACTCATTATCACGCCTCAAAAATCGAGCCCTATTAACAACATCCCCAATACAATAAGATATCGACGTATCTCGTGTTTCAAACCTCTTAAAAATATTCACGCCATTCTCTTCTCATTATCAACCAAATGGGACGCAAATCGGACAACTCTATGAACTTAGCTTCGTCTTCGCGACACATTCGTATTGTTGTTTTTTTTGACGCCCCCCAAAATTAGGTATACATCACCCATCTTGGGTCGCCACTTACATGGTATGTAATTTAAATACAACTTACTAACATAACTGCCGTGGTACAATACGATATAAATCGTGAGTTTAAATACAAATATCGTCTACTAGATATTATACAAACTCAAAAAGGAGTCCTCATTACAATTATTATCACACTATTTCACGGAATAGTGAGGACTACTAATGCTATCTTCGGGACCATCACTGTTTCCACGACTCGTCCCAAATTTATATTTTCATTTCTCAAGAGAACAAAGAAAGAAAGGGTGAGCTCAACTAGCCCAAAGAAGAAATATTATGACTAAGATAATGCGAATAAATTATCAATAGTCTTCAACAATGTTAAACCGATAAAATACAATGATAACAACCGGTTTAATCTGCAGTGAATATGCAATCCATTAAAAGAGTCAAGTAGAAAATAAAGTCTACTATCTTTTAGGTTTTAAAGGTTTTTCATCATCAAGTATAAATTGAGACTCGACTTTAATAAATATTCCACATCATCGAATCACCCCGCACTACTACTGCCAGGATATTCTTTAAGATCACGACCACAATTATTCATGACTACGGGCCAAGAATATTTGTGTATTCATTAATGGTCATGATCATGCCAACAATCGTCCATCAATGCACTACGACCACCGAGGATTTTTACCACATCATTTGTAACATTATGGTCATGATTACAATCGAATAGTCTCTCGGTCATAATCATACCAAGTCCATCTATGCACTACAGAAAGCCACGATGACTTTAAAAAATATAAACATGAGGATGATGACAATGATATAAGAATTCAATAAAACAAGTTCAAGAATTATTTTATCCGGAATTATTAACGTCCAAATTATCAACACGATCTTTGTTTTGTAGAGTAAAAATCAAGAATGATCGGAAGAATATTTTCATGAAAAGATCTTTGGATGAAACGCAAATATCAAGGATATTCCACTAATTTCATGGAGTATAGAAGTCAAAGTTTTAACCAACCGGGTATAATAAAGAATGGAATAACAAAAGAAATCACCATGCATGCGATAGATCAAGCATGCATGTGTTATTCCAATGTAATAATAAAGAACGGAACCAGTCGTGTGAAATTCACACCGGCTGTGATGTTCCAATGTAATAATAAAGATGGAACCAGGATCCTGTAAAACACACGATAGGATATTCCAACAGAATAATAAAGATTTTAACCAGTCCTAAAAACACATGCATGGATGTTCCAACGAGAATAATAAAGATTTTAACCAGTCCCGTGTAAAACACACGCATGGATGTTCCAACGTAATAATAATAAAGATTTTAACCAGTCCTGTAAAAAACCTGCATGAGCAGGATGTTCCAATGTAATAATAGAAGAATGTCACCAAGTATAGGGTAAACCACTTATACAAAAGTTATTCCAATGTAATAATAAGCAATGGAATAACAACAGCTTCTCTTCATGAATAAGAAAGAATAACACCCCTTACATTTGGTAGGAGATTGAATATCGCAGCGGTGTAGTAAGAATAAAATACTCTTCTTCTTTCTCTTTATTCTCTATACTTTCTCTCTATAGCTTGAATGAATTAAGTGAAAATAATGAAGCCCTAGGCCTCTATTTATAGAAGATTTCTAGCTTAGCACCTTAGTGTGAAAAGGCAAGTGGCTTGACGACTAATGATGTGAAAAGAAAAGTGGTTTGGCGCTTTGTAATGTGAAACGACAAGTGGTTCGGCAGAATGTGAAAGCGACAAGTGGTTCGACGTCTGGTAAAGGTAATTACTATTAACGAAGGTAAATACTATCGACGAAGGTAAATACTATTCACAAGGGTAATTACTATCGACGAAGGTAATTACTATTGACGAAGGTAAATACTATTCACAAGGGTAATTACTATCGACGAAGGTAATTACTATCAAGAAGAGACTCTTAGATGATGACATATATTGAGCCCCCATAAAATAATCAAACTTACCACAAATCATTTTTTCATCAACACATATTTAATCTTTCAACAATTATTAATCATTTATAACTTGTCGTCTCAATTATTGATTTAATACTATAACATATTATACTGAGATGATACTTGTGACAATAATCAATCAATAATATAAGAGATATGATCAAAGAATTCTCGTAGTAATAATTGAGTATAATTTGGTGACTTCTCACGTAAAGATCAATAATCAATCACCGTGTCTTACTACGCAACTACACGTAGACATCGCTTTTTTACCAAGGTAGTTTAACAGCTTTTAATTGGTAACACCTCCGCCGTTATTTTTATAAAATGTTTTTGTCGTTTTCTCAATCCGAATAATAATTCTATTATGGGGTCCACCAATGATTGAGCCATTGTCATTTAATATTCCTAACAAAAAGAATATTCCCAGACCAAACGAATATTTTATAACAACTTGCATACTTTGCAAAATTTATAAATATTACCCACAACTATAACATTATATCAAATTTATTCCATAATATTCAAAAATAATATTTATAGAAAAAATTCATCTTTATTTATAAAAGCTGGGGTCTTACAGTTTTGCTCCAACTTGATAAACTCCACCTCCTTCATGTGACGAATACTTTCAGGAAAGTACTTGTCATTGAACAACTCTTGGAACTTCTCCCAAGACATCTTGAGTGCGTCAGGCTGGGTACGTTTTACAGATTCTCACCAATAATCTGCCTCTTTACGTAACATAAAGGTGGCAAAGGGAACCTTTTACTCCTCGGAGCATCCCAAGACATCAAATATCTTAGTCATCTGCTTTAACCACGTCTCCGCCTTAAGTGGTTCTGGCTTTCCCAAAAACTCTGGTGGTCCCAACTCCTTGAATTGTTTAGCGGTGACCGATCGTGGGTTGCCATTATTTTTACCTGCATTATTAACAGGAGCCGCCTTCGCCTGATGTTGCATGAATTCTAAAAAGCTCCTAAACGTATAGTCGTTCAATCGATCAATCGGTTTGTTGTTTACGGGAGGATTATCGCCATCCTGCTGCTCATTGTCCCGATTATTGATCCATGGAGACTCAACGGTCTCCTCGTGGCTCCATTGATATTCTCAACATTCTCGGATGTCATTTTCAAATCTCGCCACAAAATAAGGGTTAAATAACATATCACATATTATCCCTATACTCGACCGACCAATTTAAATATCAAATAAACTTAGGTAGGTCATACTAAATAAAGAAATTCCCGCTCTCCCCCTCCCAATTCTTGTCTCACATCTTAGCCGTGGATCATATCCTAAGCTTTGATACCAACTGTGACGCTCCCAAAATAGGAATACATCACCTATTCTGAGTCGCCAAATATATGGTACAGAATAAAAATACAATCTTAATTATACAACAAGAGAGCTGTAAGTTTAAATACAAATATTGTCTTCTAGACAATATCCACTCTCAGAATAAGTCCTCATTACATTTATTGTCACACTATTTAACAGAATAGTGAGGACTACTAGCTAACACTATCATCTGGACCATCACTCCGTTCCCCGACTCGTCCCAGTTACGTTCTCATTTCCTGAAGAGAACAGTGAAAGAAAGGGTGAGCTCAACTAGCCCAGTAAGAAATATTATGACTAAGATAATGCAGAATAAATTATCATTAGCCTTCAACAATGTTAAACCGATAAAATACAATAGACATCAAGTTTAACTGCAATGGATCAAGCAATCCATTAAAAGAGTCAAGAGAGAATAAAATCTACTATCCTTTATGATTTAAAAAGTTTTTATCACTTTTATCAATCGAGACTCGAATTAATAAATAATCCACATCATCCTCGCACTACGACCAAGGATATTCATTAGGTCACGACCACAAATTCCATGCACTACGGGGCAAGAATATTTGTGTATTCATCAATGGTCATGATCATGCCAACAATCGTCCATCAATGCACTACGGGCCAATGAGGACTTTTATCACATCATTTGTAACATTACGGTCATGATTACACCAAAAATCCTCAGTTATAATCATACCAAGTCCATCTATGCACTACTGAAGCCACGTATGACTTTCAAAAAATATAAACATGAGGATGATGACAATGATATAATAATTCAATAAAATAAGTTCACGAATTAATTTATTCAGGAACTAATAACGTCCAAATTGTCAACATGATACTACTTTGTAGAGTAAAATTCAAGAATGCTCAGAAGAATATTTCCATGAAAATACTGGATGAAACGCAAATATCAAGGATATTCCACTAATTTCATAGAGTATAGAAGTCAAAATTTTAACCAACTGAGTATAATAACGAATGGAATAACAAAAGAAATTACCATCCATGCGGTACTTCACATAGATAGGTTATTCCAACAAGATAATAAAAACGGAACCAGGTCAGGTGAAATTCACACTGACAGGATGTTCCAACAGAATAATAAGTGCGGAATAATAAATAATGGAACCATTCCCATAAAACACATGTATGTGATATATTCCGGCGAATAATAAAGACTTTTAATAATAAATAATGGAACTAGTCCTGTAAAAACACACAGATGTGATATTCCAAATGTAATAATAAAGACGGAATAATAAATAATGGAACCAAGTCGATGTAAAACACGCATGTGATATTCCAAATGAATAATAAAGATGTAATAATAGAAAGAATGTCACCAAGTATAGGGTAGCAGCATATCAGTTATTCCAATGTAACAATAAAGAAATGGAATAACGGAAGTTCTCTTCTTGAATACAAAAGAAACAACACCCCTTACCGTAAAAGATCTGGATATAAGAGTAGGGAAGTAGCAGAATACTTTTCTATAGTTTCTCTATAATTTCTCTCTCTGGAGTTTCAGTGAATTTGTAAGAAATAATGAAGGAATGAGCTTCTATTTATAGGATAATGGAAAGGAACTGTGTAAGGATTTCTTCACAGATGAAATAATTCAAAGACTCACGGATGAAAATTTTGATACTACATATTCAAATTGTCAAACCTTCAACCAATCATAACAAAGCAAGACAAAATATAATATATATATATATATATATATATATATATATATATATAATACTAACTACCTCTATTATAATTCAACTCCATTCCCCACCATTTCCCACTCACATAATAAACATATATACTATAATCATACACACATCACTTTCACACCTTTTCTTTTCCCCACCACTTCCCAATCACACACATATTATATTATATATACACACTCACACATAACAACTTTATATACATAAACTCCTCCCTCCCTATCGTCTCTCTCCCACCCCCAATTTCAAAATTAGTTTTTCAACACATATGGGCCCCATACGTGGGCCCCACCTTTAAATAATTTTCTGGAGATTATTTTAAAAAATAGGTAAATGGAGATTAAATAAAATAAGCAAAACTTACACAAATACATCATAAAAAATCATATTAATAATTTTAACAACATTTATCACCTTTATTATAATTCACAATATTAATTGACCAATCGTTCCTGGAAAGAGAACTTTCGATAAGGATTTCTCCCTATTGGTAGCAGCCTTGATTAGGTGACCAAACCTCTCCTCGATGTAACTTCTGACATCGTTAATATTGCAATTTATAATATTAATAACTCTGTCATTTCAATTATTGATTTAATAATATAAAAATATCGACAATAATTAAATCAAATAACGTGAGATACTATCGCAACAATTACTATAAAGAATAATTGAACAAAAATCGGTGACTTCTCACGTAAGCATTAATAATCAATACTGGTATTGCTACTATACAACCACGCGACATCAGCATGTTTTTACTACAAAGAGTAGTTCAACAGTATTAACGGTAAAACTTCCGCCGTTATTTTTAATAAAATATTTTTGTGCCGTCGTACGAATATTCCCCGACACAAAGAATATTCCCTGACCAATCGAATATAATACAACAACTTGCATATTTTGCAAAATTTATAAATACTACCCACAACTATAACATTATATCAAATCCACACCATAATATTCAAAAAAAATATTTTGAGAAATTTAAATCTTTATTTATAAAATCTGGAGTCTCACAGTTAAGGACCCTTATTTTAATTCGTCAAACCCATCCACTTCTCTCTCGTTTCTTTAATGTATAATAAATGTGTAATCAAAAAATAAAATATTCTTTTTAATTACACGTTAGCTCAATTATGGCCTACCCAAATAACTAAGTCATCAATTTATGACGTGATAAATTCAATTAAATAAAAAAAAAAAAAATTAATAGTTCAATCATCTAATTAATAAAATTAAAAAATGTATAACGTATAATTTAAAATAATAATTTATATTTAAACCCAGCTTCATCAACTCCAACAGCCCATTCCTAACCTCAGTTTAAGTTTATGAAAATTTGGACTTTAATTTTATAAACTTGTGGGATTTTGACTTTTATATAAAATTTTGCAGCTTATATAATATTAATAAAAATAAATATATACACAATGAATATATATGAAAATTAGATATAAATCTTTTATAATTTTATTTATTTATATTTTGATCCTCAATTATTTTTGTCAAGTGTGAGGAGTTTTTCCACATTGATAATCAATTTTACATTAGTAGTAGTATTAAATAAGGCCCCCACCCCACGTGTAATGATGATTACTCGTGAAAATTACGGTGTCCTTTCCCTGTTAAATCAGTACTCCTACATTAAATGATTAGGATTTCAGTTGGATAAATTAGTATCCCAATTAAATTATTTTTTTATGATTTAACGGCTGGGTGAAAAGTAGAAATCGCAGATTCCAAATTCTAAATAAATCTATCTATTCAATTCTACATATAGATTTTGGAACAGAATTTGTTTTCCTCTTTTCACCCAACGGAACTATAAAAAGATTGAAGTTCCGTTTGTATTTTATGAATTGGGATATTTAATAATACCATCAATTTGATGATATATATTCATTCCATTTCTGTTGTGGTTTGGATTTGGGTTTGATATTTCTTTACCCTGAGCTTTGGAGTAATAATTGATTTTCGGGTGGTTGTGATCCGGCCTGAATTTGGATCTTTTGAAAAACACAAGGTGGTGTTAATTGCTATTAAAAATTGAATCTTCTTTTTTTGAGGATCAATTAAATCTGTCTCATTCAGGTAATCCATCTTAATTTCTTGGTTTTTAAACACACACACGCACACACACACACACACACACACATATATATATATATATATGTATGTATATATATTGATGCTCATCAACAATGGCGAAGTATCTGTTCTTGGGTTTATTCTACTTTAATGAATTTTGGGTTCTTTGTATTGAAGTGATTAATAAGAGAAGATATCTCTTGAAGATTTCAAAATTTTCATTTGGCAAAAAATGTCAATTTATAGTATGTAGTGTAGGTTTAAGTAACTGTAATTCTCTGATTTCTTTATTTAAATAAAAAATGATTATTCTTGTATGATATCTCCAATTTTATAGAATTTGACTTGTAGCAGCATGACAGCTTTGAATTTGCTGAGCTTTAGTAGGTAAAAATGATTCTAAATTACAAGTTTTAAAGTAGAGAATAATATTTATCCCAAGGTTTCTTTCAAAAATATTTGTCCTTGGAATAATCATACATGCTAACCTCTTCCAATCAAATGTGTGATAACAGAAAGTATCATGCCTGTGAGGATGTCAGAAAAAAATACGGCTGCGCTGAAAGAGGCACTTTCTGCTCAACAAAAGCTTCTGCAAAAACTTTACAATGAGTTGGATGTGGAAAGAGAAGCTTCTTCTACGGCCGCAAGCGAAGCACTGTCTATGATATTGCGTCTCCAAGGCGAAAAGGCTGCAATGAAACTGGAGGCAGAGCAGTATAAAAGATTGGCAGAGGAAAAGATGTGCTATGCGGAGGAATCTATGGAAATTTTCGAAAATCTTGTATATCAGAAAGAAATGGAAGTTGCTGCTTTAGATTACCAAGTGCAGTCTTATAGGTATAAACTACAAAGTCTTGGTTATAATGATCCAGGAGTTGGTGAGATAAAATTTCCTGAGAATCTGTTGCAAAAGAATGAAACTTTAATTGGGGAGACTAGTGCTCAAAGCATTTCAAGGAGAAATACTGCTCCTCCAGTTCAGCTCAAGTTCAAGAAGGGTACTTTTGAAAGAGAGAGATCTGAAAGTCCTGAGACTGACTTGAGTACTCTAAAGGCAGTGCAGGAGGAGGAACACACGGGCGAAGAAGTAAATGATCAGAATTTGGGTTCAGAAAAGCATTCTGATTTTTCTGCTGCTGAAAACATTAGTTCCTACTGGGAACAGATCAGAAAGTTAGACGAACGAGTGAAAGAGATAGCAGGAGAACAGTATGCAAATTTGAGGTGTGGATCAAGGTCTCCGTCTCAACTTTCACAAGTGAGCACTAGCATGCCATATGATGCCATGAAAGGAGCCATAAGTAATGAGTTTGATCAACTTAAGCACTCTCAAAATTTATTAGGAAACGAAGTTACTACAAGCTCCAATTGTTCCCCAACTGTCCATGATGTTTTTGAAGTCCCACAACCTTCTGATATTCTCAATGGTGGTGAAAACCACCAATCAAAAGATGAGGGAAAATTGATTTTGGAAAGTGATGACAAGTGTGGAAAACCAAATTTGCTTCCAAATGAGGCTACAAAATCATATGTTAAAGATCAAGTTGACTCTTTGAATAAAATGCTTCAAGCTAAATGCGGTGAGCTTAATCTATGTCGTCGGCCATGTGATGGAGTTTCTGTTGGCTGCCATTTGGCCGTTGTTCACCCCATTACGGATTTTTCTGATTCTCAAGCTAAGTTTCAACTGGCTAATAAAACCTCAGAGATAGTCAAGATCCACAGGCAAGCCTCTGAACAAGAACCTAGTAATAATAAAGGGGAAGAGGAATTGAAGCTGTTGAATGCTATTCAAGAGCAACTAAATTGGATTCAATCCGAAATAAAAAGTTTAAAATCTAAGAAGTCGTCTCTTCAGGATGATTTGACTATGCTTTCTCTTATGGAGGTATTCTCTTTTTACTTGTTTCACTACTGCGTCTGTTTATTTAAATGGCCATTGCTCTCTTTCTCATTTACTTAAGTTAATAAAGTTCTATATGAAGATTTCTGAAATTGCATGTAATTGCTATGAGTTCCATATTACAAGTTTTATAATGTATTGATATTGTTGGACAGGCAATGGTGCAATTTTGGCTCTGATCATCTGTCACACTAGTCCCAGATTAGACACCAACAGTGATTATGGGTTAATTGTCTTTAGCTACTGCTACCACTCCGATATACTTCAGGTCGTACATTGCTTGTGATATTATAAGTGTGTACAAGGATTGGAATGAATATGTAGATTGAATTTTGATTTATGTTGTTATCTATCTATCAACAGGTGTATAGATGACATGTTTTGTACATTAACACATAATAATAATAATAATAATAATAATAATAATAATAAGAAATTGTTAAATCTACAACAAAAGTGTCGCTATAAATCTTATACCCATAGCTATACATCTACAGCGACACGTTTATTGTGGAAATAATAAAAAATATTATGGATTTAACAATTCTCTAATAATATACTTGTATTTTTCATCAAACTGTGCAGTGATGGTGTTTTGTGTACTATAGTCTTAAAATTCAGATGCCGCAATAATGCAGATGAAAGAAGGTAGTAGCAGATCTTTATGTTACCCTTTTCACATGACACAAACTTAAGGTAAATGTATTAATAAAAATGGCCTTTATGAAAACCCTTAATGTGACGACCCCAAAATAGGTCCATTCCACCCAACCCATTCTGAGTCGCCAAATACATGGTACAGAAACAACTACAACTTTATTATCACAACAATAAAACTGTGAGTTTAAATACAAATATTATCTTCTGCACAATATATTTATACTCAAATAAATCCTCATCACATTTATTGATACATTATTTTACAATAATGGTGAGGACTACTAAACAACTCTCTCTAGAACCTTCATTCCATAATTCCACTAAGTACTTTCGCTACATTCTCGCCTCCCGAGAAGAAAAATGGAACAACAAGGAAAAGGGTGAAATTCAACTAGCCCAAAGAAAGAATGTTATGACTAAGATAATATACAACAAATTATCGTTAGTCTCCAACAGAGAAAAAATCGATAGAATACAATAGACAACAAGTTTCGGATCAATATTCGCAATGAAATAATAATTCATAGAAGAGTTACGTAGAAATGAAATCTACTATAATCTATGAATTTAACGATCCATCATCAATATTTTATCCTCGTAACATCAATCAATATTCATCTCAAATCAAATATTCATCTTTTGCACTACAGCCAAAGATATTCATCAATCGGTCATGTTCATCTCAACACTGCTCATCTTTGCACTAAAGGCCAAAGATATTCATCGATCGGTCGTGTTCATTTAAACACTGCTCATCTTTGACTACGCCAAAGATATTCATCGAAATCATTCATCTTTGCACTACAGGGCCAAAGATATTCTTCAGAATCATTCATCTTTGCACTACGTGCCAAAGATATTCAATACTATCATCATTTAAGATCGAGGATGATGAAAATACTTTTAAAGAACGAATCCAAAGGAAACAAAATGACAAATATTATGGATTCGTACTTTAAACAATCCGAAGTTCAAAAATACTTCATAAATAATCATAGTGAAGTAAAATTCAAGAATGATCAAAACATGGATACAATCAAAGCTAGTATCCGAATAGATATTTTAGACGAAAAGAAAAATTTTCATTTTTGGTGAATAGTCGTATTCGTAAATAGTCTCAGATATCGTGAATAGTCTTGAGTATCGTGAATAAGTAACTCAGACACCAAAAGATAGAAATTCCACAAAAAAACATCTTCACGCTTCATGAATAGTACTCGTGAATAATAGTAACTCGTGAATAAGAACTCATGAATAAGAACTCGTGAATAAGAACTCATGAATAAGAACCCCACACATGAAAAAGTTCCAAATTTGATAAAAACTTGGATCAACATTTCAAAGATAATGATATTGAAGAAATAATATCATTACGAAAAAAATAATATCCCTTACCTCGAAGAATCGATTACTTGGGAAGGAAAGGCTCAAGTGATCTTTGAATGAAACTTATCTTGAACAAAGAACTCTCAAAGTATCTAAATACTCACAAAATACGCTCAATAATGTAGAGAGAAGAGAGAAATCTTTGTTTCGGTGTGATTTTCAATTCTAACTTAAATTTCTATTTATAGGAAAATGTTAGCCGTAGGCCAAGCAGACTTGACCTGCTACCTGGTGGCTTTACCTGCTACTATTGCCACCCACCACATTTGAAATAAAATTCAGCACATTTCTTCACCAACCACAAGTGGGGCCCACTCAATTCTAGAATTTTCCACCAAAATCAATTATAACCCTAATTTAAGAATCAACCACCTCTTAAAATTCATAACAAATCATTCGTTCATTTTAACGGTTCAAAATTTGTGGACATATACTCAACTTATATATGTATAACATATCCAAAATTACAACGATCCAACGGTCGGATTAAAAATTATAACTCACGCAATACATCGTAAAAATACTGATTTGATTTTTAATACCTCCAATCCGACAAAATACAAATAAAACATCTCAGCATTAATTCCTTCATTAATAACCACATAAATAAATCCATCATTTATATTCATATAAAATAAATATTTCCTTATCATATGAATCAATAATTAATTATTCACAAATAATATTACGAAATCACATTTATGACCAACCAGTAGTTCCTGGAAAGAGGGGCTTTCCAATAAGGATCTCTCCTTACTGGCGCGCAATTAGGTGACCAAACCTCTCCTTAGACAGAACTTTCTAGACATTGCCAATAATGTTATCTAATAATATTATTCAAATAATATGAATTATTGATCTGATAATGGGAAATATCATGCGATGTGATTATTGAACAACAATAATATAAAATATCAACGCAGCAATTATTGAATCAATAAAATAAAATATTGAACAGTAACTACTGTAATAATTATTGAGTAGTGCCTTCTTACGTAAGGATCAATAATTCAACAATCACTGCAATCTGGTGTCTTCTTTGTGCAACCACGCGTATTCAGTATTTTTAACCACCGGGTATTCCAACAGTCTTAATTGATAATAACCTACGCCTGTTATTTATAACCAACTTATATTTGTCGTTTTCCTCATCCAATCGCTTTCAGTTATGGGACCCACATGCGGCTGTCAAATAAATGCGAATATTCCCACAAGCGATCGAATATTCCACGACCAAACGAATATTCCCCGACAAAAATGAATATTTTATAACCACTTGCTTATTTTGAAATATTTATGTATTTAACCCTTTTTTTACTATCCACATTAATCAAATCAACCTTACTATTTCAAAATAATAAATAAAAGAAATTCCTTTTTATTTAAAAATTTTCTGGTCTTCTGAACCTCCCTCCTTATGAAATTTCGTCCTCGAAATTGACGTATCGCGATACTGGTGTTTCGAAAAGGTAAAGATACCTCGCTTTCATTTTCGTTTCCAACTCCCAGTCATTTCCTCAATAAAGCATGGTTTCTCCACAAAACTTTAACTTATGGTATAACCTCGATACATAGGTCATGTTCTTTCCTCTACAAAATCTTGGCCAGTACCTCCTCGTGCGTTAAGTCTTCTGGCTATCTCGTCCGGCTTCTAACTTCAATGACGTGTTTCGGTCGTCCACATATTTACGTAACATCGATCGTGAAAAAACGTTATGAACACGCGTCATACTTGGTGGTAAAACGAGTCTATAGGCCACGATTCCTATTCGATCGAGAATTTCAAATGGATTAATAAATCGAAGGTTTAAGCTTTCCTCACCTCACCGATTCTCGCTTTTAAAATAACAACTTCTTGCACCTCCTTCTTCAAATTCATCACCTCGGTGTGTAGCTTGAATGAATTTTAACTTTATCGATTAAAGTCGATTATACTCAGTATATCATCACGTGCTCATATATCATCACGTGGGTACCTAGAGTTTTCATCTCCATCTCTATTATTTGTATATTATACTGAAATGAGTCTTTGACAATATTGTACTCGTGCTTGTATACGATCTTCTACTCAACACGCCGCCTACCACGTTCGCTTTTCCAGGGATGGCATGGTCGTAACATGTCTTTGAAATGAGTCTCCTCTCGAGTTCTTCAAGCTCTTCCCACATTCCTTGCTCCATTCAATTTTGTATCTCTACGAGTCACGTTAATGGAATAGCGATTCGAGAATATCCTTCAACGAATCTCCGATAATAACCAACTAAGCTTCAAAAGCTACGCATTTCGATTCATGGACTTAGGTTGTTCTCAATCGCGACTCATATCCCAACCTTGGATAAAGACGTCACAATGACACCTATCGGTTTACTATCGCATCGAATATGACATCCCTTACGAGAGAAAGCAGCTTAGTGAATTCCACAAAGAAGTCACCAGATAAAGGCTCAAAATTAATTCTATAGTTGAATTTTTAACTCACGAAGTTCAATAGAGCCATTCGATATGAGATTTTAGAAATGAGTTTTGTCTGGGGTTCAAAGTCGATACAAAATTTAATATCGGTCTTTGGGAGTAAGCCAAGAAATTCTTGAAAATACGTCGGGAAAAATCAATAACAACAGAATATTATTCAAATCGGCGTGTCTTTATTCAAATCCATAACATGGACTAAGAAAACTTGACATCCGTAATAAACGAATGACTTCATGGCTTGATATGAAAATGTTTGACTACAATGGTTTGATTGCTTGAGTTGAATAACGAGTTGCTTAGGAATATGAAAACTAACAACCTTACAAAAGCAATCAATTTTGGCATGATGAGTAGTTAACCTTAAAATCACATCAAAAACAAATATCTCTATAGAAATAAGGTTAACGTGTAATGTGATAGTACCAACTGAATCAAGCAAGATTTTTAAACAACGGATGTAATGAAAGTTTCTCTAACTGAGTCTCCATAAATAGTTCAAAGTCTAATTTCTCCGTAGTCAAGTTCAAACGTTGGTATGCAAGAGAGATAAAAGAATGGGTAGAAACGATATCTAGTAAGGTATAAACTTCGCAGAATTTATAATTAACTAACCTGCGTCTAACTTCGTTCGGGTTCTCGCATTTTGACCGATCACAACAAACGCTTTCTTCCGGAATCGTTGACTTTGACTTTTCGGGACGATCTTTTGAGTCACCGCCTCCATTGCACTAGGTTTTCGATATCGTCATAATCTCGACGATATGTCCTTCTTTTCCACAATTATAGCATACCTTAAACTGTTGTGGGCGCTTTGGTGATATATCCTCTTTCCGCATTTGTAACATACGACCGATGGTGGTCTTTCTCCTCCCTTGGAACCCGACTTGCCCTTTGGCCGAGCGTCTTCACACGGTCGTTGTTGAATCTCCTCTTTTAAAATCTCCTCCCAACTCGCTTCTTCTATTTTCATGGCCACGATTACCACCAGAGTGGTTACTGCCTTTGTCCGTGATCTTCTTTCTCCACCGGGTTATCGTTATTACGATGATCGCTTTTTGGTATGATCCTGGTTATGGTCCCTCGGTTGAACGTACTTCGTTATCTCGCTTCTAACAATCGAGCCTCATTTAAACATCTCGAATAGAGAGAAAATTTATGAGAAATGAGATCTTGACGTATCTTGGGTTTCAAACCTCTCGAAACATCCGCGTCATCGTTCCTCATTCTCCACCAAATGAGGTGCAAACACGGATAACTCATGAAACTTCGCCTCGTCTTTGGGACACCGCCATGTTATTCTCGCTCAATCTAATAAACTCCACTTCCTTCATACGATAGCCCGAATACTTTCGTGGAAGTACTTGTCATTGAACTGCTTTTAAACGTCTCCCACGAGCATCTTTGAGTGCGCGGTGAATGGTACGCTTCATGATTCCCACCAAAATGTCTGCCTGCATACGGAACATAAAAGTAGCGAATGGAACTTTCGTTTCCTTCGTGCATCAAGACATCGAATATCTTGGTAATTTGCTTGACCCATGTTTCCGCCGTGATCGGATCGGCTTTCCCAGAATTCAGTGGTCCCAACTCTTTGAACTGCTTGGCACGTGACCACCCGCAATTCTTATCATCTCCTCCTCAGTATTTTGAACACGAGTCTCCTCGTGCGATTTTGCATGAACTGCAAAAAGCTTCTAAACATCCCCTCGTTCATCATCTGCTCAGTGGTGTTATTCACAGGAGGTACATTGCCAGCCTGTTGCACGTTCTCCTCGTTGGTAAGTACAGGCATCTCCACGGTCTCATTTACACCACTATTAATATTCTCGGTCGACATTCTCAATCATCGCTCATAAAACAAGGGTTAATTAAGGAAATCAATCACATAATATCCCTATATATCTTGACCAACTAACAAATAAGCTTAGGTAGGACACCTTTAGAAAGGATTTACTCGTCTCTCCCCTCCTAGTTCTATTCCCCATCTCCGCTGGAGAGATCATATCCCTAAGCTCGATACCAACCGTGATTTACCCCAAAATAGGTCCATTCCACACCCAACCCATTCTGAAGTCGCCAAATACATGGTATGTAAAACAACTACAACTTTATTATCACAACAATAAAATCGTGAGTTTAAATACAAATATTATCTTACTGTATAATATTTATACTCAAATAAATCCTCATCACATTTATTGATACATTATTTTACAATAATGGTGAGGACTACTAAACAACTCTCTCTAGAACCTTCATTCCATACCCCACTTAGTACTCGCTACATTCTCGCCTCCCCGGAAGAAAAATGGAACAACAAGGAAAAGGGTGAGCTCAACTAGCCCAATAAAGAATGTTATGACTAAGATAATATACAACAAATTATCGTTAGTCTCCAACAGGAAAAATCGATAGAATCTGCATGAGCAACAAGTTTCGATCAATATTACGACCCGAAATAATAATTCATAGAAGAGTTACGTAGAGAATGAAATCTACTATAATCTATGAATTTAACAGATCCATCATCAATATTTTATCCTGTAACATCAATCAATATTCATCTCAAATCAAATATTCATCTTTGCCTTCTGTGCCAAAGATATTCATCAATCGGTCGTGTTCATCTCAACACTGCTCATCTTTGCACTAAAGGCCAAAGATATTCATCGATCGGTCGTATTCATTTAAACACACATTCATCTTTGCACTACAGGCCAAAGATATTCATCGAAATCATTCATCTTTGCACTACAGCCAAAGATATTCTTGAAAATCATTCATCTTTGCACTACGGCAAAGATATTCAATACTATCATCATTTAAGACGAGGATGATGAAAAATACTTTTAAAGAACGAATCCGATGAAAACAAAATGACAAATATTATGGATTCGTACTTTAAACAATCCGAGTTCAAAAATACTTCATAAATAATCATAGTGAAGTAAAATTCAAGAATGATCAAAACATGGATACAATCAAAGCTAGTATCCGAATAGATATTTTAGACGAAAAGAAAAATTTTCATTTTTGGTGAATAGTCTTAGTATTCGTGAATAGTCAGTGATATCGTGAATAGTCTTAGTATACGTGAATAGTAACTCAGACACCAAAAGATAGAAATTCCACAAAAAAAACATCTTCACGCTTCATGAATAGTACTCGTGAATAGTAACTCGTGAATAGTAACTCATGAATAGTAACTCGTGAATAAGAACTCATGAATAATATAACCCGACATGAAAAAGTTCCAAATTTGATAAAACTTCGGATCAACATTTCAAAGATAATGATATTGAAGAAATAATATCATTCTGAAAAAATAATATCCCTTACCTCAAAGAATCGATTATTGGAAGGAAAGGCGGAAGTGATCTTTGAATGAAACTTATCTTGAGCAAAGAACTCTCAAAGTATCTAAATACTCACAAAATACGCTCAATAATGTAGAGAGAAAGAGAAAATCTTTGTTTACGGTGTGATTTTCAATTCTAACTTAGCCCTCTATTTATAGGAAAATGTTAGCCGTAGAAAGCGAGACTTGACTGCTTTACACAGTGGCTTTACTCGCTACTATTGCCACCCACCACATTTGAAATAAAATTCAGCACATTTCTTCACCAACCACAAGTGGGGCCCACTCAATTCTAGAATTTTCCACCAAAATCAATTATAACCCTAATTTAAATCAACCACCTCTTAAAATTCATAACAAATCATTCGTTCATTTTTAACGGTTCAAAATTTGTGGACATATACTCAACTTATATATGTATAACATATCCAAAATTACAACGATCCAACGATTTGGATTAAAAATTATAACTCACATTAATACATCGTAAAAATACTTTGATTTGATTTTTAATACCTCCAATCCGACAAAATACAAATAAAACATCTCGGCATTAATTCCTTCATTAATAACCACATAAATAAATCCATCATTTATATTCATATAAAATAAATATTTCCTTATCATATGAATCAATAATTAATTATTCACAAATAATATTACGAATCACATTTATAACAACCAGTAGTTCCCTGAAGCAGGGGCTTTCGAATAAGGATCTCTTCTTCTTTGGCGCAATGATTAGGTGACCAAACCTCTCCTTGATGTAACTTTCTAGACATTGCCAATAATGTTATCTAATAATATTATTCAAATAATATGAATTATTGATCCGATAATGGGAAATCTTGTGCGGTGACAATTATTGAACAACAATAATATAAAATATCAACGCAAAGACAATTATTGAATCAATAAAATAAAATATTGAGCGATAACTCATCGTAATAATTATTGAGTAGTGCCTTCTTTACGTAAGGATCATAATTTCAACAATCTTTGTGCAATACTGGTAATGCTTCTTGTCTGACCATAGCGTATTCTTGTATTTTAACCACCGGGTATTCCAACAATCTTAATCTGCAATAACTACTGCTTATTTATAACCAACTTATATTTGTCGTTTTCCTCATCCAATCGCTTTCAGTTATGGGGCCCACACATGGGCTGCTTGTCAGTATCGTCGAATATTCCAAAGCGATCGAATATTCCACGACCAAAACGAATATTCCCCGAATAAAATGAATATTTTATAACCACTTGCTTATTTTGAAATATTTGCGTATTTAACCCTTTACTATCCACATTAATCAAATCAACCCTTACTATTTCAAAATAATAAATAAAGGAAATTCCTTTTTATTTAAAAAATTTCGGGTCTTACACTTAACAAAGATTTTCGGGTCCTCTATTGTGCTTAAGGCCGTAAAATGAGCAAACAGTTCGGGCTCGATTCGTATTCGCTCGACTAAAAGTTCGATTCGAGCTCTATTTGAAATATAAATGAGTCAAATATGAGCAAATTTTAAAGTTCGATAAATTATTCGAACATTCTCAAATTGTAATTTTCTATTGATATTCGGATCATATTCATTCGAAAAGTTCAAAATGCTCGGACTCCATTCGGATTCGTGCTCGACTCGATAGCTAAATGAGCTTCAATCAAACCTTAATAACTATAAAAAATGTTCTAGCGTTATATCATGTAGACGGAGAATAATAATATCTATTTGGTTGAATTGTATGGGATTTTCAAATTCATAACTTAGTAATATTAATATTATTAAATCACATAAAACCACTTCATATTATTAATACAGAAAAAAATACCTATTTGGTTGAACTGTATGGATATTATTATTCTGATTAATATTAATAATCACATTATTTATATTAATATTAAAAATAATTATTAATATTATTTTTATAATATTAATACATAAATATCATACTCTCATACTCGAAATAATATTTATAATTTATAGAATAATAATAATAATAATAATAATAATAATAATAATAATAATGATGCAGATGGAATATAATGATAATAATATATTTTTTTAAAGACTAATATTTATTTTATATTAATAATAATATTTATTTTTATATTAATAATAATATTATTAATATTATTATAAAAATAAGAAAAAATATTAAATGTGATAATAATAATAATAACAATTAACTTTTTTCCATGTTAACAAACCCACTTTATTATTAATATTAATATAAAAATAAATCTTAATACAAGAGAAAATGTCTTTTTGGGAAAATGTAAAGTTTTAATATAAAGACTAATCTTTGCGATAAATGAACAGCTAGGCCCGTGATCATACGACCAGGGTTTGAAGAGGGCGGTTATGAGTTTGAATAGTTGGAAACCATTCTTTTAAAGTGTATTCAGAATTTTTTTAATTTTTATTCAAGCGGTGTGACTTGACTCAAGTGACAATTTTAATTTTTTTTTATTCTCGGTAAGCACAACTTATCTTTGCTTGGATTATTTTTATTTTTTTATGTGATTTTGATGTGCTGAGTCGTGACATATAATGGATAAATGTGTTAAAAAAAATATATATATCTGGCCGGTACAAGCTGTGTCGGCTGGACTATTTTAATATTAAAAAAACATTTTGTTTAATTAAAATGACAACAGTTGACCATGTGGGGCCCTTATATTAAAATAAAACCTGGTACAACCTGTTAGAGCATTCACAGCAGTTTTCCTAATAAACTCTTTATCCCCACATTTGAAGTCATTTTTTGTAAAAATTATTACTACTAATTATAAATTTTATTATTTTATAATTAAAATAATGTTGTTTTAGTTCTCATAAACACATAATGATCGTTGCACATTTTGATTTCTAGCAATATCTATTTTTAAATTAAAATAATTGCAAATTTTAAATTCAAACAACAATTACTTTTAAATAAAAATAGTTCTGACGTTAAAACATGATTTGACTGTTGAAACTTTCAAATTTTAACTTTTAAATTTTAATATTTAAGGAATCAATATTAGGAACATGTTGGGTAGATAGTGAAAAAATTGAATCCCTATCCTACAGAATGACCCAATAGCACTGCAGTGTAGTGATAGAGATAAAGAAACTGTTGTGAATGCTCTAATTTAGGCACAACAACCTGTGCCGGGTGGACAATTTTTATCATTCAATCTAAGCTTTTCAATAAGTTGACGGTCCAAAAGTGGGTTGCTATAATAGTGTCCATGACAACCGATTGCCATGGATGAAATCTCATATATATATATTTATATGGTTACATTCACAGCAACTGATTGATGTGAATAGAACTCTCTCTCTCTATATATATATATATATATATATTATAAGAGTGACATTTTTTTTGAAAAAAGGAGTTGTAGTATCTTTCCTTTATTCCGTGAGTTAAACATCAAACTATAAAGAAACTTGGCAAAAATTAAACCAATATAATATTTTATTATTATTTATTTATTTTTGCAAATTTATAAACTAGAACCAAACGGTAAAGGACAATGGTCCATAGGTTCAAGGGAGGTTTTATGTTCGATTTCATCAGTCTCACTATCTCAAAGTGTCCAGTACCTCCCTTATCTACCATCGTCCCTTATCTACCATCTTATGCCCTCCCTCCCCCCGTCTTGCCAGAAACGACAGTCATTCGCAGAGATGGCTTCCTTATCTCCGACACCTAAAGCTCAACTTCACTCTTCATGGAGACCCAAAATTCGCAAATTAAATCAAAATTCAAACACCCACTCCCACCTTCTCTTCATCTCAACCCCCATATCTCAAAGATTTTTAACGAACCCATCTCTTTCCTCCTCTTCTTTCCCTTATAACCTCAAATTACCTTCTCTGAGCAATCCAATTTCAATTCATTTACACCCCTTATCAGACTCAACTGACGAAAATTTAACGGAAAGCCGTGAAGATTTAGCAAATTTACAAACAATTACTATTGGGCTTAATCAGATTCCTCCCCAATCAACCCAGAGAATTTTCATTCAAGACCCTCCTTGGATTAATTCCTTATTTATAAGGAATCTGTATAACAGGACTAAACAAAGGGTGAAGATAGAATTCAAAGAAATCGAAAGGCGTGAATATTATCTGTTGAGGAGGAGACAAATTAAGGCAGAGACTGAGGCCTGGGAGAATATGGTGGAGGAGTATAGGGAGTTGGAGAAAGAGATGTGTGAGAAAAAATTGGCACCCAATTTGCCTTGTGTGAAGAAGTTGTTTTTGGGTTGGTTTGAGCCCTTGAGGGAAGCCATTGCCAAGGAGCAGAAATCACAACAAACTAGGAAGCATAAGGCTGCTTATTCACCCCATATTGATTGCCTGCCAGCGGATAAGATGGCTGTTATAGTAATGCACAAGATGATGGCATTGTGATGATGGGGCAAGAGGGTAGATGTGTCCGATGATGTTCAAATCATTTGAGCAGGAGGTGAGATGATGGGGCAATTTAATTTTTATAGATGTGTTGTGAAGGATAGTGTTTGGATTGTACCTAGGCTGCTGTTCAAATAGAGGAATAACTATTTTGGAGAAGCATCTATAAGTATATGATTTGTAACAAAATATGTCATAGATGTTGATTTGATATGAGGAGGTGAAATCTTAACATTTTGTCTCTGCTTGTGTTATTTTTCTGGGATACAAGAAAAGATGTTTTAGTAAAAGAATTCCCAATTCCAATTGATTAGGATCCCAGTGAAATAATTTATCTGGATTGTACCTTATTAACACTATTTTTAATAATAGTGTGGGTAATAGATAGCAGAAGAAATAATTTTGATTTATATATTTAATAGAGAATATAAACTTAACTTGATAAGGCAAAAGAAAATTAGTACTACCCTATCTGTATGTTGACTTTAAAATGCACCACTCTATCTTGAATATTTTTGGGAATAAAGAAAATTATTAACTACTTGATGCAGGACAACAATCTGAAGGATGAATAACAGAAAAAAACAACTTGGGTTAGGGTCTGCACCTCGACCCCTCTAGGCTATCTTGTTTACCCTAGGCTCTCTTAATTGTGTAATGTGTTCCCCTAGACTCTCTTAATAGCGCGTATTTAAAGGGAAAATCAAAAACCCTATTATCGACTTCAAAGAGAACTATCGTAATGACTTAAGTAAAATAACTTAATACCCTAATTTCTAAATAAAATATATAAACTACCATAGATCAATCCCCAAGTATTAAATAAAATAAATCCTAATTACATCAATTGCTGCACAATTAAAAATATATAAACCAACTAATATAGCATATTGTTGTGATCCTTATCAAGTGTAATGCTAGAATGTTCAGAGGCAGTCACTCATCCTTTAATCCTTTAATTTATTGAAGAATATGGTTATTTTAATCACATCTTGTTGGGCTTCTACTATCGGGGCCTTTAGGAGTTCCTCTATGACTGATCTATGTAGAGAGTGAGACTGGAGGGCTACACTTTTTTAAATGTTCCTTTTGTCTTGTTTCCAATTAGTTCTACGAGGGTGGGCTTCTCGCCCGTTATTTTATTGTACCGTCTATTTTTTATTAATAAAATTAAGTTATCTAACAAAAAAGTGTTCAATTTTAGTCTTCTCTTAAAAATAAATAAAATATTAGCCTTCCCTTCTATTTCTATCCAAGTTATTTTAGTATGTGCGTAGTTACAATTGGTCTTTGTGTCTGTCAGCCAATTTATAATCAACCTTAGCTTGGTTTGTGGTTTTCTTTTATTGTAGTGGGGTTCCATCAATATCAACCTGCATTGGCAGCTTATGTTGTGTGCCAATATAAATCAGATTTAGTTTGAATATCTAGATTGGGCGAATTATTGAAATTACTCTTCCTTCTCATATGTTGAAAAGCAATCTCTTTAACCTATAAAAGTAGCTACCTTCATGTCACAGTACACTTTCCCATTACACCAGTATGCTATCCAATGCTACATTACACCGAATTAATTATTAAAGTTTGAGTATTACAACATTTTATATATTCTTCTATTTCTTATTGTAGGCGAAATGACACTTGATAATGAGTAATTTTCAGGTTAGAATTCATAGTTTCTTGGAGAAAGCTAAGAAGTGCCACAAAGGGAAGATTGTAACACAAGCTCAAGAAGATTTAAGTAAAGAGACAGAGATACTGAGGAAACGTGTCAGAAGGTTGATCAAAAGGAAAAGAATCATTGAGGTGCAAAAGCTTGTGAACAATGAAGAGATTAAGTCTTGGGGTCGAGATACACAGGCTAAGGTATTTGCTTTTTAGTATTTGTTCTTTCTGAAAAGAGTTATATATGGGAATTTATCCGAAAAAGAGTAATAGATGGTATTTAGAGATTATTATATCTAAAGCTCTTTACAAAATAATTATTCTTTCTAACATAATGCAGCTGGGATGTCGTCTGATAGAGCTATTAACAGAAACAGCTTATGTACAACCTCCAATTGACCAGTCAGCAGATGCTCCACCTGATATTCGTCCTGCATTTAGGCATAAGTTCAAAATTGTAGCAAAGGATGCAAGGTGAGAATGTTCTTCCTTCCATAAGCACTTATTATTAAGAAAGTCGGTCTCACTCTCTCTCTCAGTAAATCATTTTACACAATGGTAAGACTGGGATAAATCAATCATTGGTCCAACTGCGTAAATGGGCGAGTTGTATTAGATGTCTGCGTATGTTCTACTACTGTTTGTTGTTGTTCAAGAGGCGATGAACAACTATTTAAATTTGTTTGCTATCCATTACCCAATAGCTCATTGGGAAAAATGAATGATTCACATATAATCAATTTCTTTCTTCCTTTAGTTGAAATTCTAAATTATTTATTTGTCCTTTGTAGGCAGAGCATTGGGAAGCGATATGGAGTTATAGAATGTGATCCCTTGGTTCTCACTGGACATGAGAGAACTGTGAGTTAGATATGCGTCATTGCCTCTTATTTGTTCTAATCTTGTTAGGTCCATATACTATTATTTGCAGCAGTAAGTTGCTATCTTGATATTTTTTACTTTTTACTAATTCCTTGGAAAAAACTTTAGATAGGTTTTTGGTCATCAGGATAGGTCAAGGGCGTGCCGGAACGGGCAGTTCCGTCTTTCACCTTATTGTGAAAGACCAAATTGGCCCGTTTTGCCATAAGTACCTCCATATTCCGCTGAGTTGGATTTGACAATGTGTTTGAGTCAGTGATTGTAAAACTTCCTTTATACTTTATATTAGAAGAAATGCATAGACTTATGGTCTTCATATAATGATATTCCATCTATCTCGACAATAATTACGAGACGAAGGTAGTATCATTTTTCATTGCTATAATCCTGCTACTTCACACAAAATACAATTTAATTTGTGTTAGATTTGTTTTTCTTTCTTTCTTTTGATGAGTAAATAATTAATTAAAATATTTAAGACAATTGTGGGCATTACACTTCTATTGTTTGTACAATAAGTAGTTCTTTTGCAAAAAAAATTGATATAAATTTCTTTTTGTGTAATTTTTTAATCCTCCCAATCCAAAAAGAGAGGTGTCTTAATTTTTTTTACACATATCAATGTTTGCTTAGTAGTTAGGACACACTTTGATATAATGTTTTTTTTTTAATTTTAAATTTTAAGACTAAAGTTTGTTATGAGGAAAAAATTATATAACTAATCATATGATTCATATTTTGGGTGCATCCTAGGTAAACCGTAATATGTAAAAAAAATTCGACAAGTCAAATACGACTCTCTTTTTTTTGACAGAGGGAGTATGAGTATCTGATAAAGTTTGGGCACATGAACATTTATTTATTGTTTAAATTTTCAAATATGTACATATATAACTCTTTAATTTTTTTTGGTATGCAGGTTAAGCATATGATAATTCCTTATGTGCCAATGCTTGTGCCACCCAAAAGGTGGAAAGGGTATGATATCAATCTAAAACTAATGGAAATTGTCCCTATTGTTATGGTGGGGTAAGCATTTGGGAATGTGTTGTGGAACTTTCCATCTTAGAGATCGTTTGGCGGAGCGGTGTGGTGGAGTAGAAGCACTTTAGATCAAAATTTGATTTTTTTTGTGCTTGGTGATCCCTCCATAAGCAGTTATAGCAAGTAGAGATTTGGACTCCAAAGCACTTTTGGTTGAAACAAAAAATTTGTGCTCTTGGCTGAAATATTTTTGGCGGAAGTACAAAGTAAAAATTTATCCTTAAAATTATTGAAGAAAAGTAAAATGTCATACCACACACTTGCCTACAAGTTTTTCATTAATTTTTTTAAATCACTGTTACAATCATGCAACAAAACACGATTTTAATGTTCTCATGGAAGTACTTTTGTCAGCAGGTCTAAATTTAGAAGTGCTTCTACTTATAGCACTACACCACACCGCACCACCAAATGGACACTTAGTGGTCTCACACTTTCCAAGAGGAATAAATGGAGCAACAGTTAGAGATAGGAATACCTGTATATTAATATGCAATAAATAATTTTTTGGTGTACGCATAGAATCTAGAAAGTGGTAAGTCTGCTCGTGGCCAAAAGTTTTTGGTATTTCAATATCTTACAACACTCTCTTTGCAGGTATGACAAAGGCGGTTACATGTTTTTACCTTCTTATCTCATGCGTACTCATGGATCAAGACGTCAACAAGATGCTGTTAAGGGTATTCCGGCAAGACAAATGCAGAAAGTATACGAGGTAAGAAATACAATATTACCTTCTACATATGTAGTTCTTTTGTTGGTCATAAGACTGGAGAACATGCAAAAATGATGCTTGAGGAAGACTCTTTCCCTAATATTGGGTAGATAAATTCTGGTAGTTTGGTTCTTGTCATACTATTTATTTCCTTGATGAGATTATAAATCTATCCCTGAAGGGATGAGAATTTTTAATGCAGATTTTAATCGGTAGCAATTAAGGGGGCACTTGTCCACCAAGTAGCTAGTTAGCTCATTTTTCATCCAGTGTACCACAAAGTTTCTAGTTGTAGCTTATCGGCTTATCCACACATATTACTAACACCAATTTCCATAAATAGGTAGTAATGCTTATCATTCATTTTGTAGGACTTAGGTTTTAGTTGATTTTAATTTTTCAAAGTTTCATGTCTTTAGGCTTATTACACATTGCCTTGTGAATTAAGTATCCGGTCGAACACGGTTACATTGACGAGTCCAACACGGGTACTCCTTACTTTTGTCAATTTCTTAAAATGAAAGTGTTCAACATCAATACCCTTATCCAATTCCAAGTGTTGATTGTCGGAACGGGTACTTCAGGTTAAAGTGTCCATTTAACATAGATTGTGTAAAAAAGGATTGGGTGTTCGTGAAGCATTTGTTGCCTCATTGTGATGTTATTTGGGAATCATGGCAGATGGTGTTTTTTTTTTTGTTTGGGCCTTGGGGTTGTTTGGGTGATGCTTCTGCAGTGAAGGAATTCTTGGGGACTTGGCAAGGAATGCCTCTTCATTGGTTTGCGGAGATGGTGGAACTTGATCCCTCAAATGTCTATGGTTGACTCTTAGGAAGGAGATAAATAATTGGTGCTTTGGGGAAAGAGAGAGGTCTATAAATCATATTTGGTATTTGTTTTTTGTGAGCTTGCTCTTTTTCTTGGGACCACGAGGTGTATCCTGGATATGTTGTTCCATTTGTCGATTTTTTGAGTTCTCATTAGGTGCTGTAGGCCAGTACTGGCGTTTCCCGCCAGTAACTTTGGTTGGCTTGAGTGTATGGGTGAGTTGTGATAGGGCACTTAGGTGTTATTTTTTTTTGGGTATTTTATGCGTTGTTTTTGTATACCTCCTCGTGTCACCTACTTTTGGCGCCTAGGAATACGGAGGTTTATCCTGCTTTGGATGTGAAAACTGATGGCTATCTAAGTGTATTTGATGAATAAATTAGAGAGGTATATCACTCATGTAAAGTGTCCTTAAATAATTTTAATTTAAAGCAATCCCCCAGTGCTTTATTTTTTTTCAATTTGTTTTTCCTTCCCGTTCTTATATCTCTATTGCAGAAAGTCATACCAGTGCATCAGTCTTAAATATTTCTACTTTTGTCATGAAAACCTTAATGATTGATTGAAGCATCAGGAAAAGTTATGAAATTGCATGTAAATTTATATGTATCTCGTGGATTGCGCCATGCGTTAGATAGTGCTAATTGTGCTAGATTATTGCTTGTTGAGAAGACTGCTAGACCAAGACATTCATTAATTTCCAACTGTTATGAGATTAAATTATAATTGTTGTACTTGCATGTGAATAGGCCTTGGATACACTAGGGAATACAAAATGGAGAGTGAACAAAAGAGTACTTAGTGTGGTGGAGAGCATTTGGGCTGGAGGTGGGAACATTGCTGGCCTTGTTGATCGTGAAGACGTGAGTGTGACCTGAAATTTCTTTCCATGCAGCTAACAAGTTGGTTGTATATCATATTGATAATGTCTACACAAACATCTGCTTTACTATATTTTTTAATTTTTTTTTTTTACAGTAGACAGCAATGTCTCATGTATTCAACACATTAGAGGTTCACACGATGACCTGTTTGCATTTGGTTTTGATATTCAATGGAATACCATTAGTGCAACTTTTCTGGCTGGTTACTGAGACATCAGTTTTCTTCATAAGATGTATAATGGGAATATATGCTGATTATTATTCTTGATTTCTTTGTAGGTTCCCATACCTATGCTGCAGTCTGATGACCTAGGAGAATTAAAAAAATGGAAGTGCGGTGTTAGGAAAGCAAAGAAAGTTAACCAAGAGAGGCATTCTCAACGATGTGACATTGAACTTAAGCTTTCGGTAGTATTTTATTTCCTTTTCAAGATTATTAAGTATATTGTTGCTGTGTAATTTATCATTTAGAAGAAACTAGCTTTTTCTCAGCAGCTGTGGAAATCTAGACTCCTAGAGTTCAGCTAGTATCATCAACTTAGTCAACTAATGATCTTGTTGTACAATTTCCCCCTTATTTATTCTTGTAGGCTGAGATGATATCATGATTTCAACTCATCCGGACATTGCTGACTTACCTAATAAATGAAATAACTGAAAATGCTTTGCTTTATCAATCAATTCAGGAGACTATACTGGTGATATAATTTGATCATGTAAATGCTAGACTGAAACGGTGTGAACAACTGTATTTAGAATATGCCTTTAAGTTATCATTTGATCGTCCGAAAATGTAGGACTGGATTCTAAGAAAGCTCAAATTGAACAGGTGGCTCGGAAAATGAAAGACGAGGAAGGCTTTTACTATCCTCACAATCTCGACTTTCGAGGACGTGCTTATCCTATGCATCCACATTTGAATCATCTGAGTTCTGATCTCTGTCGAGGAGTACTTGAGTTTGCTGAAGGGCGACCACTAGGGAGGTCTGGTTTACGTTGGCTGAAGATACATTTAGCAAATCTTTATGCAGGTGGGGTTGAAAAGCTTTCATATGATGGGCGCCTAGCATTTGTGGATAATCATCTTAAAGATATAGTAAATTCAGCAGACAAATCTCTAAGTGGAAATCGGTGGTGGCTAATGGCTGAGGATCCTTTCCAGTGCTTAGCAGCATGTATTAATTTATCAGAAGCCTTAAAAAGCTCATCACCACATACGGTCATCTCGCACCTGCCAATTCATCAGGTAAGTGTATCAATGGATGCCTTGTAGCCCAAGAGGAACCCTATTAGTTTATGTTTCTAAAATTGTTCTAGCACTTGTGTGTTCAGCAAATGAATGCTAGTTAGTGATCCAAAATTTCTTGATGTAGCCCCTAAGTCAACTAAAAATGTTTCTTGATCGCCAAGACTTGAGAAATGTTGAAAGAAAACTGCTTGCTCCATGGCTCTGATAAAAATTATAACAAAGCAGGTGTGCAAGATGCCATTTACCTGAGTTGCATTTTTTTGTCATATCTTTAGTCTTAGTTTCTCCATATGTGACTAAATTTTAAAATATAGATGGTTTTCCTTGTAGTCATGAGATATGGCATTATGGCTTAGTAGTTAAAATAGCTAACCGTTCTGTTTATCTTAATGTCAGCAAGTTTAGATGATCGTTGTGATCAGTCAAGAAAATGCTTTCTAATCTCTTGATTTGCCATAACATGTTTGAACTCATAAAATTCACTATGATGGAATTATATTTTGATTGTAGTATCAATCCCCAAAACGTGCAAAATATTGGTTCCATTGGTCCTATTCAGCTCCTTTGAAAGGATTGATATAAAATCCGCTTCATAAAACACCTTGTAACCAGCTATAAACATCCAGTATTTGAGCACAGTTAATCAAAATTCAAATGATGTAGCTCATGTAAGTTAGACAGTTAGAAAACCTCTCATCCATGTGATATAATGTAAAAGGTGTTATAATTTTTGTGGATATTTGTTTTTTAAAACACTATTCTGATTGAATTTTTGCCACCTGCCATCAAATGCCTCTGAATTATACAGCCACACCAACAGCTCATTATTAATAAACTTTTGGCAATTGTTTGTCAATGAGGTGATGGCATAACTCATAAGAGATATATAATTGTAATTTGTATTATTTAACCCACTGACTAGTTTAGTTGCTCACCACATCTTGCAGTTTTTGATCTGATCTTAAATGTGTTTCTGTTACAGGATGGCTCTTGCAATGGCTTACAGCACTATGCTGCTCTCGGAAGAGATGCTGTATGTTTGTGTTTCCCACACACTTCGGTTTCATGCTTTGTTGGATGAAATTATTTTGCATCACACCAATTTTTTTTTTTTTCCGGTTTAGGGAAATATTCAATAAAGTATGCGGAAACCCATTTTCAGGTGGCCATTGAAGTATCATAAATATTTGTGTATGTTCTCTTTTAGAGTTTGTAATATTTGCTATACTGATTAGGGTTGTAAATTGTTTTTCTTTTTTTGCTTAACCTAATTTAAATTATAATTGGATTTTATTTTTCTGTTTAATATATTTTCTTTCTCTCTCCAAAATAGTTCATTTTATATGTTGAGGAAATATAGAACATTAATTACATCCGCATAAAATGATACTCCCTCCATCCACATTCTTTGTCAGTTGTAACACGTTTTTTTAGTGTTTGTGACAAGAATTGGAAGACGTGCCAAAAGTATGCTAAAATATCATATTTGCTTTATTATTAACTATATTATATTATTGATATTTTAAAAAGTGTAATATTACTTGATTCATGTAGTGCCTATTAATTTTATCTATATTACCAGTTAATGAACAAATTTGGTTTTGATTAATGATTAATTTTATCTCATTTTCAATTTGGTTTGAGAGTTGAAACCATAAACTTTGTTTGAGACTTGAAACCAAAACTGAGTTGAAAAACCAAGAGGTGGAGGTGGAGGTGGGGGGGGTGGGTCCTTTCTTTTCATTATTATACCAAGTCAATAGTTGAAGGAACACAACTTATAATATTTGTTATGTTTGGTTAGGTGTAGAAAATTTGGTTACTCTTAAACCCCTAATGCTGATGTGATAACCATGTTGATGGAGATAGTTTAATTCCAACTGCCTAGTGGCATGCTTGTTATTTTCTGATCTTCCTAAATTCCTAAACATATATTTCACATGAGGTTGAAATTTATATTCTCGTATGTAACTTATTGCTGATATACTGTAGAATATGTGAATGACCTGCAACTTTAGTTCTCCTTGTTCCTTAATAGATTGCTATTATGATTTGTAAATGCTATAATCATATTCTGAAAATAAAGTTCTATTGCGAATTGCGATATGGATTAGCTAGAGTACATTTTAATTCTCTCTGGTCTGTTGGTGGGTTGTTTTGCAGCTTGAAGCTGCTGCAGTCAACTTAGTTGCTGGAGAGAAACCTGGTGATGTTTACTCAGAAATTGCTTCAAGGTATGGTGTATAAGTATGTATTGTTAACATAGGACTTTAAATTGGGACAAAATGAACATGATTTTTTTCTTCTTTATTTGCAGACTTGTATACTTTGACATGCCATGTAGATCAGCTTTTAAAAACTTAACGCGTTAGATGGTTATCGTTTTTTGTAAAAAAAAAAAACAAGGTTCAATGAGTTGGCCGTTTGAAAAAAGCGTTTAGTGCTGGTTTTGTATTTCCGGCCTCTGTTGAGTGATGAAAAATGTATTTGACCCCATATATAATTGCATATAAACTGCATGTTTCTGTCAATTATTTGTGTCCATTAGTTTAAATCACTTGCTAGTACGTTACTTATATTTGGGAGGTAAAATATTTTTGGGTTCAATGGAAGGCACATGGAAGTGTAATAACCTTAACTGAGGAAATGGAGAGGAAGAAAAAAAAAAACATAAATTTCAGGAAGGAACAATCAGCTGGGCCACAACCTTGTTATTTAGATGGGGTCAAACCAATGGGGGTCATTGTCAAACATAATCTCTTGGGTTTCTCTCCTAATATTCTAAAAATTTTCTAACTATCAAATATACACATCACCTTTTCGCCACATATACATTGATAGATACCAACATAATCCGATTAATTCTCGCTTAGGCGCTAGGCGGTCATCTACCGCCTAGATTTGGCTGGACGCCTAGGCCTCCACCTAGGCAGAACCAGACCTCTACTTTGAAGCTTTACAATATTTCAAATGAATTTTTCAATATTAAAATATTGTTTTTTTTTATTATAATTTTCATGTACAATTTTAGAAAATTATATCTATTTTATGCTTTATATAATATAACAAGTATGTATAATAGAATAATAAATAAATGAATCCGCCTAAGAAAAGGCCTTGTCTGCTTAGGCCTTGCTTTGCCTAGCGACTTTTAGAGCACTAGTTTCTCCGTTTGCTACAACTATATCCAGCTAATTCCTAGTCATTATTCTATTATTGTTATTCTATAGATAAAAACTTTGATCATGTGACATGCAACAAAACCTGAATGTATTTTCGATACCTTAACTAAGGATATGATTTGGTTAAATAAGTTTAACTTGATACATGGTGCGAATGATGGTTCAACAGTATTCATGTAGTTTTGTTCTGCTCAATTATTGTACAACTATATTGATAAACTTACCAAGTCTTGTTATATTAACATTATCAGAGTTTGACAGAGTATTATCCTTTTTTCTTCTTCTAAATACATGGTGGTTTTGATGATACATTTAAGACTAGGATAAAATGTTGGGTTTTTACCAGAGCTGTTAAAAAATCCATTTCCTCTTTCAGTATCTTGTATGGATGTAACCATTTAAAAACCTTGTTAAATGCATATGATCCAAAATGACTGCGGCCTTTTTAAGGCTGGTAAAACGGTAGTAGACTATTATGGGGTAAATGCTTTGCAGTCAGTAAGCTGTATATGTTACATCCATCCAGTTATATTGATCATGTCATGTTGAATGAACGTGTCTTGGGTTTTGTTGGGTGAAACTGGCTTTTCATATGATATACAATACATGCGATAGAAATGCCTTTGATTGCCCAACAACTTGATTTTTCAATAAGGTAGAACCAAATTTTTTATGTTGGAAACCTTGAATCCAGAAATATGGTGAAAAAAGTTTCTTTATGGATTTAAATAAGGCAATTATTAACATTAACATCTGGTGTTCCAACAGCAAACTTGATTTTATTTAATTATTTGATGAAAGTAATGCCTACCTATCTTATGATGGTCTGACACAGAAAAGTGATATTTGTTTCTTCATTAGAATGTGTACTGTTTTGTATTGTACATGTGGCGATATCTGTATCTCTTACTATTCCAAGGTGCCACTATATGTTGAGAGCAAGGAAAGAAGGCTTGGTGTCAGGGAAAGATGAAGCGGGATTTACTCTTCTCTTGCGGTTTTAGTTATATATTTGTTTGCAAATGCAGTAAACTAATATGAAAAGAAGTGAAACGCATCAGCTGTTTTGGTTGAACGAATTCTGTGTGTTTTAATATGTAATTAAATATGAATTCCACTTTTTATGTCTTCATACCTTAGGTTTTCTTTATACTTTTGGTTTTCTTCTGAATACTGAGCGCTTCTGTGGTGGTATATAATTTTCTGTATGTTCTGGCTGTAATATTTCTTCTTATTATCCTTTATTCTGTTATTCGCTTTCAAATATTACGTTTGCCTGTCAGGGTTCATGATATCATGGAAAAAGACAGCATCAAGGACCCTGCAAGTAATAATCCCAATGCGTTATTAGCCAAAGTCTTAATTGGTCAGGTTGTTTTATTTTGTCATTTTTCTTTAATTTAATTTTTTAAATCACTCTCTCTCTCTCTGCTGTTTTCTTTTGTTATTGGCTCTTCTAGTCTCCAGAATCATGTGCTGTGTATGTTATAAATATAATCCCTTAAGTTATGGTCTATGATATCTAGTTTGATGTTAACTCAGCTAACAGATGGAGGTTGGAAACTTTCAGGTGAATCGGAAATTGGTGAAACAGACGGTAATGACTTCAGTATACGGTGTTACTTATGTCGGGGCACGTGAACAGATCAAAAGGAGATTAGAGGAAAAGGGTCAGTTTACTGATGATAGGCTGCTATTCAGCACAGCTTGCTATGCTGCTAAAGTAAGCTTCAAGCAACCAAATACTAAGGATTTGGTAGTTGGTATATGATAGGATCCTAGGTGTCCAACCCCACAACTCCTAAAGAATATAAAAATTGATTTATCAGTGGAATTTCCACAACTTTTATAAGCATTTGAAAACACTAAGCCCTGATTTTGGATGGTAACTTAACTAACATTTTTTTGTTTGTTTATAAACAACCATTTTTTTAAGTACTATTGCATGTTTGTTGGTCTCTAGCAGGCCTTCAAATGTGAGTTCATGTAACTTCCTATATAATATGTTGTCTCATCTTGCAACTTCCTTTTTTTGTAGTTCCCACGTGTCTGTTTTCGTCACAGCCACATGCTCTTATAAATGCTGGTACATGTTTTCAGGAAATTTTGCCATGTTGGTTCTACCTTTGTTCTTCTTCTTGTTATTGAAAGATCAAAGAAGCATAATTTTGATGTATGACAAAAGACATGGAGCATTATGTGAACATTTTACTGTAAATGCAATATAAAATTTCCAGAAGGGTGACCCATGTACACGGTGTATACAAATCAGATAATGTGTCAAAACACACCTATGTCTCTCCTAACCAACCAGCATTTTACAAAAAGCTCTAGAAATTGCTAAGAGAACCATAAATAGCTACAACTCACCAAGGAAATCAACAAAAGACACAATGGACATCGGAAAACCTCATCTGCCAAAAACCACCAAAAATAACAAGCATTACCGCCTAACACTCTCTTTGACATCAAAACAGCAACAATTCCACAAGATCCACAATACGCAATGAGTAATTAAATGTCACCGTTTCTGCTTTGGCACTTGCGCACCATTTCAAACTCCCAGAAAAACATGCACCGGTATATAAACTCACATTTAAGCTGTTTTTCAGGTATATCTGTTTGTATATCTTCTTTGGCTGCTAACTAGCTGTTGCAAGTTGGCAATTAGGGGTTTCTTATTTGAAAAACTATTAGTAAAGTTCTAAAAATTCAACATTGTGTCCATTCTTTCTACAATCTTCTACAGGTGACACTGGCTGCCCTTGGAGAGATATTCCAAGCTGCACGTGGAACAATGGGTTGGCTTGGTGACTGTGCAAAGGTATGCTTTTGAGTAAGTGGGTAGTTACATCACCATCGGGATTCCAGTGATAAATTCTTACTTTTCATGAAGGGTTAATTATGGGATAATTGAACTTTGCAGGTGATTGCTTCAGAAAATCAACCTGTGCGGTGGACAACCCCTTTAGGTCTTCCAGTTGTGCAGCCATACTTCAAAACTGAACGTCATATTGTAAGTGTTCTGTGTTGATCTCAAGCAACATACAGTAAACTGAAAAAACAAGCAGAGGTTATAATTGCTGTCATCTTTTGAGAGTATGTCCAGTAAGGCACCAAAAGTAGGGTGCAACTGCAACCCATGTAAATAGTTATTATTATTATTATTATTATTATTATTATTATAATGTTATTACTTTTATTTTCTTTTTCCAGACTATTCTGTGGAAACTCTGGTGTTAAAAGTTGTAACATGTTCTATGTAGAAGATTTACGGTTAGAGTTGTTCACCAAAGACAGACCTTTAGTTGGAAGTCATTCATGTTCTATAATACCAGGCCAAAATATACCAATTTTGGGGTACTATCTTGTACATTGTTTGGAATACAAGAGTTCAAACAATCAAAATTGGTGGTCTCTAATTGCTACAAAATATGCGAGTAAATGCTTGACATGCTGATCATTCGGATTAAATCATCTGCATGGACTAGCTTGAGTACAAAGTACAAATCCAACTGTCGTTTGCACACATGTAATTAGAACAATCAGCCATATGCTGCTAAAACCCTAGTTTGCTTTCTAAAATCACTTGTCAAAAAAGAAGTTTGGTTTCTTAAAGTTAGGAGGTCCAAATTAGAGCACCTTTTCCAATTGAACAAACAATCTTGAATCAAAGTTATGCCCCACCAATTTTCCATATGCCTTGAAAGATTCTTGTGACAGTGTAGTTACTAATTGCATCACGTTGTTGCAGATAAAAACATCTCTTCAGGTTTTGGCTTTGCAGCGTGAGGGTGATTCAGTAAGTTGAGATTTATTTTAAAGAAGTATTTTCTCCTCTATTTTTAAGCATCTTATTAGTTGCCAACACTATCGTTATTGTGCCCAACTCAGGTTGATGTTAGAAAACAGAGAACTGCATTCCCTCCAAATTTTGTCCACTCTCTTGATAGTACACATATGATGTTGACTGCCGTTGCCTGCAGGGATGCTGGATTGCAATTTGCAGGTTTGTGGTTCCCAGCATTTCATTCTACTCTGGATAAGATTACCTACTGGAAACCTCCATTAGTCCCTCACCCACTCCCCCCAATGTAACTATATGCTCATCCTAATACACAATTGAATTTAAAATGTTGATGTATGTGTGAATATTTTCTATTGCCAGCTCTAGAACCAAATTGATGTAGGAAATACAAAATGAATGCTGGCTGGAGTTACATATGATGGATTTGGTTTATATTGAAAGATTAGAATGCTGGATTCTGTGTATAATGTTGAATATCTTGGTTGGTTAAAGTTTGGAGCATAGTGACATCCAAAAAAAAAGAAAAAGAAAAAGTTTGGAGCAGAGTTTTTTTTAGGGGGGGAGGGTTGGGTGCTCGGGCTGCATGGAGATATTTTATTGGAGGGTGAGACTTGGTTATTGGAGTAGGATTTTTATCTGTTGATGGTAGGCAGAATCCCTTTAGCATCGTACTTGGAGTTAAAGTTGCACTAAAATCCCCATAGTCCCCCAAAGCTTTGTCAAAATATTCTTCACTGATCCTTGTGAAATGTAAGAGAGCATACTAAATATAGGCTGATTGCTTTTCCTTGCATCAGAATTGAGGTGGTGATTCAGGAGAAGTTTAGGATTTTTAAAATTTTCTTTTTTGGTAATAATAAGTTTAGGATATTTGTTGTAAAACACATTTAAATTAACTTCCCTTGTGGTGTGTGTGTAAATGTAAACCCATTTAAACTACCTAAAGCCTTTTTTTTTCAAGAAGTAACTGAAGGCCATATGTATCCAGTAACATAAATTTACTCAAATAAAGAACATAGTGGAGTAGTTAATTCCCAGAGTGTTCAAAATACCCTCGATTTGTGGGACTTAATTAAACACAAATTTGATAAGAAAACAACAGTGAAGCATCAGGTCCCTGCTTATTGGTCAATTCCCAAACCACTCTTGGCCGTGATTCAAGCCACACCAACTGCACAATTCAACAATACATTCTTTCCTTTTTTCCCTTTACCATAAAACAGATTAGTGAAGACAATGAATTAACATTGGCTTAAAATTGATTGTAAGACCTCAACATGAGCTAAAACTTGATTATAACAAATTTTGTATGGGTCAAGTATATATAATGGCTGTAATGATTAGAAGAAATCTTTTGTGGTACAAGTATATTAGGGACTGCATAAGACTGATGTCGAGCACATTGACTTTTTTCTTCCTGTTACTAACATTTGGTTTGAGATGCTGGTAAAGAAGTAAAGCTTCTTAAAAGCATCACCTATAGAATTTGTTCAAGTTTTGATTAAAGGCCAGTTAAGTTCCCAAATAAGTAAATATTTGTGTTTTTGGAGCAAGTTCAACTGGCTCTGGAGTTGTAGCTGTTCCTGTTAAAATGTTTTTCCCTTTCCATTAATTTTTATGTCTTGTATTTCTATGCATTGCCCTTTAAAAGTTAAAGTGCATGTTGATAAGTTTAATGTTTTGTGATCGGTAGCCAACTAGCCATCTATTTGATATTATTATCATTGGTTAAAAAATTAGATCATTAGTCAGTCATGCATTTAAACAAGCCGTGTTTTAAAAGTTGCTAGGCGGACCTAGGCGGCGGAGGGGGTGCTTAGGCTTTTTCATAAGTTGTCTCATCTATTTATTTTTCAATTGTATAAACTTGTTATACTATACAAAACATATAGTACATGTAATGTTAAAAATTTTACATTCAAAAATACTGGAAAAAAAACTATCTTTTTAGGGTAAACATATTCATTTCAAGTGTTATAGAGCTTCAAAGCCTTTGTTAAATCGATGCAGTAGAGGCCGCCTAGGTGTCCATCCAAATCGAGGCGGTAGAGGACCACCTAGTGTCTAGGCGGGGTTAAGCGGACCTAGACGAGGATTTTTATAACACTGCAAACAATTTATTGTGTTTCTCTATTCTTGGTGTTCAATGTCTCATTGTTAATGTCAGAGCTGATACAACGGCTTTCTTATCTGAATTTACTTAATTATGTTTGAATCAGTACTCTTCTGTTTTGAAAACAAGAAATATCTGTTGAAGCTTGCCTTAGTATCTACATTTCCAAGGCTTTGTATCCCCCCTAATGGTGATAATTGATGAAATTCATATAAACAATGAACATATTTCTTCTGATGACACTGAACCTTTATCGCTATTCAATCCATGCCATATCCTAAGATTTGTAACAATCAATCTTTGCCCAAAGCTTTTAAAGCTATCACCTTGATTGATATCTCTAGTCTTTAGAAGATTCAAAAAGACACCAAAGATAATTCATTGTCTTGTAAAATATATTGCAGGGGTGCACGATTCTTTTTGGACCCATGCATGCGATGTTGATGAGATGAATCAAATACTAAGGAAAAAATTTGTGGAGCTCTATAGTATGCCAATACTTGAAAATGTAAGCATCTTAGATACGCATGTTAAATCCTTTGTGGTTGTGCTTGAATATCTCAATATCCTTGCAAAGATTTCTTGGGTTTATTTTCCTATTCTTATTTACTTTAGTTGTTCTTACTTTTTTCTATTCTTCTCGGTTATAGATTTTGTAAGTATTGATGAAAGTATGGAATGGATTGTATCTATATAATCAGTCTTTTACTTGTCCTGTAAGACTGTTGCAACCCGTCACTTTGGTAATTAATTGAACAAATAAAATTGGCTGTAATTTATAATGTTCTACTGAATAGGTAATAGTTAATTGTTGTACTTTCAACTGAAGCATTAATTTTGTGAAATCTTTAACGTTAGAACATGATAACGACATACAAACACTGATTTTTGACTCTTCTAATCAGTTGCTTGAGAGCTTCCAGATATCATACCCAGAATTGACATTTCCTCCGCTCCCAGATAGAGGCGACTTCGACTTGCAAGATGTTCTTGAATCTCCATACTTTTTCAACTGACCTCCACATTTCAGGAGCATCGTGCACCCATATGGATACACTGCCATCTATACAGGCGCCAAAAAGCATCAAGGGGTTACTGAACTCTGTTTCGGAAAAATAGGTCAGAGTTCTCCCAGATTGAGAAGATAGAGGAAAGAAAGCTCAGGCTTCTCCTGGTCTTGTCTGGAGAGAATATATAGCCCGTAGTAATTTTTTAGCATCTATGCTGGAAGGGGCTTCGAGATGATGGTTGATATATCAGTATCAGAATAACAAGGATTCATTGAACGAACTGTGCTCAGGTATTTAACATTACACCACGCCTGAAAATCCCGTTTCTCTCGCTTAAAGCTAAAGCTACCCTGCCGTGCTTTGTTATCTAACCATGTTACACCAAAGATTTGGAAGTTTGCTTTTTCTAGCTTCTGCAATTAGATTTGGAAGCAAGCTAAAGCTACCTTGATGTCTAACAGTCTAACTATACAGCAAAGGAAGCACCTTCGTAATTGCATGGGGACTAAGGAATATTGAAATTATATTCCTGTTTCTCGATTGAAACGTATATGATGGTAAATAGCTACTGCTACGGCACTAGCTGTTTTCTGCTCAAAGTTGAGGGATGGCAATGGGTTTTCTGCTCAAAGTTGAGGGATGGCAATGGGTTGTATATGCAGACATGCATGGTCCTAGTCGGGAGATTTCTGTGTTGTCCAAAAATGCAGACATGCATGGTTCTAGTCGCCAGTCGGGAGATTTCATACAAGGGAATCATATGGTCTGTACATGCCAATAGCAAATTGTAGTAATTATTTTCCGCTCTAGAATAAGTATGTATAATCCAGAGAAACTTCACATTCTATTATTATTAGTCAATTTGTATAATTCAAAAATAATAATACAAATTTATTTGGTTTTAGTATAAATAACTATAACTATTATAAGTTGATGTATTTTAAGATTTCATAAATTAATTTTAATGCATCACTAGTTTTTTGGAATATTAATTGTTAGTTTAGTAAATACAAGTAGTAATAATTTATAAATGTGTCTGTCGCTCAACCATGTGATGGTGAATAATTAATTCCCGCCTGCTCCCGCAAAAAAGGATTAAAGCCATGTGATGTGAGTGAGAAAAAATAATAATTACCAAATGACAACATAGTAGTAGTACGTAGTTTAGGCCACCACGGCATTCATGAGCAAAAAAAGAAAATGCCTGAAAATGGACCTTGTGGTCCATTTTATTTTATAATATATATATATATATATATATATATATATGAACGTTAAAATTTATATTTGTTAATTCCTTTTGGCCAGCATATTTGTATACGACATTCACATGGTGTCTAAATAAATATTTATTTTTCTTACTAGCTACTAATGACAAATATATATATTTATATATAGTGTCCAGCTGAACCATCGATCCACTGGCCAGTTGCTAGTGTCTAGATAGCTAGCTGCTCTTCATAATTCTTCACCGTTAATTAATTAAATTGGGTTGTGGTAAATGGGGAGTAGTAATCTTTTCTCAGCCAAACACTATTTTCATAAATGTTTTTTTTTTGAAATATTTGATTCAGAACAGTTAATATATTAGATTTTAATTTTATTTTTAATACTGTCATCCGTAGGAGAATCCAACTAATTGCAGTAGTTCCTCGGACATCTCCAAAAACCGAACTTGGTCATTTTTGTAGTTAATTGAACATAATATATAGGATACGGTTAGAGTGAAGTTGATTTTTATTATATTGATTATAGAAAATATTACATCGCTAACTTCTATAATTTTTTATTACATTAATTAACATATACAGTATTTTGTATAATCAATATAATAAAAAAATTATATTATAAACTTTTTACGTTCAAATCGGTGTCAACAGGGCGTATCCAATATACTAATGAGATGTGAAAATAATGGAGTTGGCAGCTCAAATTTGATTGGGCGAACTTGTCACCACATTTTTTTATCATCAATTTTTTTCTTACATTTACATTGATAATAATAAATGTTAAGTATATTTATATTAATTCATAAATGAGTATAGAATTAAAATACAATATTTATAATAATAAATTAAATATAAATTTCACGGTGATTAAAGGTGCACGCGCTCAAAGTGGCTGACATAGAAGAAGCTTATGTATGGTACCGTTTGTTTCATTGTCCAAGTCGGGTGCATCATATATTAATGCAATGCAGTGCAGTGTTGGTGTCATGTCACCCCCCTGCCACATTGTTCAGCTGCGCCTGCACTTATATATTTATTTACACCTGCAGGTTGTTCAAATTACTAAATAAAATAGCCATGGAGTGGACCGCGTGGATATTAGTAGTAGTAAGTATTCTGTTTCAATAGCCAGGTCCAGTTTCAGATCGTCCATATATACATGATTACGATAGGTGCATGCATTCATATATACATACTATACTTGACAATATAATTAATTAACTGTTAAATCAAATTATATTAATTAAAATCAAATAAATTGGTTAATTATTTTTATTTATTCAGGTTGGTTAAAATTTGAACCCATATTTTTTAAAACAAATATAATTAATTAATCATTTTTCAATCTATATTTCATTTCGATCTTAATTGAAAAATTCTCTGTTAGCAGTATAGGGTATAGATGAAGGCTTTGTGCTGTTGTATAAATAAATAATATTTTTTATTTCATAAAATCATATTATATTAATTCAGCTATTCATTCAATCAGGCCTATTACATACATACAATATATCAGAGACGCACATGCATCGAGACAAAAATCAAGCATGAGTATTTATATAGGGTAACGCATATATGGTGTGGAGATTGCAGGTAGGGTCCCACGTACGATCGAGGGATAGATATGGGCAGGGTTGTTCATCTATGAAAAAAAATTTAATATCAACAAAAAGTCAACATGATTTTTTCGTGGGATGGAGAGAAT
The DNA here is from genome assembly GCA_020205615.1 of Panax quinquefolius. Lineage (NCBI taxonomy): Eukaryota > Viridiplantae > Streptophyta > Magnoliopsida > Apiales > Araliaceae > Panax > Panax quinquefolius. The sequence continues at coordinate 125,458,398 of CM035168.1, forward strand.
AATATATACTTCCTCCGTTTTAAATTAATTGTTTAGTTTTAATTTTTTAAAATTAAATTAATTATTTTTAAAATTAATATTTTTACTATTTTAACTAAAATATAAGTGAAGAGATTATAACCAAAAGAAAGTATGTACAATTTATTACTAATCCCAATTTTTATAATTTTAGAAATATATTTATATATCTTAATTATTAATTAAAAAATAGTCAATTTGACTTAAAAAGTCAAAATTGAACAATTAATTTAGAACGAAAAGAGTATAATATAATCGGTATATATTGGTTCGGTATGTAATATATTGTTTGGAAAAAATAAATACTAATATCGATTAATCGATATATATTATTATTTTTTATTTTTATCGGACCCATTTTAAATTTTATCAAATCGTTGATACCTGGTAGGCAGTACATACCTCAAATATTTTTCTGACAAGTAGTGCAATTACAACTTCATTTATCAAGTACTCCTTCTTTCCGTTATAGGATTAAAGTTCTAATTGATTTTTTATGCATATTAAAAAATAAAATAAAATAATAAAATTGTCCATATTTAAATTTTTAAGAGTATTTAATTGCATAATTTTTTATACATTACTTTGGTGATCTTTCCATAAATATGCATAGAAAATAAAAATATAATAATTAATAATAAGTGTATTATAAATAAATTATTATAAAAAATAAAGTAAATAGACATTTAATTTAAAATTAACTAAAATAATAATAAAATTTTTATGACTTTTATCTTGGAAGGAGTATATATTAATGGTGCAAAAAGTATACTATGAATAGGCTGTCGGCACTACTGGTTAGGGCGAAAATCCAATTGATATGGAGTACGTAGTATTTAATAGTTTTTGAAAAAGGTCCATGTTTTAAGTTTTTTGGTCTCTGTGTTTGATTGATCTTTTAATATTTATTATATGATCAGTAATATATATATATATATATATATATATATAACAAAAAAAAAATCAACATTTTGTTTGAAAGTAAAATTAGTAGACACGTTACCACTATTTTTAAAGTGTAGATGGACGTATCTTACCATCACTATATAGTCTATATTATTGTTGTCAAGTATGAAACACATGTTCACTTAATTGGGTCTATAAAATTATCTATTCAACTTGGTCTCCGATTTTCATTACATAATCCATATTTTCATAATACCATATCATAGATTTTCCTTAATATTTATATTTTCTCTATTTTTTTTTATTTGATCAAAAATATTATCTTTGTCCTTCATATATATTATCTCATTTGACCTTTTAATTTATATATATATATATATATATAAGAAATTTAAAAGAAAAAAAAATTGACCTTTAATTTATATATAAAAAAATAAAAATACTTGAATAATAGTAAAAGAAAAAAATTGCTTCAATTAATGTGGAAAGTTTTGAATTCTTTGTCGTGGGACTTACTGATTTGATTTTTTTTGTAAGCTTTTTATTAAAAAATGAGATTAGTCCTTATCCCGCCAAAATTAAGATGGAGAAATCACCCACTAAACAAAATTTGGCATTTAATTTATACATTGACTTCTCGTGTGTATGCTCAATTTCAAGATATTAGTACCTTGATCTGCGCCATATAATTGGGGATTTGATTATCCATAAATTTAAATAGAAACTATGCATTTAATTTTAGTTAATACATGGATTAATATTATAAATTATTTAAAAGTATTTAATAATTGTAAAATTTATTATTTTGTAATTTTAATTTTTTTATTAATTTAAACTTAAAAATATTAAATTGACTTTCAAAAGTCAATAATTATAATCTTATTAACTTAAAATTAATGAAGTGAGTACACACATATATATATATATATATATATATATATATATATATATATATATCAAGTATACAAATTAATTATAAATTTTCAATTTTATAATAAACTCGTACTTATATAAAATGACATATCCTGTTATTTCAAGAAAATTTTAAGACAATCACCTAAAAAATAAAACAATGCATTTCCTTAGAATTTAAAACATGTTAATTTAAATATTGACAAGTATACAAAAAAAATTATAACATACTTAAAATACATATATATAGGTTTGTGGGGATAACGAAACTGACTCTTACACACCTCACGTTAACTTTTGAGTAAATTTTACTACTCCATTAGGCATTAGCTAGGCTCAACAGACAACATGAGACAAACGTAAACAACAATTAAAAGTTTTTTTTAAAAAAAAAAATTCAATTGGCACAGTACTATGAGTGCTTTTAAGTAATTTGCAGTGTGCCGTACGTGCGTGGGCGGGCATGCATGCATGCATGTAATTGAATTACTTCTTCTGTAATGCAGTAACAATTGCATCTCTTAGTCCATCTTCAGTTGTGAATCCATCAGGAATCCTAACAACAACATCTTGAATCATGAAATCATTTATGGTGGACATGTTTACTTGGTGGACTTGTAACTCCAGTTCACGTACCGCACACATCAATTTTGCACCCGGATACTCCGCATTCTTCCACTGGATTCGGATCCTGGCGACCGCCCCGACTATCTTAATATCAACTTCCAATGTTACCCCAGCAGCAGCTGCAGGTGATGGTGGTGAAGAATTAGGCTTTGGTTGGTCAACAGAATTATTGGTGGTATCACATTCTAGTTTTGCAGATGATCTAGTCTTAGATTCTTCTTTGAGTTGAACTAGTTGGGACTCCAACTCATCTACTTTGGCTTTCATTTCATTAATGTAGGATAATGCATCAGCAAGCACAGATGCCTTGTCCATCCTTGTCACGTGGGGGACCACCGACCGGAGCTCGTAGAACCGGCTGTTCAGCCTCTCCCTTCGCTGTCTCTCCGCCTCTACATGGTTATTCGGATTAATAATGTCCTGTTGGCTACACTGCAGGGCCGGCTTTCGGCCCCTTTTCTTGGCTGTTTTTTTTTTCTTATCCACGGCCACAGGTATATTATTATTAATGTCATTGGCAGATTCAAACTGAGGAAGAAGTTCGGAGTCCGAAAGCTCCATGTTCAGATATGATGACCACTCGGCATTACTACTACTAGGGTTTGGGTGGTTTGAGATGAAGCCGATGAGCTCGGATCCGAACAGTGACTTAACTTGCTGCACAAGGCTCAAGTTTTCCTTGATGACGGTGCTTGAGCCCATTTCAAGTACTCCACTAGAAGTTGGAATACAAACCAAAGTTTGAATACCATGAGCTTGAGCATCTTTAGCTCTTTTACACTCAGAAAGCTGAAGTTGATGACCACCACTTAGCCAAATATGAGCACCCGAGCTTAAGGCCTTGGCTGGAATAGATCCATCCTCCGCAGGAAATGTACGGACCAGGGACATGACGTAAAACCATTCGGCTTCAGTGAAATCGCCATCGACGACGACGTCCATGTTATTGATTTGATCCCTGCTGGGAAAGATTATGGGTTTAGTGGTGGCTCGGAAATGGCCGTCTCCCCAAGAGAGGAGGAGACGACCATTATCGGTTTGCCAGAAAATGACATACGCCCAAGATTCAGCAGGCTGGCTTTCAACTATGTATTGAAGTCTCTGTTGAAGGGTAAATAAAGGTGCATGTTGTTGTTCTTGATGAGGCAGAGAGTCAGATGGAGAATTAGAAGTTGAAGATGAGGAGACAACTAATTCCTCCATATGGACTCTAAATTCTTCTCTTAGAAGGAATTAAGGCCAAGAGATGATCAGCACACGAGAGATAGAAAGAGTATTTGTAGACTAAGGAGAGCTGGACCATAAGAAAATGTTTGGAGCTAGCTGAGTTCTCAATCATATACTACCTCAATATAAGTCGTTTTAGAGAAATATTTTTGTTCTTAAATATAAGTCGTTTGAGAATTTCAAGTAAGCATTAATTGCTTAGTTTTCAAGATTACCCTATGTAATAAATATAACTTTGGTTCTCTCACTATTTTTTGTTCAATAATACTCTCTTTAATTTATTTTAATACAAGAACAATATAGATAATTGATAGTATATTTAATATTTTATAATCATTTTCTTAATATTTGTGCACAACTCTAAAACGACATATATTAAGGAACGGAAAGAGACATAATAGTATTAAATGAATTAAAGAACCCCTTACTTTAGTAAAACGCCCTATATATGAATTGTATTTTTGTGTGTGTGTGTGTCTATATATATATATATATATAGGGGCGTTTTAATAGGGTTAGGGGTTCTTTAACTCTTGTAGTAGTAACATGAAATGAGTCAAGTACTTGATCTAATTAATCCTAATTGCATTAATTATCTAACCGGATCATACTTGTAAAGTAACTGCATGCCAGAGAATTAATTAACCAAGAAGTCTGAGATGAAAGTGAGAATCCGACAAATTCTTAAGAGTAATCAACATTCATGTGGCGTCCGCATGCAAATTAATTAAGCGGGTAGGGTCCGCTAATTAAGAAGCTGCAGAAGCAGTACAGCTGGACAAAGACATTTAAGATTTGGGAGTGTCTGCCCCAATATTCATTATACAGTAGTAGTATTTCCTTAGTTGGTAAGCCTTTATCTTTCCAAATTAGTTAAAAGTTTCTCTTCCGGGCCTTAATTAGCTAGACTTCAAAAAAGGCAATGAATGGTGGGAGATGCAGTAGATGAACGTTATATAATGTTCCTAGGTAACACTACGTACTAGCTAGCTATGGACTAGTAGATCTCTTGTCTCATATTGTTCTTTCGTTACTTAAATATTAGCCATTAATTAGGGAGTAATATATACATACATATATATATATATATATGGGATGAGACATGCTACTGAGCTTCTTTAGCTCTTTCACAACTTGACCGGCCGTACGTTCTCGTAGGATGAATTGAAGAGAAAGTTGTTGTTTTTCTGTTTGAATAAGTCTTAGATAAGTTCTAGTCTTTAGGGTACTTGGTTAATGTTTTTTAATTTTTTTAGTTGCAGTCATCACGTTGAGTAGTTGAGAACGTGTGCTATTTCATCTCATTCTGTTAAGTTTGTAAAAGGCTATTTATAAGCCTAAGATTGTTCAATAAAAGAAAGTCATTTCCAGATCTGTTAAGTATTGTTTATTTTGTATCTCTATTCTTAACATTCTGGTATCAGAGCCCCCACTGGGCCTGACAAAAATCAAAGCAAAGATCTTTGGCGTTCTTGCGGCGAGAGAAGATGACTCTGGAAGGGAGTTTTGTCTGACCATCCATTCTCGCTTTGATGGTCACTATGACCATTGGAGCATGTTGATGGAGAATTTCACGTGATCTAAGGAATTATGAAATTTGGTGGAGAGTGGCTATGAGGAGCCAAAGAAGTGGATCAAGTCATGTAAGACACAATGGAAGAGGCTAAAGAATTGAACCGAAAGATCCGAAAGTGAAAACTTTCTTTTTCAAAGCTATAGATCGGACGATATTGGAAACCATTTTGTAAAAAACTTCCAAACAAATTTGGGAGTCTATGAAGAAGAAGTTTGAAGGAGTCTTTAGGGTCAAGAAGTCACATTTACAAGCTCTTTCGCAGAGACTTTGAAATCTTAGAAATGAAGATTGGAGAAGGAGTCTCTGAGTACTTTTCAAGAGTGTTGTCAGTGGCCAACAAGATGAGAACATATGGGGAACAAATGCAAGATGACACAGTGGTGGAGAAAATTCTCAGATCGCTGAGTGAGAAATTCAATTATGTTGTTTGCTCGATTGAGGAGTCCAAAGACATCGATCAACTTTCCATTGATGAGTTGCAGAGCTCTCTGATTGTTCATGAACAAAAATTCCAACGACATATAGGAGAAGAACAAGCACTCAAGATCAGTTGTGAAGACAGATTTGGTGCAAGAGGACGGGGTCGAGGTGCTTACGAGAGGCGAGAGAAAGAGGGAGACGCCAAACCTCTACAATAAAGCAACAAAGGAATGCTTGAAGTGCCACACCTTGGACACTTTCAATCTGAATGTCCAAACCGGATAAGGAAGCCAACTATCTTTGAACTAGGAGAAGAAGAAGAGATGTTGCTTTCGTATATATGTGGAGATGACCGGTGCTCGAAGGAGAGATGTCGGTTCTTAGACTGGATGTAAAGAACCACGTGTGTGGTGACAAGAGTTTGTTCGTTGATCCGAATGAGGACTTGAGCGAAGGTAAAGGCGGGAAATAACACAAGGATGGATGTGTTAGGAAAAGCGATGTGAGATTGAAAGTAAGTGGCTTTACACATGTTATTAGTGAAGTATTTTTTGTACACCAACTAAAAACAATCATTGAGCATTGGTCAATTACACGAAAAGGGATTGGCGATTCTCATCCAACATGGAATGCTCAAGATTTATCATCCGGAGAAAGGGCTCATGTCTGAGGCCAAGAGATGTTAGCAAATCGGATGTTTGTGTTCTTTGGGAACATCAACATCACGAAACCGACTTTGCCTCTACACCTCCACACGGATATGGCACATTTATGGCATTTACGTCGCTATGGACATTTGAGCTCTGAGGGTTGAGGATTCTTCATTTAAGAAGATGGTACATGGGTTACCACGATTCAGACTCAACAACAACAGTGTGTTCAAACTGCATGATTGGAAAACAACACAGAGATCCAATCCCAAAGAAGAGCAATTGGAGGGCCACAGAAAAGCTTCAGCTTGTTCATGCAGATCTCTGCGGACCAATCTCTCCCATCTCTAACAGTAAAAAGAGGTACATTATATGCTTTATTGACGACTTTACTAGAAAAGCATGGACTTATTTTTTAGTGGAGAAATCTGAAGCATTAAACATGTTCAAATGTTTTAAGAGTTGTGTTGAGAAAGAAGTAGGAGGATATATTAAATGTTTGAGAACATATCGAGGAGGAGAATTCACATCACTTGAGTTCAATGAGTTCGCATGAGCGTAGCATCGCATCAAGAGGCAATTGATCGCAGCTTTATACTACTCCATGTAATGAACGGAGTAATGGAAAGGAAAAAATCGAACTGTGATGAACATGGTTCGATCGTACTCTCTGAAAGGAGGATTAGAAGACTTTCGCTGAGGCGATGGAACCGGACAATACATGTTCTGAATCGGAGTCCTACATTGGCTGTGAAGAATCAAACACCTGAGGAAGGCTGGAGTGGAAGCAGACCCTCGGTTGAGTACTTTAGAGTTTTCGGATGTGTGGCGCATGTACATGTTCCTGATGTGAAAAGAAAAAAACTAGATGCAAAGAGCCTTGCTTGTGTGTTATTGGGAGTAAGTGAAGAGTCTAAGGCATATAGACTCTATGATCCAATTGCAAGGAAGATTGTAGTTAGCAGAGATGTAGTATTTGAGGAAGATAAGTCTTGGAGCTGGGATAACAGTTATGAAGAGCACATAATGGCTGATTTGGAATGGGATGATAAAGAAGATAATGATGTCGTGAACGCAGGGAATGAGGGAGCAGTGAGTGAGGAAGAAGAAAGAGTCGTTAAACCGGTTAGTAGTCCTCAAAATGGTGAAAATGGAGGAGAATCATCTAGTTCTGAATAAGGAAGAAACAGAGGGCCTCCAAGGTGGATGAGAGATTACGTAACTGGGGAAGGACTTTCGGAGGAGTCAGAAGAAGAAGATGCAAATGTCAATTTGGCTTTGTTTGCTTCAGCAGATCCAGTGTATTTTGAGGAGGCAGTGAAACATGACAAATGGAGGACAGCTATGGACATGGAGATGCAGGCTATAAAGAGGAACAACACATGGGAACTCACTGATCTTCCTAAAGGTGCAAAGAAGATTGGAGTGAAGTGGGTTTATAAAACCAAACTCAAGGAGAATGGAGAAGTGGACAAGTTAAAGGCTCGTTTGGTGGCAAAGGGGTATGTGCAACAACAAGGGATAGACTACACAGAAGTATTTGCACCAGTTGCGAGAATGGGCACAGTGAGAATGATTGTGGCTCTAGCAGCTCAAAAAGGGTGGACTCTCTATCAACTTGATGTTAAATCTGTCTTTTTGTATGGGGAACTTAATGAAGAAGTATATGTGGAGCAGCCGAATGGCTATGAGCTGGAGAACAGTCCTCAGAAAGTTTACAGGTTGAAGAAAGCCCTATATGGACTGAAACAAGCTCCACGAGCTTGGTTCAGTCGTATTGAAGCACATTTCATAAATGAAGGGTTCGAGAAATGCTATAGTAAGCATACTTTGTTCATTAAGACAAATAAGGGAGGTAAGATTTTCATTGTCAGTTTATATGTTGATGATTTAATATTTACTGTCAATGATGAATTGATGTTTGCTGAGTTTAAGAATTCCATGTTGAGGGAGTTTGATATGAGTGATTTGGGGAAAATGAGATTTTTTCTTGGCATAGAAGTTTTACAAAGGTCAGATGGGATCTACATTTGTCAAAGGAAGTATGCTTTGAAGGTGTTGAAGAGGTTTAGGATGGAAAACAGCAAATCAGTTCATAATCCCATTGTTCCAGGTTGTAAGCTTTTTAAAGATAAAAATGGGGTTTGTGTTGATGAGACTTTGTTTAAGCAGATGGTGGGATGCCTCATGTACTTAATAATTTCTGAGGCCGGTTGATGTTTGCGATAAGCTTGATTACAGGTCATACGGCCAAACCAATGAGTTGCATTTGATGGCGACGAAGAGGATACTTGAGGTACTTGAAAGGAACTATTAGACTTGGAGTTTTTTACAAGAAGGGAGGATGTGAAGATCTGGTTGGATATCTTGATCTGGTTGGATATCTGCGATAGTGACTATCACGGGAGATATAGAAGATGGAAAAGTACATCGGTATGTTTTCATGTTGGGATCTGAGTATTGTTATCTGGTCCTCAAGAAAGCAACCTATAGTCACACTTTCGACCACGTAAATAGAGTTTGTGGGCTGCAGATTGCTTGTCTTAGTCAAAGTTTGTTTGGATGAAGAGAATAATTGAGAAGTCGAATCCGGAAGAAAGTAAGTGTACTACAATTCTTTGCGTTAACGCAGTTCCACAATTAAGTTGTCAAAAAATCACATGTTACATGGTCGAAGCAAACACACATTGATGTGCGTTTTCATTTTCTTCGTGACCTCACACGAGAAGGAGTAGTTGAATTGGTTTATTGTGGAACACAAGATCAGTTGGCAGATGTGATGACAAAGCCTCTTACAGTGGATGCATTTCAGAGGTTTCGACGTCAGATGGGAGTCTGTCAAGTTCCTGAATTAAACTAGTTGTAGTTAGTAACTAGTTTAAGGGAGGGAATGAAGAGAAAGTTGTTGTTTTTCTGTTTAGTCTTAGATAAGTCCTAGTCTTTAGGGTACTTGGTTAGTGTTTCCTAATTTTTCTAGTTGCAGTCATCACGTTGAGTAGTTGAGAACGTGTGCTATTTTATCTCATTCTGTTAAGTTTGTAAAAGGCTATTTATAAGCCTAAGATTGTTCAATAAAAGAAAGTCATTTCCAAATCTGTTAAGTATTGTTTATTTTGTATCTCTATTCTTAACATGAATATATTCCTGATACGTAGCTAATTTATGACCAAATTTAAGCGGGTGTACGTACTCAAGTAAGAGCATCGGTACGTCAAGTTTAGTAGGTAAGGGAGAACAGATCGATCGTGCATTATATTGCATGGCCACACATGATTAAGTCATTGGGCCGGTACATATAATTTATTTCATTCATGCATGTGAGTGATTAGGATTACTACTCACTTTTTATTTGTCTAATTACTTATTCCACGTGAAACTTTAACTCATGACTTGTGAATCTAATTACTACTATTAATTAAAAGTTACAACTACACCAACCAAACAACGATATATGCAACTGCATATATACTACGTACTAGCTAGTTTTTTGTTTAATTTTGATAAAAATCAAATAAAAAGTATTATCAAAATGCTTTAGCTAGCATAATGTATATATATATATATATATGTTAGGTAATTTTTTTTAATTTCTATGTAAATTCTTTTTTCTTTCTTTTTTTTTTTTTTTGGGGTGGGGGGAGCACATGAGTGATACCCTAAAATATATATAAATATAGTTGAGTTGTTCGTTGCGTCCCATTCAACAGTTGGCAATGTACTTGTGTACAAAATAGGCTGAGAAGTGGTCCATTTTGAACAATGGATTTAGGCCTAGTTCTAGTTCCAGAAAGATAAAATTGATGGGCCAATAATGCAAATATACACCTTCCCCTCCCCTCTTGGTGGTGTTGAAGTATCCAACACCCCCCTCATCACGTGCGCTTTAATTTTAAATCAATTGTATATACAATTTTATAAAATTCGATGATATGAAACATGTAAGTTATTAGATTGACAGATGAATAGTAGTTACTTTGATACTATATTGAAGTATTCAATTTAAAATTAATTTATGTAATAATAAATAAAATAATTTCTCAAATTATATATTAAATGTCCATGTATTAATTATCGGATGTATTGGGTAGCTCCTCCCACATGAATAAAGAATCAAAATGAATCATGATGAAAGTAAAAAAGTAAATTAGTAGGTCATTTTCTGTTTCTTTTCTTTTCTTTTCTAGAAGGGTACGTATATTATATTATATTATATTATATTATATTGCTACTTAAATATTTAACCCAATTAATTAATTAATGGGTGTGATTGTGTGAACTTACTTGGTGCAGTGAGGGCCACGTAAATTATATGGCTCAACTTTAAGTCATTAAGAAGTGAATATATATCTTATTGAAAAACCAGTGGCTGAGTTAGAATTAAAGAAAAGAATTAAATTATGCATGCATGGTATATATATATATATAAGAATAAATTAAATGATGCATGGCATGAAAGAAAGAAGAAAAACCAACAGTGATATATGGTATACATGTGTAGCTAGTCATACATCATGATCTGCATGCACTTTAGTAAGTCATATTACGAGTGTTTGATAAAAATTAAATAAATTTAAATTAATTTGAATCCAATTTTTTTCTCAATAATTGATATGTTTGAAACTTACAATAATAAATTTTATAATTTTATCCTCTAAAAAAATTTTAAAATTATTATAAATTTATTTAATATTATTTAATATAATATAATAGTTAATATTGTGAAAAAAAATTTATTCATCCGTCATTCAGCACATTCAACTAAAAAAATAAGACTTTTATTCAAATTTTAATCGTTCGAATGGGTGATCTGAATCGATCATCATTCAAATCTTCTAATCAACATGACTCCTTACTCATTCTTTTTCCAAGTGTCATGTTAAGATTGCAAAAAAATTTTACTTAATTTCAAAAAAAATACATACAAAATGAGAACTTGGTTTAATTTTATATATGTGACGCCCCCAAAATTAGGTATTCATCACCCATCTTGAGTCGCCAAATACACAGTACATAATATAAATACAAATTTAACTATACAACTGTATGTAAATGTAAAATACGACAAAACATAAATCGAGAGTTTAAACAAGAATCTCGCGCTTTTCTGATAAATATCCATTCTCAATGGAGTCCTCATGGCATATCTACAAACTCAAATTCGGTCCTCGTTACATTTATTGTCACATTATTTAGCGAGAATAGTGAGGACTACTAATCTTTATCATCTGGACCGCCACTCCGCTCCCCGACTCGTCCCCAACTATATTATTCTCATTTTCTCAAGAGAATAAATGAAAGAAAGGGTGAGCTCAACTAAGCCTAATAAGAAATATTATGACTAAGATAATGCGTAATAAATTATCAATAGTTTTCAACAATGTTAAACCGATAAAATACAATAGACATCAAGTTTAATCTGCGGTGAAATAATGAATCCATTAGAAGAGTCGAATAGACCATCGGTCTATTATCTTCTCCATGTTAAAAATCCACCAATAATGTTTTATCCCTCAGTAGATGAACCACCTCATCGAATCATCCCTCGCACTACTGGCCAAGAATATTCATTAAATCATCAATGGTCATTTATCTATAATAATCAATCCTCGATCACAATCATACCCAACCCATCTCGCACGTAAGCCAAGAAGATATACAACAATAAAATCAATAATCAACAATCCATCTTTGCACGTAAGCCAAAGATATACCATTCAATAATCAACACCCATCTTCGCACGTAAGTTCAAATATACAACAATAAAACCAATAATCAACAATCCATTTTTTGCACGTAAGTCAAAGATATACCATTCAATAATCAATATCCATTTTTTGCGCGTAGCGAAAAGATAACTTTTATCACCATATAAGCGTGAGGATGATGATGATGATATAAACATTAATCAACCGAAAACAAGGATAAATATTAAAGACTTTATGTGAGACTCAGGATTTTATCAATAAAGATTTAAATTTTGTTTAAATAATTTTAATATTATAGTGTGAATTTGAGATAATATTATAGTTGTGGGTAGTATTTATAAATTTTGCAAAAGTATCACAGTGGTTATATTATATTCGATTGGTTAGGGGAATATTCGGTTTAGCGAGGAATATTCGTCTGACAATTTACTAATCATTGGTGGACCCCACAAAAGAATTATTATTGTCGGATTGAAAAACGATAAAAATATTTTATTGAAATAACGGCGGAAGTTTTACCGTTGATCTTGTTGAACTACTCAGTAGTAAAGAAACGATGTCGTGTGGTTGCGTAGTAGCACACCGGTATTGATTATTGATCTTATGTGAGTAGTCACTTCGGTTTGATTCCATTATTATCGATTAATAATATGAATTATTATAATGATAATGACGTTTTGTTTTATTCAGTATTATTAACGTAATAAAAGCGAAACATCTTTTATATAAAACAAAATACTTTATTAAAGTTATTACATAAATAGAATATATTATATTTTATTATGATAGTGTTGCGTAGTGTTTTTGCGTAGTGTTGCGTAAGATTTGCAGATAGTAAAATGTTTTTATATAAATAGAATATATGATATTTTATTTAAAAGATTTTGCTTTAAATATGGATGATAAAATCAGATTAAAATAAATCAATCTGAATGCTTAAATGGATTAATTACTATCGCATTCTATTTTCCTATAAATAGAAGCTCATTCCTTCATTATTTTCTTTGCAATTCACCTTGAAACTACTAGAGAGAAATTATAGAGAGAAGCTATAGAGAAAATCTATAGAGAGAGAAAGAAGAGTATTCCGGTACTTCACTACTTTGATATCCAAAGGTGTCTTTTATGGTAAGGGATATTATTTGTTTGTCACTTGTAAAGGGTGTTATTCTTTTCTTATTCATGAAGAGAACTTCATTATTCCATTCTTTATTATTACATTGGAATAACTTGTATCTGTGGCATACCCTATATGTAAGACCCCAACTTATTATTAATGAAATTTAATTTTCTCTATATATTATTTTGAAATAGTAAGGGTTGATTTGATTAATGTGGATAGTTAGGGGTTAAATACATGCAAATATTTCAAAATAAGCAGTGGTTATAAAATATTCATTGTTGTTTGGGGAATATTCATTTGGTCGTGGAATATTAAATCTTTGTGGGAATATTAAATGACGACGGTAGCGACCATGTGGGCCCCATAACGAAAAGTGATTGGATGAAGAAAACGACAAATATAAGTTGGTTAAAAATAACGGCGTAGTTATTCTGCAATTAAGATCTGCTTGGAATACCCGTGGTTAAAACACACTAATATCTGGCGTTGTTGAGCGATAGCACAGTAGATTGCACCAATTATTGATTCTTACGTGAGAAGGCTACTCAATAATTGTTACGGTAATTCTTGCTTCGATTATTTTATTGATTCAATAATTCTTTGCGTTGGTATTTTATATTATTGTTGTTCAATAATTGTCATTTGCACAATATTTTCCATTATCGGATCAATAATTCATATTATTTGAATAATATTATTAGATAACATTATTGGCAATGTCTGAAAGTTACTCTCAAGGAGAGGTTTGGTCACCTAATTGCGGCGCCAGAGAAGAGAGATCCTTATTGAAAGCCCCTCTTCAGGGAGCATTCTGGTTGTCGTAAATGTGATTACTCAGTAATATTATTTGTGAATAATTAATTATTGATTCATATGATAAGGAAATATTTATTTTATATGAATATAAATGATGGATTTATTTATGTGGTTATTAATGAAGGAATTAATGCTGAGATGTTTTATTTGTATTTTGTCGGATTGAAGGTATTAAAAGATCAAATCGGTGTTATTATAGCTTTATTGTGTGAGTTATAATATTTAATCCGACCGTTGGATCGTTGTAATTTTTGGATATGTTATATATACATAAGTTGAGTATATGTCCACAAATTTTGAACCGTTAAAAATGAACGAATGATTTGTTATAAATTTTAAGAGGTGTTTGATTCGGAAAGTAGGGTTATAATTGATTTTGGTAGAAAATTCTAGAATTGAGTGGGCCCCACTTGTGGTTGGTGAAAAAATGTGAATTTTATTTCAAATGTGGTGGGTGCAATAGTAGCGAGTAAAGCCATCGGTGGCAGGTCAAGTTTACTTGGTAGGCTAACATTTTCCTATAAATAGAGAGGCTAAGTTAGAATTGAAAATCACACCGAAACAAAGTTTTCTCTCTTTCTCTCTATATTATTGAGCGTATTTTGTGAGTATTTAGATACTTTGAGAGTTCTTTGTTCAAAGATAAGTTTCATTCAAAGATCACTTCCGACCTTTCCTTCCGGAAGTCTTGATTCTTTGAGGTAAGGGATATTATTTTTTTCAGTAATGATATTATTTCTTCAATATCATTATCTTTGAAATGTTGATCAAGTTTTATCAAATTTGGAACTTTTTCATGTCTGGGTTACTATTCATGAGTTCTTATTCACGAAAGTTACTATTCATGAGTTACTATTCACGAGTTACTATTCACGAGTACTATTATAAGTAAGCGTGAAAATATTTTTTTGTGGAATTTCTATCTTTTGGTGTCGAGTTACTATTCACGATATCTGGCCTATTCACGATATCTGACCTATTCACGTGATACTGGCCTTTATTCATCGAAAAATAAAATTTCTTCTTTTCGTCCAAAATATCTATTTTGGATACTAGCTTGATTGTATCCATGTTTTGATCATTCTTGAATTTTACACCACTATGATTATTTTTGAGGTATTGTTGGACATGGATAAAACAAAGTCTGAATCCTTAATCCTTAATCCTTGTCATTTTGTTTCAATTGGATTCGTTCTTTAAAATATTTTCATCATCCTCGGTCTTAAATGATGATATTATTGAATATCTTTGGCACCTGTAGTGCAAAGATGAGCGGTGTTTAAATGAAATACGTAACCGATGATGAATATCTTTGGCCTTTAGTGCAAAGATGAGCAGTGTTGAGATGAATATGATGGATTGATGAATATCTTTGGCTGTAGTGCAAAGATGAATATTTGATTTGAGATGAATATTGATTGATGTTACAGGGATAAAATATTGATGATGGACCTGTTAAATTCATAGATTATAGTAGATTTCATTCTCTACGTAACTCTTCTATGAATTATTATTTCATTCATGAATATTGATCCGAAACTTGTTGTCTATTGTATTCTATCGATTTTTTCTGTTGGAGACTAACGATAATTTTTGTATATTATCTTAGTCATAATATTCTTTCTTGGGCTAGTTGAGCTCACCCTTTTCCTTGTTGTTCCATTTTTCTTCTCGGAGGCGAGAATGTAAGCGAGTCTTAGTCGGGTATGGAATGAAGGTTCTAGAGAGAGTTGTTTAGTAGTCCTCACCATTTTGTAAAATAATGTATCAATAAATGTGATGAGGATTTATTTGAGTATAGATATTGTCTAGAAGATAATATTTGTATTTAAACTCACAGTATATATTGTCGTATTTCACACGACATTTGTATTATTGAAGTTGTAGTTTGTATCTTGTACCATGTATTTGGCGACTCAGAATGGGTGTTGTGTATACCTATGTTGGGGGCGTCACACTATACTTGGTGAAATCCCTCTGTTATTCCATTCTTTATTATTACATTGGAATAACTTTTGATATCTGTGACATACCTATACTTGGTGAAATCCTCTGTTATTCCATTCTTTATTATTTTGTTGGAATAACTCAGATATCTGTGCATACCCTATACATAATCTGTATCGTGGTTTACCCTATACTTGGTGACATTCTTCTATTATTACATTGGAACATCCTGCCTATGTGTTTTACACCTCACTGGTTCATCTTTATTATTATTACATTGGAACATCCTGTCTGCATGTGTTTTACACCGACTGGTTCCGCTCTTTATCATTCTGCTGGAATATCCTATCTCGTGTGTTTTACAAGAATAAGTTCCATCTTTATTATTCTGTTGGAACATCCCGCCGGTGTGAATTTCACCGACACGGATTCTCGTTATTATTATTACATTGGAATAACTTTTAACATCTTGATATGCGCATTATGGTGATTTCCTTTGTTATTCCATTCTTTATTATACCCGGTTGGTTAAAACTTTGACTTCTATACTCCATGAAATTAGTAGAATATTCTTGATATTTGCGTTTCATCCAAAGATCTTTTCATGGAAATATTCTTCCGATCATTCTTGAATTTTACTCTCTGCAGCGATATCATGTTGACAATTTGGGCGTTATTAGTTCTGAATAAATTAATTCGTGAACTTGTTTTATTGAATTATTATGTCATTGTCATCATCCTCATGTTATATTATGTTATCTTTGGCTTACGTGCATAGATGAACTTAGTATGATAATGACCGAGGATCATTCTAGTATAATCATGGCTTGTTATAAATGATGTGATAAAAGTCCTCAGTGGCCTGTAATGCAGTGATGGATAGTTTTTGGTATGATTATGACCAGGGGTGATTCGGTATAGTCATGACCATTGATAATTTGATGAAAATCCTTGACTGTGGTACAGGGATGATTAGATATTGTGGTTTATTCATTAAACTGAGTCTTAGTGATAAAAATTTATGAAAACCTTTTAAAACCTAAAAGATAGTAGACTTTATTTTCTACTTGACTCTTTTAATGGATTAGATATTCATTGCAGATTAAACCGGTTTGTCTATTGTATTTTATCGGTTTAACATTGTTGAAGACTATTGATAATTTATTACGCATTATCTTAGTTATAATATTTCGTCTTTGGGCTAGTTGAGCTCACCCTTCTTCTTTTACCGTTCTCTTGAAATGAGAATATAAATGGGGGACGAGTCGGGAAAAAGAGTGATGGTCCCAAGATAGCATTAGTAGTCCTCACTATTCGTGAAATAGTGTGATAATAATTGTAATGAGGACTCTTGAGTATGGATATTGTTTAAATGACAATATTCCTATTAGAACTCTCAGTTTATGAATTGTCGTATGTTACACGACAGATGTATAATTAAGTTTGTATTTGAATTTATGTACCATGTAAGTGGCGACCCAAGATGGGTGACGTATACCAAATTTTGGGGGCGTCACACTTTAAATTTATCCAAATATTATCATTCACATAATAAATTCATAATCCAATATTATTACTATCATAACAATATTTTAATCACTTTTTAAACTTATAAACAATTTATTTCAATTGTTTACCATTTACCAAGGGGTTTGGACCACCGGAGTTTTTGGGAAAGCCAGAACCACTTAAGGCGGAGACGTGGTTAAAATAGATCATCAAGATATTTGATGTCTTGGGATGCTCAGAGGAGCAAAAGGTTCCATTTGCCACCTTTATGTTGCGTGAAGAGGCAGATTACTGGTGAGAATCTGTAAAACGTACCCAGACTGACATACTCAAGATGTCTTGGGAGAAGTTCCAAGAGTTGTTCAACGACAAGTACTTTCCCGAAAGTATTCGTCACACGAAGGAGGTGGAGTTTTTCAAGTTGGAGCAAAATAATATGGCCGTGTCACGATGAGAGCTAAGTTTAGAAAGTTATCTCGGTTTGCATCCCATTTGGTCGATAATGAGGAGCCGAATGGCGCGAATGTTTTAAAGAGGTTTGATCTCGGAGATACGTCGACATCTTATTTCTCATAAAGCGTGTTTTTGTATTCGGATGTTGTAAATAGGGCTCGATTAGTGGAGCGCGATAACGAGTCAACGCTTGACTAAAAGAGAAGCGTAAGCAAAATTATAATACCGGTGAGTAGTCATCAAAAAGGTGACAACAAGCGTGGAGGGAATCAACAAAGCGGATATGGTAACCACTTGGTGGTAATCGAAATCAAAGCAATAAGAATGGACATTTCAAGAAAAGGAGATTCAACAATGATGGAAAAACGTCAGCACCAGCACCCGTTGTTAAGGAAGGAGAAAGACCACCTATGTAAGGCCCCGAATTTTATGAAATAAAAGTATTCAATTTTTCTTATAATTACTATTCAGTAAATGGTTAAATTGATAAAAGTTAAAGTTAAGGGTGATATATATAATTTTTTCAAAAAAAGCAAGTGGTTATAAAATATTATTCTCGGAGAATATTCGTTTGGTCGTGGAATATTCTTTTTGTCGGGAATATCAGTACGATGACGCAGCCTTGTGTGGGCCCCATAACTTGAAAGCGATTGGATGAAAAAACGACAAATATAAGTTGTTTATAAATGACGGTACAGTAGTTATTCTGAAGTAATCTTTGTTAAAATACTAAATGGTGGTTAAAACACGGAAGACACCAGTATTGCACCAATTATTGATTCTTACGTGAAGACACTACTTAATAGTGGTTCTGATAATTATTGTTCGATATTTTATTGATTCAATAATTGTTGCATTGATATTTTATATTCTTGTTGTTTGAATAAATTGTCATTACTACGGTATTTTCCATTATCTGAGACAATAATTCATATTATCTGAATAATATTATTGGATAACATTATTGGCAATGTCTAGAAAGTTCATCTAAGGAGAGGTTTGGTCACCTAATCGCTACCAGGTAAGGAGAAAATCTTTATTGAAAGCCCTCTTCCTCAGGAACCTACTGGTTGTCATTATTGTGATTACATAATATTATTTGTGAATAATTAATTATTGATTAATATGATAAGGAAAATATTCATTTTATGTGGATATAGATGGAGAAAATTTTTAAAGTGACAATTGTTGAAAATTAATATTTTATCTTTTTACGATAAAATAATTCATTTAAATATATTATTTTAATAATATATTAATTAGTAATATTTTTTATAATGAATGTGCAATATGTGAGTATATGAGGAGGAAGAGTATTTTTGTGGCATTAAATGATTAACACATGTTTTGTGTGTCTCAGTGAGACCCCATTTCTTGATTGAAATTTGATTATAACTTTATAAAATCGCTTGGTTATGGATTTCGGTCAATTTCTGTTTGGAATTTGGAAAAACTTTCTTCTGTAAAGTTGTAGAGAATTAAATTTCTTATTAAAAGTCGCGAGATTCAAATTTTCTGACAAAATGGCTATTTATTATGAATTATTGAAGTTCTGAAGCTCCGAAATAGTTAATTTTTAAAGTTTTAATTATGTTAAATAAGAAAACGTTTTTAAAAAAGTTTTGTGAGGTGGGCTACTTGTGCTGAATGCTGAATTCAGTTGATAAAAAGTAATGCGTAAGAATTTAATAAATATATATTAATATTTTATTAAATTTTACGCTTTGGTGTTCTAGCGTTTTCCTATAAATAGGGTCTTGGGTTAGAATTGAAAATCATACCAGAAACTGAAGTTTTCTCTCTCTATATTATTGAGCATATTCTTATGAGTATTTTGAGTATACTTTGAGTATTGCTATACGATGCAAGTTAGATTCAAATATTATATCCCAAGCATTCCAGATCTTTTTTCTTTTGAGGTAAGGGATAGTAAGGGATTTTTAAGGGTGATTATGTTTTTCAGTTTTGTATTTTTTCGGACCTTCAAAAATTTTGAAAAAAATTGAAATGATAATTTGATGAGTTTTATATATTGTGTCCAAAATGGCGATTTTTGGATGTATAGATTGAGAGTTATGAATTTTATGAGAAAAGACTATTTTAAAAGTAACCGCTTATAACTCCTTGTGATTAACTCCAAAATTGATGAAATTTTTATTGGGAGTACATCTATATAATATCAGTATACCGTGTCAATTTCAGAATTTTTGGACAAAAGTACAATTTATGATAAATGTCTAACTATTCGGTAGTTTTGGCCATATGGAAATTAGTAAATGAATTTTAAAAATTCTGAGAAAAATATATATTCAATATGGGACTATATTCTTCTAAATCCCAGAAAATAAATATTTTTGGAACTGATTTGGTATTTTTCATGAAAATGTTCTAGTTATGAGTAAATGAATTAAATATGTTATGTGAAGTAAGAAAATTGGAAAATATGATTTATTGGCTTGAGAATCATATATGAGGTATATGCAGATTTTTATGAGGGTTTTGGTTAATGATGATGAAATCTTATGAGTTTGACATTTTTAGATGATTAAATGCATTAATTATTAAAGTGTAAATAATTGGATTAAATTATTTATAAGTTTAAGAAATGATTAAAATATTATTATAATATTAATAATATTAGATTATGAGATTTCTAAGTGATTTATAACATTTGGATTAAGGTGTTATAAATATGAATATGAATTTTATTATGAAACTTTATCTTTTAGGTTATCGAGGATTCTTATACGCGATATCTGCATCTTATGTATTTAATAATACGGGTCTTATTCACGACAAATTGGTTTCTTCTCCGACCAAATTATCGTTGATTTATGAATCTTACTCTTGAAATTAAAACCATGTTTTGATTATATTGTTTTTATATAACATTCTTATAACCCTAATGATGATATTTCTCTTTGAGTTAAGTGTAAAGATGAGTAGATTATTGGTATGATCGTGACTATAGGTTCTCTTTGGCCGATGGTGCAAAAGTTGAATTGTTGGTGGTATGATCATGACCATTGAATTTATAATTGAATATTTTTTAGCTTAAGTGCAAAGGTGAATTGATCAACACATGGTTATAATTATTGTTATATAACTTCGAAATGATTATGTATTTCTTTGATATATGAATATCTTTAGCTTCGTAGTGAAAAGATGACTTGTTGATGAATATCTTAGCACATAGTGCAAAGATGAATTATTGATGAATATCTTTTGCTCAAATAACGCAAAAGATGACTTTGATGATGAATATCTTGGCTTGTAGAAGCAAAGATGAATTATTGATGAATATCTTTGGCCAGTAGTCAAAAGATGACTGTTGTTGAATATCTTTGGCATGTAGTGCAAAGATGAACTGTTGATGAATATCTTTGGCCGTGGTGCAATGATGAATTTATTAGTATGATTATGAACAGGAACTGTGATTTGGTATAACCATGATCTTTGATGTTTCAGGTAAAGACAGGTGATGGAATTATCTTCGTCCTGGATGAGAAGAGGAATTTAGAATCACAATTATGATTATGAGTTATTCATATGATTGTGGAAAGGAACTGTTGATTGAGGTTACAGGGATAAAACATTGTTGGTGGACTTTTAACGTGGAGAAGACAATAGACTTTATAGTCTATTTGACTCTTTTAATGGATTGCTCGTTCCGCTGCAACTATGGTTGAAAAGTTTTATCATCTACCATATGTTCTAAATCTCTGATTTATTACTAACGAAGGCTATTGATAATTTAATTATCTTTAGTCATGATATTCTTTACTGGGCTATTTGTGCTCACCCTTCTGCTTCACAATTCCTTTCAGGTAATAAAAAGTGTAAATTTGGGTCGAAGCGGGATAGTAAGGAATAGAATGGTGGTCTATAGATGTTGAGGTGAGGTGAATTTAACTTGGAAGGTGTTTTGCCACTATCATACAAGATGTCTAATGACATACAACCTCGTGTCATCATAAGATATGGTTGTGCTCATCCACTTTAAGAGAGTATATTTACAAGTACTACCTATATAATCTTGGTGTTTGTTTGGAGTATAATACCCAATTAGAGGCAATGGAGATAATGATATGTCGAAGAAAGACTCACCATTGGGAAGAATATGATAATAATCTTCTCGTTTTTCTTTAGGGTCTATTGGGTCAACCAAGGATAATTACGTGGCCATATGATATCTACCATAACCTAAAAGCATGGCCTCCCATGTATGAAGAAGGTTTCTTGAGCACTTCCCAAAGATTCTAATTTCTAAAACAGCTTTTGACTATACCTTTATGTAAGGTGTCATTGTGACGTCTTCTGATTGGTATATATTTGTATCCAAACTCACATCATATGTGTTGTTGTATTTTGCACGACAATTATTGTAATAAAGTTGTAGTTGTTTTCCGTACCATATATTTGGCGACTCAGAATGGGTTGGATGGAATGGACCTATTTTGGGGTTAAATTACAACCTATCATATGCTTCAAATGCGGAGGAGAGGGACACATCAGTCCGAATCTGCTACCATGCGCAGTCAAAAGCATGTTATAATTGTGGAAGAGAAGGTCACTTAGCTCGATTTTGTCGCATCAAGACAAATTCAACTAGGATGGAGGCACCAAAAGGTCATCCCCTGACAAACCAAAGCCGTAGTTTAAGAGGCGTTTTTTTCTCGTGACGAGGAACCCGAATAAAATTATCACGGGTAAGTTAATCATAAGCTCTTCGAAGTCTATACCGTGTTGAATACCGGTTCTACCCACTCTTTTATTTCACCTAGTTATGTTCAACGTTTAAATTTGACTCCGAAGAAGTTAAACTTTGACTTATTGGTTAAAACTTCGTTAGTAGGAGCCTTCGTTACCTCTACTGTTTTTAAATCTTGTTTGATTCAAATAAACATTTTTACGTTACTTGTCGATCTTATCTCTTTGAAAATATTTGTCTTTGATGTGACTTTAGAAATCGATTGGTTAAATACTCATCATGCTTTTCGTAAGGTTGTTAGCTTTTATATTCATAACCAACCTGTTGTGCGAATTCAAGTAACCAAACCATTAAAGTCAATCATTGTCATATCAAGCCATAAGTAAAGATCCACGAACCTTTCGTTGTTGACTTCCTTGTGTGGAATGCACCGAGGCCGAGACTTTCTCTAAAGCGACATCATGAAAGAAGATGGCGAGTTGATAGGCATCATTATGAGGTGTTATCTGGGTTAAAGGATAGAAGTCACAGTTGGTATCAATGTGACGTATTATCCAAGTTTTGGATGAGAGTCACGCTTTTGAATGATATTTCTATCATTAATAAATTTCTGGTGTATTCTTGAAGACTTCTTAGCCTACTTAGGCGTGAAATCGAATTTCAGATTGACCCCAAAGATAAAACCCATTTCTTAAACCCTCAAATATTTCTTCAACTAAAATGAATAGGTTTACGTGGTTTATGATGAAAGTCATAATAAAAGCAATGGACTAATTAAAATCATGGGTATACGTGGTATTAGTAAGTGTTATGATGAGTTATGTTGGTTAGTATGTGAAAACATGAAAGTTTCTTAAAAATCACAAAGAGTTAAAACCGATTTTGGTGAAAAACGTAACATGAAATTCAATTGACCAAATCTCCTATTATATTTTGAATTTTTGAGTGTGGTTAAGTCCTAGAGTTAGATCTATGAGTTACCTAACTAATCCAAGTGGAATCAATGAAAAAGGTGTTGTAGATTTTTTTAGTGTGGACCGATTTTAGCAAAGGAGTCAAAACTTCAAAATGTCCAAAAAGCTGCTGCCACGTTTTTGTAAGGGCTGTTTCAGCCACTTAGTTAGTGAGAAAAATTCAGGCATTTTGGGACATGAAAATATATGTTATAAAGTACCTCCTGTCCAAAAATGAGCTCATTCCGACTTAAAATGAACAAGTTATGACCATTTCAATATTTAGGTTTTTTGACGAAAAATGCTATAATCGGAATTCTATTAACTCAGATGACCATGAAATTTAAATCGGAGGCTCACATTAACATGTGTAAGGTCCCCCCAAGATTTGGGAATTTACGGAGTTAAACTTGAGGTAGCAAATTTCTTAAGGAATTAATTAGAAATTGATTTTTGAAAAATAGTAAATGAATTTTAAAAATTCCGAGAAAATATATTTTCATTATGGGACTATATTATGCTAAATCCTAGAAAAGAAATATTTTTGGGACTGATTTGGTATTTTTATGAAAATAGTTTAGTTACTGAACATATGAGTTAAATATGTTATGTGAAGTAACAAAGTTGAAAATAGGATTTTATGGCTGAGAATCCTATATAGAGTATATGCATATTTTTTGAGGATTTGATAATTGGTGATGATATCTTATGAGTATGGCATTTTTGAATGATTAAATGCATTATATGGTAAAGCGTAAACAATTGAGATAAATTGTTTATAAATTTAAGAAGTGATTAAAATATTGTTATAATATTAATGATATTAGATTATGAGATTATTAAGTGATTGATAACATGGGGATATTCTTGAATCCGGATAAATTATATTATAAATGTTTAATATTTATCCTTTATCTCATTTGATTGATTCTTCATATCATTATCCTCATGCTTATATTATGTTGAAAAGTCATCTGTGGCACAGTAATGCGATAGATGGACTTGGTATGATTATGACCGTGGATTGTTCGGTATAATCATAACCGTAATTGAAAACACGATTATCTTTGGTCGTAGTGCATGGATAATTTGTGGTCGTGATACTAATGAATACACGATTATCTTTGGTCGTAGTGCATGGATAATTTGCGGTCGTGATACTAATGAATACACGATTATCTTTGGTAGTAGTGCATGGATAATTTGTGGTCGTGATACTAATGAATACCACGATTATCTTTGGTAGTAGTGCATGGATAATTTGTGGTCGTGATACTAATGAATACACGATTATCTTTAGTAGTAGTGCATGGATAATTTGTGGTCGTGATACTTAATGAATACACGATTATCTTTGGTAGTTGTGCATGGATAATTTGTGGTCGTGATACTAATGAATACGCGATTATCTTTGGTAGTAGTGCATGGATAATTTATGGTCGTGATACTAATGAATACACGATTATCTTTGGTAGTAGTGCATGGATAATTCGTGGTCGTGATACTTAATGAATATCCTTGGCACGTAGTGCGGGGATGATTCGATGATATGGATTAATTATTGAAATGAGTCTCAAAGAATGAAATATTAATTCATGGATGTGGTAAAAAGTCATCTTTAGTAGTAGTGCATTGATAGACTTGGTATGATTATGACCACGGATTATTTGTATAATCATGATCAGTAATTGAAAACACGAATATTCTTGGCGATGAATGCATGGATAATTCGTGGTCGTGATACTTATTAAGTCATGATCAACATTATTGGTTTTCTGATTGTATATCTTTATCTTTAGTAGTGCAAAGATGAATTGTTAATGAATATCTTTGGCGGATTGCGAAGATGAATTTAATATTTTTAACGATAAAGGTATTCAAGGTATCCTCACCTCTTTATCATACCAGTACGCACCCTAATTTCGAGGGCAAAATTCCATAAGGAGGGAGATTGTGAGACCCCAGTTTTATCAATAAAGATTTAAATTTTGTCGAAATAATTTTTAATATTATGGTGTGAATTTGAGATAATATTATAGTTGTGGGTAGTATTTATAAATTTTGCAAAGCATGCAAGTGGTTATATTATATTCGATTGGTGGGGAATATTCGGTTTAGCGAGGAATATTCGATACAACGACTCAATCATTGGTGGACCTACAATGTAATTATTGTCGGATTGAAAAACGACAAAAATATTTTATTGAAATAACGGCGGAAGTTTTACTGGTTAATCTTGTTGAACTACTTTCAGTAGTAAAAGACAAGAATGTCGTGTGGTTGCGTAAGTAGCACACGATATTGATTATTGATGCTTATGTGAGAAGTCACTCGGTTTGATTCCATTATTATTTTATTAATAATATGAATTATTATAGCGATAATGACGTTTTGTTTTATTAATTATTATTAACGTAATAAAAGCGAAACATCTTTTATATAAAAATGTAATTTTTTATTAAAGTTATTCTATAAATAGAATATATTATATTTTATTATGCGTAGTGTTGCATAGTGTGTTTTGCATAGTGTTTTGCATAGTGTTGTATAATATTTGCATAGTAAAATGTTTTTATATAAATAGAATATATGATATTTTATTTAAAAGATTTTGCTTTAAATATGGATAGTCGATTAAAGTAACTCAATCTGGACCGTTTCATGGATTAATTACTATGCATTCTATTTTCCTATAAATAGAAGCTCATTCCTTCATTATTTTCTTTACGAATTCAATTTGAAACTCTAGAGAGAAATTATAGAGAAAAATCTATAGAGAGAGAAGAAGAAGAGATTCGGTACTTCACTACTTTGATATCTAGTGTCTTTTACGGTAAGGGATATTATTTGTTGTGTAATACCCTCAAATTTTTAAATAAAAGGAATTTCCTTTATTTATTATTTTGAAATAGTAAGGGTTGATTTGATTAATGTGGATAGTTAAGGGTTAAATACATGAATATTTCAAAATAAGCAAGTGGTTATAAAATATTCATTGTTGTCGGGGAATATTCGTTTGGTCGGGAATATTCGGGAATATTAAATGCGATTTACCGACCATGTGGGGCCCCATAACTGAAAGCGATTGGATGAAGAAAACGACAAATATAAGTTGTTTTTAAATAACTAGGCGTAGTTATTCAAGATTATCTTGTTGGAATACCCGGTGGTTAAAACACACTACTACTGCGTTGTTGAACAATGAAGACACGGTATTGCATCAATTATTGATTCTTACGTAAAAAGGCACTTACTCAATAATGGTTACGATAATTCTCATTGATTTTATTAATTAATTGCGTTGATATTTTATATTGTTGTTGTTTCAATAATTGTCATTACACGATATTTTTCATTATCGAAGCAATAATTCATATTATCTGAATAATATTATTAGATAACATTATTGGCAATGTCTAGAAAGTTACGTCTAAGGAGAGGTTTGGTCACCTAATTGCGCGCCAGAGATGAGAAGAAATTCTTATTGAAAGCCCCTCTTCTGAACCGCACGGTTGTCGATATTGTGATTCTGTAATATTATTTGTGAATAATTAATTATTGATTTATATGATGAGAAAAATATTGATTTTATGTGGTTATAGATGGAGAAAATTTTTAAAATGACAATTGTTGAAAATTAATATTTTATCTTTTTCGATAAAATAATTCATTTAAATATATTATTTTAATAATATATTAACGATGATATTTTTACAACGAATGTGGGATATATGAGTATGCGAGGAGGAAGAGTATTTTTGTTGCAATAAATGTTTAAAACATGTTAAACATGTAAATTGGACCCCATTTATTGACTAAAATTTGATTATAGCACAGTAAAATCGGCTAGTTTATGGATTTGGTCAATTTCTATTTGGAAAAACTTTCTTACGCAAAGTTGTAGAGAATTGAATTTCCTATAAAAACTCGCATGATTCAATTTTCCGATGAAAGGGCTATTTATTATAAATTATTGAAGTTCTGAAGCTCAAAATAATTGATTTTGTAAGTTTTAATTATTTATTTTATGAAAAACGTTTTTATCATTTCTTTCTAGAAGGTTGGCATGTGGGAAATGTTGGGATCTGATTTCCAAAGAGGCGTAGGAAATTTATTAATAATAATATATTTTATTAAATTTTTCTACGCTTTGGTGTTCTAAGCATTTTCCTATAAATAGGTGCTTAGGTTAGAATTGAAAATCACACCAGAAGCTGTAGTTTTCTCTCTCTATATTATCGAAAGCGTATTCTTGTGAGTATTTTGAGTATACTTTGAGTATTGCTATACTTGCAAGTCCAAGTCATAGCTTTATATCAGGTTTTTAAATAGTAAATCATCGATCTTTTCGAGGTAAGGGATATTTTTTTTTTAAGAATGATATTATTTCTTCAATATCATTATCTTTGAAATATTGATCGAAGTTTTATCAAATTTGGAACTTTTTCATGCTCGGGGTTACTTATTCATGGGTTACTATTCATGAGTTACTATTCACGAGTTACTTATTCATGAGTTCTTATTCACGAAGTTCTTATTCACGAGTCTTATTCATGAAGCGTGAAGATGTTTTTGTGGAATTTCTATCTTTTGGTGTCTGAGAGTTACTATTCACGTGTATCTGGACTATTCACGATATCTGACACTATTCACGTATCTTGGTCTTTATTCATAGAAAAATAAAATTTCTTCTTTTCGTCCAAAACATCTATTCGGATACTAACTCGATTGTATCCATGTTTTGATCATTCTTGAATTTTACACCACTATGATTATTTTTGAGGTATTTTTGGGCGTGGATAAAACCAAGTACGAATCCTTAATCCTTAATCCTTGTCATTTTGTTTCATTGGATTCATTTCTTTAAAAAATATTTTCATCATCCTCGGTCTTTAATGATGATATTATGGAATATCTTTGGCACTGTAGTGCAAAGATGAATGATTTCTTAAGAATATCTTTGGCCCAGTAGTGCAGATGAATGATTTCTGAAGAATATCTTTGTCCCAGTAGTGCAAAGATGAACAGTGTTTAAATGAACATGACCAACTGATGAATATCTTTGGCCTGTAGTGCAAAGATGAATATTTGATTCCAGATGTATATTGATTGATGTTACTGGGTATAAAAGATAGACGATGAACTTTTAAATTCATACATAGAAGATAGTAGTTTGCATTCTCTACTTAACTCTTCTAATGAATTATTATTTCCGCTGCGAATATTGATTTAAAATTTGTTGTCTATTGTATTCTATTATATTTTTCCCTGTTGAAGACTAACGATAATTTGTTGTATATTATCTTAGTCATAATATTCTTCTTCGAAAGCTAGTTGAGCTCACCCTTTTCCTTTTTGTTCCATTTTTCTCAGGAGGCGAGAATATAGCGAGTACGAGTCGGGTATGGAATGAAGGTTTTAGAAAGGATTGTTTAGTAGTCCTCACCATTTTTGTAAAATAATGTATCAATAAATGTGATGAGGATTTATTTGAGTATAGATATTGTCTAGAAGATAATATTTGTATTCAAACTCACAGCTTCTTTGTTGTAATAATAAAGTTGTAGT
Source organism: Panax quinquefolius (assembly GCA_020205615.1). Lineage (NCBI taxonomy): Eukaryota > Viridiplantae > Streptophyta > Magnoliopsida > Apiales > Araliaceae > Panax > Panax quinquefolius. The sequence goes on from CM035168.1 coordinate 125,487,520, forward strand.
TGTTTACATACCATGTATTGACAACTCGGAATAGGTGATGTATACCTATTTTGGGGGCGTCATGTTGTATTGTGCCAAGGGGTGTTATTCTTTCTTATTCATGAAGAGAACTTACATTATTCCATTCTTTATTATTACATTGGAATAACTTTGTATACTGTGGACACCCTATACTTGGTGAAATCCTCTGTTATTCCATTCTTTATTATTACATTTGGAATAACTTTTGTATCTGCCAAGACATACCCTATACTTGGTGAAATCCTCTCATTATTCCATTCTTTATTATTACATTTGGAATAACTTTGTATACGTGGCATACCCTATACATAATCAGTATCGTGGTTTACCCTATACTTGGTGACATTCTTCTTCTTATTATTACATTGGAACATCCTGCATGTGTTTTACACCCACTGGTTCCGCTCTTTATTATTATTCTGCTGGAACATCACATGCGTGTGTTTTACACGGACTGGTTCCGCTCTTTATCATTCTGTTGGAATATCCTATCGTGTGTTTTACACCGGATCTGGTTTCATCTTTATTATTCATTTGGAACATCCCATCTTGCGTGAATTTCACGACTTCGGTTACATTATTATTATTATTCTGTTGGAATAACCTTATACATCTGCAGTCTGCGCATGCATGGTGATTTCCTTTGTTATTCCATTCTTTATTATACCCAGTTGGTTAAAACTTTGACTTCTATACTCCATGAAATTAGTAGAATATCCTTGATATTTGCGTTTCATCCAGTATCTTTTCATGGAAATATTCTTCTGATCATTCTTGAATTTTACTATATAAAACAGTATCATGTTGACAATTTGGACGTTAATAATTCCTGGATTAAATAATTCTTGAACTTGTTTTATTGAATTATTATGTCATTGTCATCATCCTCATGTTATATTATGTTATCTTTGGCTTACGTGCATAGATGAACTTAGTATGATTATGACCAAGGATCATTCGGTATAATCATGGCTTGATATAAATTAGGTGACAAAAGTCCTCAGTGGCCTGTAATGCAGTGATGGATAGTTTTTGGTATGATTATGACCAGGGGTGATTCGGTATAGTCATAACCATTGATAATTTGATGAAAATCCTTGGCCGTGTAGTGCGGGGATGATTAGATATTGTGGTTTATTCATTAAAATTCGAGTCTCGATGATAAAAATTGATGAAAACCTTTTAAATTATAAAAGATAGTAGACTTTATTCTCTACTTGACTCTTTTAATGGATTGCATATTCATTGCAGCTTAAACTGGTTGTCTATTGTATTTTATCGGTTTAACATTGTTGAAGACTATTGATAATTTATTACGCATTATCTTAGTCATAATATTTCTTCTTTAAGCTAGTTGAGCTCACCCTTTCTTTCACCTTTTTCTCTTGAAATGAGAATATAGTGGGGGACGAGTCGGGGAAAAGAGTGATGGTCCGAGAAGATAGCATTAGTAGTCCTCACTATTCTGCGTGAAATAGTGTGATAATAATTGTAATGAGGACTCCTTGAGTATGGATATTGTCTAAATGAAAATATTCCTATTAGAACTCTCAGTTTATGTATTGTCGTATGTTACACGACAGATGTATAATTAAGTTTGTATTTGAATTTATGTACCATGTAAGTGGCGACCTAAGATGGGTGACGTATACCAAATTTTGGGGGCGTCACACTTTAAATTTATCCAAATATTATCATTCACATAATAAATTCATAATCCAATATTATTACTATCATAACAATATTTTAATCAATTTTTAAACTTATAAACAATTTATTTCAATTGTTTACTATTTACCAAATAATGCATTTAATCATTCAAAAATGCCATCCTCATAAGATTTCATTACCAATGATCAAATCCCTTATCAACAATTTACATATACCTTGTATAGGATTTCCAAGCCATAAAATCATATTTTCCAACTTTGTTACTTCACATAACATATTTAACTCTAATGTTCGTAACTAAACTATTTTCATGAAAAATACCAAATCAGTCCCAAAAATATTTTTTTTCTGAGATTTAGCATAATATAGTCCCATAATGAAAATATATTTTTCTTGAAATTTTTAAAATTTATTTACTATTTTTCAAAAATCAAATTCCAATTAATTCCTTAAGAAATTAGCTACCTTAAGTTTAACTCCAAAAATTCCCAAATCTTGGCAGGACCTTACACATGTTAATGTGATCCTCAAGTTTAAATTGCATGGTCATCAGAGTTGTAGAACTCCGATTATAGCATTTTTCGTCAGAAAAACATAAATATTGAAATGGTCATAACTTGCTCATTTTAAGTCGGAATGAGCTCATTTTTGGACAGGATGTTCTTTATACCATATACTTTCATTTCCCAAAAGGCCAAAATTTTTCTCATAAATTAAGTGGCCGAAAATGCCCTTACAAAAACGTGGCAGCAGCCTTTTTCATATTTTGCAGTTTTTCGTGCTTTGCTAAAATCAGTCCACACAAAAATCTATAATACCTTTTCCAGTGATTCCACTTGGATTAGTTTGGTATCTCATAGATCTAACTCTAGGACTTGACCACACTCAAAAATTCAAAATATAACAGGAGATATGGTCAATTGAATTTTATGTTCCGTTTTTACCAAAATCTGATTTTTCAACCCTTTGTGATTTCTAAGAAACTTTCATGTTTTCACATAATAACCAACATAACTCATCATGACAATGACATATAATTCAATAAAATAAGTTCAAGAATAATTTTAAAGGTTTATAAATTAATTTATCCTGAACTCAATAATGTCCAAATTGTCAACATGATACTTCTTTGTAGGGTAAAATTGAAGAATGCTCAGAAGAATGTTTCCATGAAAATATACTGGATGAAGCACAAATATCAAGGATATTCTACTAATTTCATGGAGTATAGAAGTTAAAACTTTAACCAACTGAGTATAATAAAGAATATATGAAACTGCAAATGGATTTTCACCGCCACGCGGTAATCCACGATATCTGATCATTTCCACAATTTAATAAGGAATGAATACAAAGGATCATTCACCATGCATGTGGCAATCCACATAGACAGGTTATTCCAACAGAATAATAAAGAATGGAATAACAGAATGATTCACCATGCATGCGATAGAGACCGCACAGACAGGTTGTAAGACCCCAACTTATTATTAATGAAATTTAATTTTCTCTATTTATTATTTTGAAATAGTAAGGGTTGATTTGATTAATGTGGATAGTTAAGGGTAAAATACGCAAATACTTCAAAATAAGCAAGTGGTTATAAAATATTCATTGTTGTCGGGGAATATTAGTTTGGTGGTGGAATATTAAATGCTTTGTCGGGGAATATTAAATACGACAATGTAGCGACCGTATGTGTGAGCCCCATATGAAAGCGATTGGATGAAGAAAACGACAAATATAAGTTGTTTAAAAATAACAGCGTAGTTATTCACAGATAATCTTGTTAAAATACTCGGTGGTTAAAACACAAGAAGCACACGGTATTGCACCAATTATTGATTCTTACGTGAAAGCACTACTCGATAATGGTTACGATAATTCTTTATTCAAAGATTTTTTATTGATTTAATAATTCTTTGCATTGATATTTTATATTCTTTTTTTTCAATAATTGTCATTACACGGTATTTTTCATTATCGAAGCAATAATTCATATTATCTGAATAATATTATTAGATAACATTATTGGCAATGTCTAGAAAGTTACATCTAAGGAGAGGTTTGGTCACCTAATTGCGCTTTCAAGAAGAGAGAAATTCTTATTGGAAAGCCCCTCTTTCCTAGAACCGCACTGGTTGTCAATATTGTGATTACATAATATTATTTGTGAATAATTAATTATTGATTCATATGATGAGAAAATATTGATTTTATGTGGATATAGATGGAGAAAATTTTTAATGTGACAATTGTTGAAAATTAAAATTTTATCTTTTCTGATAAGATAATTCATTTAAAGGTATTATTATATTTTAATAATATAATAATGGTGATATTTTTACAACGAATGTGGGATATATGAGTATACAAGGAGGAAGAGTATTTTTGTTGTAATAAATGTTTAAAACATGTTAAACATGTCGGTGGACCCCATTTATTGACTGAAATTTGATTATAGCCTGTAAAATCGTCCGTTTGTGGATTTCGGTCAATTTCTATTTGGAATTTGGAAAAACTTTCTTCTGCAAAGTTGTAGAGAATTGAATTTCCTATAAAAACTCGCGAGATTCGAATTTTCTGATGAAAGGGCTATTTATTATGAATTATTGAAGTTCCGAAGCTCCGAAATAATTGATTTTTGGAAGTTTAAATTATTTTAAATTAGAAAAACGTTTTTTCTTACTTTTTCTAGAATGTGGCATGTGTTTGATGGCTGAAATCAGATTCTAGGCATGCGTAGGAAATTTATATAATTATATTATTAATTTATTAAATTTTCTGCTTTGGTGTTCTAAGCAATTTCCTATAAATAGGGTCTTGGGTTAGAATTGAAAATCACACCGAAATCCTGAAGTTTTATCTCTATATTATCGGCGTATTCTTGTGAGTATTTTGAGTATACTTTGAGTATTGTTAGACGGTGCAAGTTCCTTCAAAGACTATATCCTAGATTCCAAATTTAGAAGTCTTAATCTTTCGAGGTAAGGATGTTATTTTCTTCTCAAATGATATTATTTCTTCAATATCATTATCTTTGAAATATTGGTTGGAACTTTTATCAAATTTGGAACTTTTTCATGTCGGGTTACTATTCATGAGTTCTTATTCACGAGTTCTTATTCATGAGTTCTTATTCACGAAGTTCTTATTCACGAGTTCTTTGTTCACGATTCTTATTCACGAGTACTATTCATGAAGCGTGAAGATATTTTTTGGGAAATTTCTATCTTTTGGTGTCGAGTTCTTATTCACGTATCGACCTTATTCACGTATACTCTGACCTATTCATAGAAAAATAAAATTTCTTCTTTTTGTCCAAAATATCTATTCGGATACTAGCTTTGATTGTATCTATGTTTTGGTCATTCTTGAATTTTACACCACTATGATTATTTTTGAGGTATTTTTGAACATGGATAAAACAAAGTACTGAATCCTTAATCTTTAATCCTTGTCATTTTGTTTCAATTGGATTCGTTTCTTTAAAAATATTTTTCATCATCCTCGGTCTTAAATGATGATATTATTGAATATCTTTGGCACTGTAGAAGCGAGATGAATGATTTCTGAAGAATATCTTTGGTAGTAGTGCAAAGATGAGCAGTGTTTAGATGAACATGACCAATCGATGAATATCTTTGGCACATAGTGCAAAGATGAATATTTGATTCCGATGTATATTGATTGATGTTACTGGGGATAAAAGATAGACGATGAACTTTTAAATTCATACATAGAAGATAGTAGTTTGCATTCTCTACTTAACTCTTCTAATGAATTATTATTTCATTGCGAATATTGATTTAAAATTTGTTGTCTATTGTATTCTATTAGATTTTTCCTGTTGAAGACTAACGGTAATTTATTGTATATTATCTTAGTCATAATATTCTTTCTTGGGCTAGTTGAGCTCACTCTTTTCCTTTTTGTTCCATTTTTCTTCTCGTGAGGCGAGAATATAAGCGAGTGCAGTCGGGGTATGGAATGAAGGTTTTAGAAAGAATTGTTTAGTAGTCCTCACCATTTTGTAAAATAATGTATCAATAAATGTGATGAGGATTTATTTGAGTATAGATATTGTCTAGAAGATAATATTTGTGTGAGACCCCGATTTTATCAATAAAGATTTAAATTTTGTTGAAATAATTTTTTAATATTATGGTGTGAATTTAAGATAATATTATAGTTGTGGGTAGTATTTATAAATTTTGCAAAGTATGCAAGTGGTTATATTATATTCGATTGGTCCTAGGGAATATTCGGTTTAGCGGGGAATATTAAATAAACTACTCAATCATTGGTGGACCCATTAATGAAATTATTATCGGATTGATTGAAAAACGACAAAAATATTTTATTGAAATAACGGCGGAAGTTTTACTGTGGTTCTTTGTTGAACTACTTTCATTAGTAAAAGTACGATGTACGTGTGGTTGCATAATAAGCACACCAGTATTGATTATTGATGCTTATGTGAGAAGTTACTCGGTTTGATTCCATTATTGTCGATTAATAATATGAATTATTATAATGATAATGACGTTTTTGTTTTATTCGTATTATTAACGTAATAAAAGCGAAAACATCTTTTATATAAAATAGAATACTTTATTAAAGTTATTCTATAAATAGAATATATTATATTTTATTATGCATAGTGTTGCATAGTATTTTTTGCATAGTGTTTTGCATAGTATTGCATAGTGTTTGCATATAAAAATGTTTTTATATAAATAGAATATATTATATTTTATTTAAAAGATTTTTCTTTAAATATGGACCGCCGATTAAAGTAAATCAATCTGGACCGCTTCATGGATTAATTCTTATGCATTCCATTTTCCTATAAATAGAAGCTCATTCCTTCATTATTTTCTTACGAATTCATTGAAACTCTAGAGAGAAATTATATAGAGAAAGCTAGAGAGAAAATTATAGAAAGAAGAAGAGTATTCTCGCTACTTCCTTTACTTCTATATTCAGTTCTTTTACGGTAAGGGTGTTATTCTTTCTTCTTGAAGAGAACTTCATTATTCCATTCATTATTATTACATTGGAATAACTCCGTAAAAGTGGCATACCCTATACATAACTCAGATATCTGTGACACCCTATACTTGGTGAAATCCTTATGTTATTCCATTGCTTATTATTCTGTTGGAATAACTTTTGTATCACGCATGATTTACCTATACTTGGTGACATTCTTCTATTATTCATTTGAACATCACGTGCATGTGTTTTACACCGACTGGTTCCGCTTTTATTATTCTCCGTTGGAACATCCTCATGCATGTGTTTTACACCGGACTTCGGTTCCGCCTTTATCATTCTTTGAATATCCTATCATGTGTTTTACACCGGGATCCGGTTCCATCTTTATTATTCTGTTGGAACATCCTGCCGGTTGTGAATTTCACCCGACTTCGGTTCCGTTATTATTATTCATTGAATAACTCGTCATCTGAAGCTGCATGCGTGGTGATTTCTTTTGTTATTCCATTCTTTATTATACCCAATTGGTTAAAACTTTGACTTATACTCCATGAAATTAGTAGAATATCCTTGATATTTGCGTTTCATCTAAAGTATCTTTTCACGGAAATATTCTTACGATCATTCTTGAATTTTACTCTACATGAAACGGTATTATGTTGACAATTTGACGTTAATAATTCATGGATTAAATAATTCTTGAACTTGTTTTATTGAATTATTATGTCATTGTCATCATCCTCATGTTATATTATGTTATCTTTGGGCTTACGTGCATAGATGAACTTAGTATGATTATGACCGAGGATCATCTTCGGTATAATCATGACTTGATATAAATGATGTGACAAAAGTCCTCGATTAGTCTCAGAATGCAATGATGGATAGTTTTGGTATGATTATGACCGGGGGTGATTCGGTATAGTCGCGACCATTGATAACTTGATGAAAATCCTTGGCCGTAGTACGGGGATGATTAGATGTGGTGGTTTATTTATTAAGTCGAGTCTCAAATGATAAAATTGATGAAAACCTTTTAAAACCTAAAAGATAGTAGACTTTATTCTCTACTTGACTCTTTTAATGGATTGCTTATTCCATTGCAGCTTAAACTGGTTGTCTATTGTATTTTATCGGTTTAACACTTTGTTGAAGGCTAATGATAATTTATTCGCATTATTTTAGTCATAATATTTCTTCTTGGGCTAGTTGAGCTCACCTTTTCTTTCACCGTTCTCTTGTGAAATGAGAACATAGTTTGGGGACGAGTCGGGGAACGAAGTAATGGTCCGAAGGATAGCTTTAGTAGTCCTCACTATTACGTGAAATAGTGTGATAATAGTTGTAATGAGGACTCCTTTTGAGTTTGTATAATATCTAGTAGACAATATTTGTATTCAAACTCACGCTTTATGTCGTATTATACACGGCAGTTATATTAGTAAGTTGTATTTGAATTTATGTACCATGTAAGTGGCGACCCAAGATGGGTGGCGATACCTAATTTTGGGGGCGTCACAAATTTGGTATCGAATGTGACGCCTCCCAAAATTAAGTATACGTCACCCATCTTGGGTCGCCATTATCCCAAATTTGGACTTGACTTCACTATCACGACAAAATCGAGCTAAATGACCTTCTCTTCTTGAAATTTCCACTTCTATTATCTTTGCCATGATTACCACCAAAGTGGTTACCATTCTTAAAGATGATAATTTCCCCCACGATGGTTATCATTGTTACGATACCGCTGCCACCCGCGATATGATTATTATCGTATTGTTGGTCGTTACCTTTTGTTTGAATTTGAATCAACACTTCTCATGTGCTTCATTGCTTATCTCGGCATTTTTTCGGATATCATTCTCAAACATCATTGTCACAAAAGCAAGGGTTAATTAACATATCACGTATTATCCTCATACTCGTGAGCCAATTAAATACCAAATAAATTTAGGTAGGTAAATACTTAGCGAAGAATTCCCGTCTAATAACCCTCTGCCGATTGCACACCTCACATCTATATTAGTAAGTCAGATTTCAATTTACTACGATACGTAAGTGGCGCACCCCCAAGATTAGGTGATGATACCTATCTTGGGGGGCGCCACATCGTAGCTAGGATATGATCCTCGCCAAGATGCGAATAGTATTGTAGAGGGAGAGACGGGAATTTTTCGCTAAGTATGACCTACCTAAATTTATTTGGTATTTAATTGGCTCACGTAGTATGATAGGATAATATGTGATACGTTAATTAACCCTTATTTTGTGGCGTTGTTTGAAAAAATGGCATCCGAGAATGTTGAGAATAAAGAATGGAGCACAGAGAGATCGCTGATTCTCCACGATCAATAATCGGGATAATGTACAACAGATGGCGATAATCCTCCCGTAAACAACAACACCGATCAATTGACTAACGACGATGCGCTTAAGAGGTTTTAGAATTCATGCAACATCGGTGCGAAAGCGACTCACATCCCAAACGTGGGTGGAAACAAAGAAAACTCTCGGGTCACACCGCTAAACAATTCAAGGAGCTGGGACCACCGGAGTTTAAGGGAGAGCCAAAACCACTTCGGCGGAAGCATGGATAAAGCAGATTACCAAGATATTTGATGTCTTGGGATGCTCCGAGAAGCAAAAGGTTCCTTTTACGCCTTTTATGTTCTTGCGGAGAGGCGACATCTTGGTGGGAATCGGTAAAAACGACTCAACCTCGTCAGATCAAGATATCTTGGGAGAAGTTCGAGAGTCGTTTCAACGACAAATACTTTCCGAAAGTATTCGCCACATGAAGGAGGTGGAGTTTATCAAGTTGGAACAAAACAATATGACCGTGTCGCAATACGAGGTAAAGTTCATGCGGAGTTATCACGGTTTATTCCCACTTGGTAGATAATGAAGAGAGAATGGCGCGAATGTTTTTAAGAGGTTTGAAGCGGAGATACGTCAACATCTTATTTCTCATAAACCGTGTTTTTATTCGGATGTTGTAAATAGGGCTCAATTAGTGGAGTAGCGATAACGAGTCAACCCAACTAAAAAGAAAGTAGCCGGCAAAAATTATAATACAATGAGTAGTCATCGAGCGGTGACAACAAGCATGGAGGAATCAACAAAGCCGAGATATGGTAACCACTTGGTGGTAATCGTACCAAAACAATAAGAATGAACATTTCAAGAAAAGGAGATTCAACAATGATGGAAAGACGTCAGCACCAGCACCTGTTGTTAAGGAAGGAGAAGGACCACCTATTATATGCTTCAAATGCGGAGGAGAGGGACACATCAGTCCGAACTGCGCCATGCCATCCAAAGCATGTTATAATTGTGGAAGAGAAGGTCACTTAGCTCGATTTTGTCGTTTACCAAGACAAATTCAACTAGGATGGAGGCACCAAAGGTCATCCCTGCATAAAACCAAAGCCGATAGTTTAAGAGAGCGTTTTTTTTTCTCGTGATGAGGAAACCTGAATAAAATTATCACGGGTAAGTTAATCATAAGCTCTTGAAGTCTATACCATGTTGAATACCGCCTTCTACCCACTCTTTTATTTCACCTAGTTGTGTTCAACGTTTAAATTTGATTCAAGAAGTTAAACTTTGACTTATTGGTTGAAACTTCGTTAGTAGGAACCTTCGTTACCTCCACATTTTATTAATCTTGTTGTTTCAAATAAACACTTTCACGTTACTGTCGATATTATCTCTTAGAAAATACTTGCCTTTGATGTGATTTTAGGAATCAATTGGTTAACTACTCATTATTCTTTTTTGTAAGGTTGTTAGCTTCCATATTCCTAACCAACTCTGTTATACTGAATTCAAAGCAACCAAACCACTAAAGTCACTCATCATTTGTCATATCGAGCCATAAGTAAAGAGCCCCGATCCTTTCGTTGTTGACTTCCTTGTGTAGAATGCACCGGCGGACTTTACAGTAGGCGACGTCGTGAATGAAGATGGCAAGTTTATAGGTATCATTGTGAGATCTTATCTAGGTTAAGGGATAGAAGTCACGGTTGGTATCAATGTGACGTCTTATCCAAGTCTTGACGAGAATATGATTTTGAATGATATTTCTATCATTAATAAATTTCTTGGCGTATTCTTGAAGACTTCCTAGCCTACCCTAGAACGTAAAATCAAATTTTGTATTGACCCCAGTACAAAAACCCATTTCTTAAACCCTCAAATATTTCTTCAACTAAAATGAACAGTTTACGTGGTTTATGATGAAAGTCATAATAAAAGCATTGGACTAATGAAAATCATGGGTATATGAAGTATTAGTAAGTGTTATGATGAGTTATGTGGTTATTATGTGAAAACATGAAAGTTTCTTAGAAATCACAAAGGGTTGAAAAATCAGATTTTGGTGAAAAACGTAACATGAAATTCAATTGACCATATCTCCTATTATATTTTGAATTTTTGAGTGTGGTCAAGTCCTAGAGTTAGATCTATGAGTTACCTAACTAATCCAAGTAGAATTACTGGAAAAGGTGTTGTAGATTTTTGTGTGGACTGATTTTTAGCAAAGGAGGCCAAAGCTGTAAATTTCGAAAATGCTACTTGCCAGAAACTTTAAGGGACTGTTTCGGCCACTTAAATTATGAGAAAAATTCTGGCCTTTTGGGACATGAAGGTATATGGTATAAAGTACCTCCTGTCCAAAAATGAGTTCATTCTAACTTAAAATGAGCAAGTTATGACTATTTCAATATTTAGGTTTTTCCGACGAAAAATGCTATAACCGGAGTTCTATAACTCCGATGACCATGAAATTTAAACTAGAAGCTCACGTTAACATGTGTAAGATCCTGCCAAGATTTGGGAATTTTTGGAGTTAAACTTGAGGTAGCTAATTTCTTAAGGAATTAATTAGAAATTGATTTTGAAAAATAGTAAATGAATTTTAAAAATTCGAGAAAAAATATATTTTCATTATGGGACTATATTATGCTAAATCCCAGAAAAGAAATATTTTTGGGACTAATTTGGTATTTTTCATGAAAATAGTTTAATTCACGAACATATGAGTTAAATATGTTATGTGAAGTAACAAAGTTGAAAATAGGATTTTATGGCTAGAGAATCCTATATAGAATATATGCATATTTTTTTGATGAGGATTTGATAATTGGTGATGATATTTTATGAGTATGGCATTTTGAATGATTAAATGCATTATATGGTAAAAGCGTAAACAATTGAGATAAATTGTTTATAAATTTAAGAAGTGATTAAAATATTATTATAATATTAATGTTATTAGATTATAAGATTATTAAGTGATTGATAACATGGGGATATTCTTGAATCTGGATAAATTATATTATAAATGTTTAATATTTATCCTTTATCTCATTTGATTGATTCTTTATATCATTATCCTCATGTTTATATTATGTTGAAAGTCATCTCGTGGCTCAGTAGTGCGTAGATGGACTTGGTATGATTATGACCACGGATTATTCGGTATAATCATAACCAGTAATTGAATACACAATTATCTTTGGTAGTAGTGCATGGATAATTTGTGGTCGTGATACTAATGAATACACAATTATCTTTGGTAGTAGTGCGTGGATAATTTGTGGTCGTAATCTTAATGAATACACAATTATCTTTGGTAGTAGTGCATGGATAATTTGTGGTCGTGATACTTAATGAATACACAATTATCTTTGGTAGTAGTGCATGGATAATTTGTGGTCGTGATACTTAATGAATACACAATTATCTTTGGTGCGTAGTGCATGGATAATTTGTGGTCGTGATCTTAATGAATACACAATTATCTTTGGTCGTAATGCATGGATAATTTGTGGTCGTGATACTAATGAATACACGATTATCTTTGGTAGTAGTGCATGGATAATTTGTGGTCGTGATACTAATGAATACACGATTATCTTTGGTAGTAGTCATGGATAATTTGTGGTCGTAATCTTAATGAATACACGATTATCTTTGGTAGTAGTGCATGGATAATTTGTGGTCGTGATACTTAATGAATACACGATTATCTTTGGTAGTAGTGCATGGATAATTTGTGGTCGTGATACTAATGAATACACGATTATCTTTGGTAGTAGTGCATGGATAATTAAATGGTCGTGATACTTAATGAATATCCTTGGCACAGAGTGCGGGGATGATTCGATGATATGGATTAATTATTGAAATGAGTCTCGTGAATGAAATATTAATTCATGGATGTGGTAAAAAGTCATCTTTGGTAGTAGTGCATTGATAGACTTGGTATGATTATGACCACGGATTATTCGGTATAATCATAACCAGTAATTGAAAACACGAATATCCTTAGCCAAGTAGTGCATGGATAATTCATGGTTGTGATACTATTAAGGCTGCGTGATCGGTATTATTGGTTTTACAACAGTATATCTTTGGCACAAGTGCAAAGATGAATTGTTAATGAATATCTTTGGCCGGATTGCGAAGATGAATTTAATATTTTTAACGATAAAGGTATTCAAGGTATCCTCACCTCTTTATCATATCGAGAACGTACTTCTAATTTCGAGGCGAAATTCCATAAGGAGGGGAGATTGTGAGACCCCGATTTTATCAATAAAGATTTAAATTTTGTTGAAATAATTTTTTAATATTATGGTGTGAATTTAAGATAATATTATAGTTGTGGGTAGTATTTATAAATTTTGCAAAGTATGCAAGTGGTTATATTATATTCGATTGGTGGGGAATATTCGGTTTAGCGAGGAATATTCGTGCAACTGCTCAATCATTGGTGGACCCTACAAATGTAATTATTATCGGATTGAGAAAATGACAAAATATTTTATTGAAATAACGGCGGAAGTTTTACCGTAGTTCTTGTTGAACTACTTTAGTAGTAAAAAAAGAATACGATGTCGTGTGGTTGCATAGTAGCACCTGGTATTGATTATCGATGCTTATGTGAGAAGTTACTCGGTTTGATTCCATTATTGTTTCGATTAATAATATGAATTATTATAATGATAATGACGTTTTGTTTTATTCAGTATTATTAACGTAATAAAAGCGAAACATCTTTTATATAAAATAGAATACTTTATTAAAGTTATTCTATAAATAGAATATATTATATTTTATTATGCATAGTGTTGCATAGTATTTTGCATAGTGTTTTTTGCATAGTATTGCATAGTGTTTGCATAGTAAAATGTTTTTATATAAATAGAATATATTATATTTTATTTAAAAGATTTTTCTTTAAATATGGACCGTCGATTAAAGTAAATCAATCTGGACCGCTTCATGGATTAATTCTTATGCATTCCATTTTCCTATAAATAGAAGCTCATTCCTTCATTATTTTCTTTACGAATTCATTGAAACTACAGAGAGAAATTATAGAGAGAAAGCTATAGAGAGAAATTATAGAAGAAGAAGAAGAGTATTACTACTCTTTACTTCACTACTTCTATATTCAGGTTCTTTTACGGTAAGGGTGTTATTCTTTCTTCTTGAAGAGAACTTACATTATTCCATTCATTATTATTCATTTGGAATAACTCGTAAAAGTGGCATACCCTATACATAACTTTGTATACGCAGATACCTATACTTGGTGAAATCCTTATGTTATTCCATTGCTTATTATTACATTGGAATAACTCAGTATCACGCTGATTTACCCTATACTTGGTGACATTCTTCTATTATTACATTGGAACATCACATGCATGTGTTTTACACCGACACGGTTCCGCTTTTTATTATTCTGTTGGAACATCCTCATGCATGTGTTTTACACCGACTGGTTCCGCTTTTATTATTCCATTGGAATATCCTATCTCGTGTGTTTTACACCCATCTAGTTCCATCTTTATTATTACATTGGAACATCCATGGGTGTGAATTTCACGACTGACTCGTTCCGTTATTATTATTACATTGGAATAACTTTGTCATCTGAAGTCTGCATGCACGGTGATTTCTTTTGTTATTCCATTCTTTATTATACCCAAATGGTTAAAACTTTGACTTCTATACTCCATGAAATTAGTAGAATATCCTTGATATTTGCGTTTTCATCCAATATCTTTCACGGAAATATTCTTACGATCATTCTTGAATTTTACTCTATAAACGAAGATTATGTTGACAATTTGGACGTTAATAATTCATGGATTAAATAATTCTTGAACTTGTTTTATTGAATTATTATGTCATTGTCATCATCCTCATGTTATATTATGTTATCTTTGGCTTACGTGCATAGATGAACTTAGTATGATTATGACCGGGGATCATTCGGTATAATCATGACTTGATATAAATGATGTGACAAAAGTCCTCGATTAGTGCGTAATGCGATGATGGATAGTTTTGGTATGATTATGACCGGGGTGATTCGGTATAGTCATGACCATTGATAACTTGATGAAAATCCTTGGCCGTGGTATGGGGATGATTAGATGTGGTGGTTTATTTATTAAAATTTGAGTCTCGTGATAAAAATTGATGAAAACCTTTTAAAACCTAAAAGATAGTAGACTTTATTCTCTAATTGACTCTTTTAATGGATTGCTTATTCCATTGCAGATTAAACCGGTTATATATTGTATTTTATCGGTTTAACAACTTTGTTGAAGGCTAATGATAATTTATTACGCATTATTTTAGTCATAATATTTCTTCTTTGGGCTAGTTGAGCTCACCTTTTCTTTCACTTTTTTCTCTTGAAATGAGAACATAAATTTGGACGAGTCGTGGAGCGAAGTAATGGTCGAGAGGATAGCTTTAGTAGTCCTCACTATTACGTGAAATAGTGTGATAATAGTTGTAATGAGGACTCCTTTTGAGTTTGTATAATATCTAGTAGACAATATTTGTATTCAAACTCACGCTTTATGTCGTATTGTACACGGCAGTTATATTAATAAGTTGTATTTGAATTTATGTACCATGTAAGTGGCGACCCAAGATGGGTGGCGTATACCTAATTTTGGGGCGTCGCGAATTTGTATTCAAACTCACAGTTTTACTGTTGTAATAATAAAGTTGTAGTTGTTTCTGTACCATGTATTGACAACTCAGAATGGGTGATGTATACCTATTTTGGGGGCGTCACACAGGTTATTCCCAACAGAATAATAAATGCGAAATAATAAATATGGAACCAGGTCAGGTGAAATTCACACCGACAGGATATTCCGACAGAATAATAAATAAGAAATAATAAATATGGAACCAGGTCAGGTGAAATTCACACTGACAGGATATTCCGACAGAATAATAAAGAACGGAATAATAAAAGAGTTTCACCAAGTATGCGATACTTCGCATAAACAGGTTATTCCAACATAATAATAAAGAATGGAATAACAGAAGAAGATCACCAAGTATTGGGTAAACCGCATATACAGGTCATTCCACCAAGTATAGGGTAAACCACGCATATCTGAGTTATTCCAATGAAATAATAAAGAATGGAATAACATAAGGATTTCACCAAGTATAGGGTATGCCGCGTATATAGGTTATGTATAGGGTATGCCACTTTTACAGGTTATTCCAACAAAATAAATAAGAATGGAATAACATAAGTTCTCTTCATGAATAAGAAAGAATAACACCCCTTACCTTTGAAAGAAACTAGATATAGGAGTAGTGAGGTGGAAAGCTTCTCTTCTTCTATAGATTTTCTCTCTACAATTTCTCTATAATTTCTCTCTATAATAAATGCTCTAGAGCTTTAGTGAATTGGTGAGAAATGAAGAAGAATGAGCTTCTATTTATAGAAAAACATAGTTTCAATAATTACACGTTTTGGGGCTCGAAATATTACAGTACAATACCTTCATCTTTTCTTTCATTTTTAATTCAGTCATCCAAGTATTATCAAACTTGCACCAACTCCCCTAATAGTAAATCATGTGAATCAATAGTAAAATCATGTGACTCAATAGTAAATCATGTGACAAAAATAATTACGATATAGTACCTCCATCTATACCTCTATTTTTAACTTAGTCATGCAAGTATTATCAATCTTGCACCAACTCCCCTAATAGTAATAAGAATGTGAATCAATAGTATAACATGTGAACAAATAGTTATAATCATGTGAAATAATAGCAATCAATTGCTCATTTATTTGGTTACATACCCGATTGGTCAATATAACCTCTAGACATCAATTTTTATCGAAATAAATGTCGATTTTCACTAACACAAACAACTCCAACATGATGAAACTATTTTTACCAAAAATATAAATTTTGAAATTTCAAAGTTTGACTTTTTCCGAAAAAGTCAACTATTGACTTTTTGACCAAATAGTGAATTTCAAAAAATTTTGTGTTTATAGACTATTTTTACTAATTTCGTCGTTCCGGACTCAAATATCACGTCCGCGTCTCCAAATTTAACTCCGAAACAACATTCATCATTAATATTATAACTCACAATATTTATCAACCGTGTCGTTCCTGTGAAATAGAGGGGCTTTCAATAAGGATTTCTCCCTATCATGGCATGCAATTAGGTGACCAAACCTCTCCTTGTGAAACTTAGACATTGTAAATATTGTAATTTAATAATATGAATAACTTTGTCATCTCAATTATTGATCTAATAATATATCATATTATGCGGATGATCTTTGTGACAATAATCGAATCAATAATATGAGAGATATGATCACGATGAATTCTTGTAGCAATAATTGAGTATAAGCGAGTGACTTCTTACGTAAGTATCAATAATCAATACCGTGTCTTACTATACAATCACGCGTATTCATCGTACTTTTTACTACCGGGTAGTTCAACAAAGATAATAGCAGTAAAACCTCCGTAGTTATTTTTATAAAAAGATAATTACATGGTTTTTCTTACTACGACAATACTTCCATTAATAGGGTCCACCAATGATTGTCTTGCTGTCGTCACGATTATTTCGACAAAAGAATATTCTCCGTTAAAACGAATATTCCCCGACCAATTGAATATTATATAACAACTTGCGTACTATGTAAAATTTTTAAATACTACCCACAACTATAACATTATATCAATTTCACACCATAATATTTAAAAAAAATAAATTTGAGAAAATTAAATATTTATTCATAAAATCTGGTTCTCACAATATATATATATATATATATATATATATATATATATATATATAGAGAGAGAGAGAGAGAAATGATCCATGAATGCAAAGCGTAATGGAGAGGATTGCTTCAACTTACGCTTATCTAGCCGTCTAAAATTAGCCGTCCAAAATTAGCCGTCTAAAATTAGAGTGAATGGAGGCCCAGTAGCTACTTCTCTCGGCCACCAAATTTTTTGTTGGCCATTTTTCTCTGTGACGAAATCAAAACGATCGTGTTTTTTAATTGCCAGAGGAAATAACTCTTAACAATTTTTTTTTGACTTAATTACTAATTATGTATTTTACTTTTTTACATGATCATGTATTCATGCACATTTTTGTGAAATATGGTGGCCGGATACTAATTTTTAAATGCATTGTCAGAATTTCATATCCAAAGTATATTGTCAGTTTTGCAAGTTCTGAGGCAAGAGCTTCATAGCAGCTAAAAATAAATAGTGAACACACACACACACACACACACACACACACACATATATATATATATATATATATATATATATATATATATGGGTGTAAATGAGTTGAATCTAAGCGAACATCTTCATGCTCGATTCTACCGACTCAAAAAAAGCCCGAGCTCGAATTTGACTTCGGATTCGATAAGGGATTTATATTTTTTGCAGATTCGACTCGGATCATTACTCGGACCTCCTTTCGGCTCGTAAGTACTTTCATTCGTTTACAAAGCGAAGTTCTTTCATGAGCCTTCAAATCGAGTTTCAAATATGAATCATTTCACTTAAAACCTAACCACTACATACTAAATTGGTTACTTAACTAATATTTATATATAAAACTTTTCACTTTTATTTATGTATTGAAATTATAAAAATGTAATATAAATTGACATTCAATTAATTGATTTATTCAAGTACAAGTTTACACTATTTTCATACTACACTTTATAAATTATAAAGATTGATACAAATATCATATATTTAGCTTACTAACATGGATCGCACTAATATTCAATATGATCCATCGAGCAGTTATCGAGTATGGTCGAAAAAAAAAAATGAAATACTCGATCCCTAATATGAAATAAACACTTGGTATCTTCGAATTAAACCGTGTATCATTAAATGAGCAAGATGGATCGATTCGACTTTGATCAACTTGAATTCGAGTTTTGGATGATCATTTTTCTAATCAATTTTTAATCGAAGATCAAACTATTTGGTTAGAACACCTATATATATATATATATATATATATATAGAGAGAGAGAGAGAGAGAGAGAGAGAGAGAGAGAATTTAGCTAGTCAATTCAATTCAATGCCGTTTTCAATTTGTGCTCATCAGATGTAAAAGAGAGACGCATAAAATATAAGATTTTTTGTAAATTTTCTTTGGATACAATTTTTCATCTTTCTAAAGAGATTTAGAAGTATTTTTTCTAACTATTTATTATTGTGCACCAAGAATTAGGCTAAAACTTGCGAAAACCTTGTATTTTTCATATTTTTTTTTTTTGCTAAATAAATTATTATAACAAAAACAATTTTGGAGATAGTAAACTTTTTTCAGCTAGCTTGTGTCGCCTGACGAAATCATCAAAACAATATGTCAAAATTGCGCTAACGGTTGATTGTATTGTTTGAAAACAAACTCACGAAATACACTCTCATAGACATATAAAATATGAACACAAGATTTTTATTTGAAAACCAAATTAAAAAAAAACCATATACAGAGAGAAATCCACTATAATAATATATGGAGAGTACAAAATATTTATTTGTGTCATATGCTATTGTGTATTATATATCCTAAATCCTTGCTTATTGTTGTATTTATAGCTGTCATGTCCACCATAATCCGATAGATTTCTTATTAAATTAAACCTTTTTATCCCATCAAATAAGAAAACACAATCTTACTTTACAAATATGATCCGAGTATCAATAGAAAATTATAATTTGAGGAGGTTCGAGTAATTTATCGAACTTTAAAATATGCTCATATTTGACTCATTTATATTTTGAGTCGAAATTTCGAATCAAACTTTTTAATCGGCGAGTCAAGAATCGGTTCTTTAACCGCTTTCTTTCATTTTACAGTTTTAATATTTTTCAAAGGATCAAGAAAAACTACATTTATCAAACATCGTTATAAGAAAAATGAAAATAAGAAAGTAAATAAATAATGGGATATGAACAATTACCTTACCTTACCATACCTCTCAAATACGGATTTGGTAATTTCAGTCTTCAATTGTTTTGCTTCTTGTTAATTTAACTAATAATATAATCCACTATCGATCTGGGTAAGTACTGTAATTAAGTATTCTTAGATAAAATATATTATAAGTTAATTTGTAAATTAAGACGGTCTAAACTTGATTTGAGTTTACATACATACTAATTTGTTGATATGAATGCAGAAATTACATTAAGTGAAGGTAAAATAATAAAGTAGTAAACCTCAGAATAAAAATAAAAGCCCAAACTAGCTATATGAAAGTAGCACAAGCTAACCCACACAGTGGGCATGAATTAAAATTGGGCAGGCTTTGATATATGCAATCTCTATGAAATAGATGCAAACAAGGCAATTTAGCAACCACCGTTTCTGTCAAAACCCTACTCCCACAAATCGTACACATACACAATTCCAGTTCACCATCAAACACCTCTATTTTTACTGGAGACCTAATTTTTTCAAAATCTCGGAAATGAACCGACAGTTTTGGTTTGGTTTGGGCAAGAATTTCAGGCGTTTGAATTAGAAAAGGCATCAATTCGCGTGCAATTTCCATTATTTCAGATCTACGACCCTCCTCCTCCTCCTCCAACAATACTTGTTCTTCTTCTTCTTCTTCTTCAAGTAAATTTTGGTCTAGTATTTCATCCTCATCGCCAAGAATTTCGTCCAAATATGATTGCATCCAGACTTTATCATTTTCCTCCTCCTCCTCCTTTTTCCCAGGCGAACAATCATACTTATTTTCACCCGCAGCCTCGGGCGTATTGTTGTTGTAATCTATAAGTCTTAGCATATTAAGATCGATAACAATAACAATTCTTGATCTATCACGGCCTAACAAGGAGTCGGTGGTGAAGTGAAAATTAAGAAGAATGTATGATGATAGTTGTTGTGCTAAATATTGGACGGTGTCCTGGAAAAAAAGACCTGTTGATGAAAGAGCAGAGGCAACCAGTAATTGAATAGAATTTCGAGACAGTAAATTGGCGACCTTGAATCCGCTCACCTTGGTAATATTCTTTGTTTTTTCTTCAACTGCTGCTGCTGCTGCTGATTTGATCTGAATATGATTGGCAAGGAGAAACATAAAAAGTCCGAATTCGGAGACGGAGTCTTTGAAGAGGCTTTGATCCTTCCACTTGAATACTCGCAGTTTTGCATCTTCAACCCGTTCGCTTAGGGTTACCATGATATGACAGACAGATAGATAGATTTAATTAATCAAGCTGGAACGGACTAGATAGATGGTCAAGTACAAATCTCTTATTTATAACCGACAGACCCAACCCAAACACCATACACACTGAATTACCTTACCTATTAAGCAATCCTAATTGGATTCGGATATCTTTTTCTACCCTTGTTTTATGCTATTGATGTAGTAAATTGTTTTCATATATATCTTCTAAACAATATATATGTATATATAATAACATAAAATAATAAATAAATAAAAAACGAGTAGGAAGGATAAATGATTTTCTACCCTTGTTTTAGGCTATTGATGATAATGAAGTCATAATATTTTTTTTGTATATTAGTTGAATCCCTGTAGGATTTTTGATTTGTTACATATATTTTAGCTTATGATAATTAATTGTATATTTTTTTTCACAAGGATCATGTTTTTAGTTTTATATTTTTCTTTTTATAAGGATTATGTAGTACTTGGATATCTATAACCGTTGGGATTTTAAATTTTAAGTTTAAAACATGATCCATAACACACAGCTAGTTGATATCCAACATTCGAAATATAATGCTTTGATCATTGATTACGAATTAATGTTGGCTATAGATCAATTTTAAGTTTCTAGAAAGATTAGGACTTTAATTTCTTCAAGGATTTGGAATTTAAATTTACGCCGAATCACAACTTATTCAAAATCAGTTTTGTTATATGAGTCCTGCTATGATGCAACTCTGTTCATAATCAACATGGGGAAATCTGAAACAAAATTGTGTTGCCTAGCAAACAATACAGTACTTGAAACTCAAATCCAAATGCTTCCAAAGGCTTCTTCAAGTGCCCTTTTCTTGCTCAATTCTATGCTCCACCCTCCAGCTTTACCACCTCTCTCTGCTTTAAGTTTCATCATTTCTTCATCATCAAACTGATAACCCAGCATTTCATGTCCCGATCCGATTGGGATTGGTTGTGCAATGGCGCCTCCGGCAATTGCGGGGGCATAATTCCCACTGGCACTAGCTGCAGCCTGGGAACTCTGACCCATGGCCTGTAGCAAATAAAGACAAGAATGTGATAGGTTGTCAGAGAAACATCAGGACACTGGATAAGAAAAACCCCACAGCCAAAACCAAATTCAATCACTAGCCACTAGAAAGAACACTAGAAAGAAAACAAGAGGGTCGTAACCAAAGAAGACCCAGAGTCAGAAAGGCCAACCAAGAAAACAATATATAAAGAAGACTTTCTCATGCTCTATTCCTTCAGTTATTTGTTTTTTTTTACCTTCTCTTTTCCTTTGATTTGTTAGAATTCCACCAATTAAGTGAAAAGTAAAACACGCATAAAAGCTCCTGATTCAGCCATGGTTTTCGTGTTTTTGCCTGCTAGTTGCATATGCAGGAAGATCACCTCCTTCAACTGAAAAGTAATATAATAATGGAGTGGAATACCCATTCCCTAACCTCTTAACTTCGCTTGCTCAGCTTCTAATTTGCTTTGAAGGAAGTATGATTTGTCTATATTCAGATAATAGAACATAAGAGTTCTTATGTCGTGTTTTAACTTCTCTTATTCACGTCCTCACTCAATAAGCACAAAGCAGTAAACAAGACTCCTGTCCCACAACTCTTAAACCAGAGAAGCAATGTGCTATTTTCACGGGATATGCACCTTTCCAACAGCTTTCAACCAGTTTCAGGATAATGTTAAAGAGGGTAACAATCCTCTACTAAGATATGGCCAACTCCTACCATATGCAATAGTAGACATACTCTTCAATCATCATAAGCAACAAATTGGCACTGTATTCATCACTTACATTAGCAAACTCCATCTACAAGCTGAAAACACGCTATTAAGTATTAACATAACTAAATTATCACCACTAGAATTGACTCCTACAACTCAGATGTATCTTAAATTATTTGACTCCTAAATTATTTGACTCTTTCTCTATCATATCACTGAAGTATTATAAAAAATTTATTAAAAAAGAAAATAAAAAAATAAAAGAAAGGACTAAACAATTGTTGGCTTTGTGTTGATGTGAAATAGTATGAAAATTAATAATTCTTTGTCAAAGTCGATATGAAGTATATTTTGTTTTATAAAAATTTATGTGTGCATGATTATACTCGCATAAATAGTGTGCACCCATTGGAAAAGTGTCTAGATCTGCCCCTGCTCCCCCTTGAGAGCTATTACGAAACAAGTAATTGCCTTTAATATATCACTATAGTTTTGTTCACCCTACACTCCTACAGAACCATACAAATAACTATACTCCTTGGTTGTAACAAATAAGATGCTATTTGATAAAACTGAATCAAAAATTATGAATGTATAAGAGAATTTGAATTAGTTAAATGGAGTAGAAGATCTATATAGAATGAAATGACGTGTTTGATAATTCTCTGTCTAAAACATCTGAATACGTGTATTTTCCTATTACAACCTTCTGGACTATTATGAACAAATTTATAATGTAATTATAAATAAACAATATTATTTAAGAAAAATTAAATATAAACTTGTGAACAATCTTTGATAGAGTATACTATTAGTAATATAATTTTAGGAATAAACACTAAATTTTTAATAACATTCTATTAGTCCATAAAACCAAAATAAAATATTACAACAATATTTATTAAATTGATTATTGACCAATTTGTTAAAGAAAAAAAATTTAAAAAAATTTGTAATAACAAAATTTGTTTACAATAGTAAAAAAAATATGTATATTAAATGTAATTTTTAATTGTCTATGAGGGTATGTAGGTAAAAATATCATTCTAACAATACTTCAACCACAATTTTCTGGATGAATCGTTCACACACATTCAGAGTTTAAAAATTATAAAACAAACAGTCTGAATGACTTAATCGGTATATTCAGACTCATTCAGATGTAAACAAACAGCCCCTAAGATGATGAAGCTCCACACTAAGATGATAATAGCGAGAATTTAGGAAAATTTTGTATAAAGGTGTGGGGGATGCTACTTTAGTAACCTAAGAATGCGCTTTGAACCAAAGAAAATTTTAGACCTCCAAGAGTGTCTACTTGTCTACCAGATCGAGAACAAGTAAATCTCAATTAAAAGTCGATCAAAGTAACATATACTAATGCCACTTGAGAGAAATTTTTTGAACCTATAAGATAGTCAACTTGTCTACCAGGTCGAGAATAAGTAAATCTATGCTAAAAAGTCAATTAAATCAACATAAAACAACCAATATTCACCCATGAGCATACTATAATAACCAAGAGAGTTTTATTGAAATACTAGTGCCACTTAAAGTTAAATGTGAAATGTATGTGAATGCATTGCACAACCACCACTTGCTGGAGACAAGAAATGACATTCTATAAGATGACTCACCGCATCATAGTCAGTATGAACAGGCAGCCCCTTGCTTGCTGCCAATGCTGCTGCATACTCTTCAGCCTACTTGACCACATAAACCACAATGAGAGATGAAGATCACAAATTTTAGCACGAATGATTACTATTATCACGCTGAATATAATCAAAAGTTTAATATTTGAAGAAACAGATATTTTGAATGGAACCTTCCGAGCTTGGGCATTCATTATTTGCTCAGCATTTTCTTTTTGGTACTGTGCAATTTTTGCTTCAATAGCCGGAACATCTATTCCTTCAACCAAGTTTACAACTGCAAAGAGAGAGCTTTTCATGAGAACGTATCCATTGTTAAATGTGGTTAAAAGGTGTCAACTCATAGAGACTTCACTTATCATTTGTCAATGAGTAACCTTAGTCTAAGATAATTATTAACTTTATTTCAATTATATATCGTTTGATTATCAATAACCAACTTAAAAGTTACAAATTTTTAAAACGGTAAAATTCAGTACTTGAAGTTTCAGTGTTATTCAGTATTTAATAACGCTGGACACATTTGGAAAACTTACTCATGTCTTCCACTTCCTCTAAGTAATCATTGTACTCCCTTAATGAAGGAAAATCATCCTCTCTTTTATTAAATCTGTGGAATGGTTATACAAGTTGAAGAATTAGTAATCACTAGTTTGTGTGCTAAGAGTTCAACTAAACCTTGGACACATTGGCTACAGAAAATAAAAAATGTTAAGCAAAAGCAGTGAGCTTGATGCAAGAGATGTTTAATTTGATTGGGAGGGGGGTTTTGGGGGGCTAAACATTCAGTCCCCAATCTACACTAATCATTATAATCTTGTAGATCAAGTTGTTATCATGAATATAACAAATAATTATATAGAATACACCATTTTTTTAGCCTATTCTAACTCATAATTGAAAGGTTTCCACTTCAACAAATAGAACTTAAATGAAATTATGATAAATAGGAGTACTTGTTTCTTGTTTTCCTTTTCACTTGATAAATATTTTTTTTTAAAACACCCACTTAAATAAATACTCATATGCATATTGTGTCTACTAGAGTTCTACAAATCTTAAGACCTTTTTTTCAGAGAAGTCATAGACCATGCCTAACCCTAAAAATTTAAAAAAATTCAATCTATTGATTTAAAAAGAAAAAATCACCTCAATAACTAGTCAAAGTCAATCATCCCAGAGATAGATAAAGTGATAAACTTTAAATATTAAATATGTATTACTACTCTCTGATTACTTTAAAGATGAGAATGTATTCCCAGAACATAATGTATTTTTTTCATAACAAAAGTTAAAAGAATTGAATTGCAAAGACAGAAGGAAAAAGCCCACTACATATATACTCTCTCCGTCCCATAATAAACGTCTTAACTTGACTTTCATGGTCAAATTGACCATTTTTAGAATTATTACTTAAAATATTCATATAGAATTTTCAAATTCCGAAACTCGACACTAGTAGTAAATTCTCCGTAGTTTATTATGACTATAATCACTAGGCATATATTTTTATTTTTTTAAGATTTATTAATTTAGAAAATGGTTAATTTGACCATGAAAGTCAAATTAGGACGTTTATTATAGAACGGAGGGAGTATATGTTAGTATATATATAGGAGGTTGATCCGTAGCCATAATTGTAAATTTAGGTTTATTCTTGTAACAAATCGTGACCGTCCAATTTAAGATCTGACAGATAAATTATTATCCATCCGCATTTTAGTTTGGGACAGTGTTCTAAAAGGTGGCCGCTTAGGCCACGCCTAGGCGTTAGGCCCCCTGGTGCCTCGCCTAGGCCAAAAAATCCCTCCAAGAAATTAGGCGGGACCTAGGCGGAGAGTTTTTTTTATAATTTTAATAACTACTCAAACCAGATCTTGATATATTTATTTTTCTAATGATTTATCATATTCATAATGTAGATTTTAGCATATCAAATCACAACAAGAAGTGAACAAGATCAAGTCAAAATGGATAATTTTATTATAGTTGTAATTTTTTGAACTTGTACGAATTTCAAATTATATAAATGATGATACATTTGTAATATTCAGTTTAATTCAATATAATTCTTAAATTTATGTTTAGTTTCTTAAGTTTTAATATTGAATTGAATTCTTAAAAATTTAAATTTTATTATTTTATAGCAATCTTGTTTAGGAATAAAACTAATATGTTAAAGATATGTGTTTGAACTTCAAGTAAAGGCTTTTATTATCTTTATTATAGATTGTTTTGCTTTATATTATTATTTTGTTTGGACAAATGTAAGATAACATATTAAAATTGGCTTAAAATCAAAAATTCCGCCTAGGCCCCCCGACCGCAAAACCTCGCATTGTTCTTAATACGCCATCACCAATGAAGAAATTCATGTTTCATTGTTTTAGAATCGTTTGAAACCGAGGATTTATTCTAGGCTAGAAAACCCTCACGTTTACGACTTTCCCACAATCATCTCCATCACGTTTACCACTCGTTTTTGACCAGGCCTCTCCATTTCCAACGTAAATTTTGTCGCTCAATCTAAACTTGATCTGAATCAAAGTAAAACTATTTTCGTTGGTTGGCTGAGGTTATGGTGGTGGAATTAAATCTTTCGTCGATTAAAACGCTTAGGTTCCTTGGCCGAGATCCGACAAATAAAAGAAAGAAGAAAGTTTGGAATTTGTTAATTACAATGGTAAATTCTAGTTGTATCTACTGTCTGCACAACTAAAGTGCGGATGCTTATATTACAAAAATGTCACTGTTTTTAAATATTTTAATAATATATTGAATATTTTAAAATCACCGTCCGCACTACTAAAGTGCGGATCCTAGAGGGCATTTTGGGCAGTTTTTAAGTCCGTATTTTAGTTATGCTGGCTCCCCCAAACTAAAGTGTGTACGGATGATATTTTTATCCGTTAGATCTGTAATTGGACGACCATGATTTATTGTAAGGATAAACTTAAATTTACATCTATTGTTATGAAACAACCCTACATATATATAGACACACATAGAGGGAGAGAGGATACATATTGGCGATACGTTTTCGAATGGCCATCTCCTTGGCAAAAGTAGTGGAACCGGGGGCCACCACCACCATTATTTTCTTTTTTGCAGCCCTTCCGAAAAGCCTTTTGTTTCCTCCCTCCTAAAATTTCAGCTCTCGACAAATTTTCTTACAAAACTCATTCCTGTGTGTTCAGATGAAAGTGTTAGCAAGAAATTATGTACACAGAGATGGAAAAATTGCATGTGGTCGGTCGCATGTTTCATTCCCAAGTAGGTCATCTTCTGCTCATTTAGGCATAGGTTGGGAGGAAAAAATCAGATATTAAGCATTTCCAATTTCCAACATCCAACATGCATAAAGTCTTTATTATTTCATCTCAATATTAACTTCTTGTTTGTTGTTAAATATGCACTTATATATTAAAATAGCAATATTGGTTCCAAAGATAAAAAAAACACTAATAAATTACAATATCATTCTTCGGTATTTGTTTTTAGAAATAGTTTGCACAATAGTTTCATCACTGATGGAGTCTAATATTGGATAAAAACATCACTAATAAATTACAATATCATTCTTAAGTTTTTATTTTTTGAAATAGTTTGCACAATAGCTTCATCACTGATGGAGTCTAATATATCTTTCTTTCTTAATGTAAGTCCCAAAGTTCGTAAATTCCCTAGTCCCTACAGATGTTCTAACACATTAGCACACAAGGGCAATTAACTTGTATCTTTCTTTTTCTACTAGTAATAGGATACAGATAGTAATAAGAAACTAGACATAAAGCTTAATCATGAGCATCAAAAGGCCTCATGCTAATATTCAACTTAAATCAAATTTCTTAACAAATAAGAGTGAGCATATATAGCATGAAGATATTAACAAATCTTCTTTGTTCCAGATTTTAGTAATATTTAACAAGTCTGTGAGCAATTTGACAAAACTTTCATCTACCGAGTAATTTTCAAAAATCAGTTGTCACATTATTCAATGCGATTCCATCTAAATAATGAGGCAGAGTCTTGGTTCAAACCTGAAATTTTTGGCTGAAAACGCAGTGTTGGTTTCATTTTTATATTTTATTTTATTTTTAGGCATCACTGGAGACGACTTGATTAATCCTAATCAACAACAAATTAAACCCTAGAAAATCAAAATAGTGTAATAGAGAGAGAATTCAGTGATCTTGACAAGGTCGCCGTCACGAGCTAGGAGAAAGTTGGAGTCGTCCTGTCGGGGAAGGAGTGGAGCCGTCAATTGTGGTGGTAAGACAAACATGCAGCGGTCGGCGGCCGAGTGTGAGTTACAGAATAGGAAGGATATCGAAGACGAAAAGATGAAAAATGAAGGAAATTGGCTTGCCAGTTGTGGTCCACGGCCCCACTTTCACTTTTTTCCTCAAATAACTAATTAATGTTGCGTTTATGAGTTTGGAGAGATGGGATGGGAAAGTATAGAAGAGGAAGGGATTATAGTTTTCCTTTGTCATATTTGTGAGTTTTAGAAAAGAATGAATGGGATGGGATTTTAATTAAATTTCCTTTGTTTGTAAGTTTAGAAGTAAGAAAGGGAAAAGAAAGGATTCTTATTTTTAAACTACACTACTATTATATTACCCTTACCAATATAAATATAAAAAATGATATGATTTAATAATGTATATCTGTTATAATTATTTTGTTTAGTCTTTTTTTTACACACACATATATATATATATATATATATATATATACTTGTACTATATTTATTTTTGTTAAAAAATATACATGTATTTGAATAAGCACAAAAATCCAATTTGACAAGAAATTAGAAGAATACATAGATCTAAAAAAATAATAATAATAACTTCATCCATTACCAAGAAACAAACAAGCATAAAATTAGTTTTTCAAAAGATATAGATAAAATTAAATAAAACAATTAATCTTGGACCAAAATCATATTCAACAACTTGAGCTTAACATTGTTAAAAAGAACTGCTGACAATCAATAAAGTATATCCATAGACAACTGCCTAAAATGAAAACTCCACCAATCAAGTTTAAAAGGAAATAAAGACATTAAAAAAACAAAAACAAAGAAACTACATGTCTATTTTAAAGTGTACTCCTTAAACAAACAATTTCAAGTTGGTTGAAATAAAACTTCAACTTTTAGAGATGTTCATCATTTTTTCTAAATACCGAAGAATTTTATCACAATTTTATCATTCTCTAGAAGCCAGTTGTAAGCTTGAATCTTCAAGAAACGACTCCACAAGCTCCAATAACATCAATTGCTTATACTCATCCTGACATCACTCATGTATGAATATGACTATCTACTATTATAGGACAAGTCCTGTATAAAGTACTCAAATATTATATATGGTAGTACCGTAAGAGAGAATCATTTTCTAACTCGGTCAGGGTCTTTAATTTGGCTCAAGCCTTACCAAGCTTATGTAATTTTCCATGCGTTAATCACTCATTTGCAGAAGTTGTGATAACACAACTTCTAGATGACATTTACCACCCTTATGTAATATATTTTTGCTTTTTTCCTTAACGCCCATATTGCCTACTAGGCTTTTTCTCCATGCTTTCGACTGTTTAGCTTCCGTTTATATTCACCAAGCAACCAAAGCATTAAGACCATATATAATTGTTGCAACTTAAAATGATGAATTATTATCATCACACGAATCTTCATCACCTCTTCTTCAGTAGTCATCTATTATTTAAAATGAACAAATAACAAGTAGGTAAGAATATGCACGTATACAATACAAGAAATTTGCAAATTTTTTGATTGCCTAGAAAAGATTACTCGAGAAAACAAATATTTAAAAATACGTATTTCTGCCACTACGACTTCAAGAAAAATAGGAAACATACTAAAACCTTCAAAGATATTTTTTACTTCTTATTAAAAAGATCTAGATTCAGTAGCACAAAGATATGTTTTATTAACATGAGCTAAAACATTGATTCAGTAGAGACAATTTGATCAAGCCAGGAGGCTAACTACAATAGTAGTGCACTTTTCATTTTAGTCACAACTCACAAGATTTATCTCATTCAAACAAATAAATTTCTCATATTTTTAAATCTATAGTGAGAAAAGTAAAAAGGTAAATTTTTCTTAAGTCTCCTATTACATATTGAAAACGCAAAATAAACTCACAAATTTCTCTCGCATAACTTAGTACTACTAATTACAAGAGTACCACCATATTAGAAGCTTAGTGTTTCTAGCAATTCTCTCTCACCTACCCATCATGAATTGAGTTACAAGATTTGCAGTTACAAGCATTATGGAAATAAATTAGCTAGATGGTTGCCTAATTAGGTTGCCCCTCATTCCAACACATCTACTGTTTTTTCTCAGTGTGTATCAGTCCATACTCGACTAATAAAAATGACCTATTACTAAGTAATACAAATGACTTAAACCTTACAAGTAATGTCTCTGTATCAAGACTCAGACTTGGAATCATAATTTTGTATGAAGTTACAAAATATAATTGGACGAGTTCACAAATTATTAGGTGTAATCTGTTACATATACATTTTTTATACATATCATCTAACATCAGCATCAGCAATAGGGCATAGCACATGAGATGAAGGTCTAGCAGAAACTTTTTTTTGGGGGGGGGGGGGAATGAAAAAAAAATACTTTGGCAACACGTCTAGTTATGGCAATTTGAAATCGACTGTAATTTGGAAATAAAAGATTTATAAGAAGTTGATAGATTAATTAACCTAAAAAAATCACAACTATCACCTACCTTCAAGCTTTTGATCAAACAGCTTCTTTTGATTAAGATAGATCTGTGTTATCTAGTCAATATTAGCTTACTCCCTTGCCCAAATTTGATGTGCCTATTTCATAACAGAACATAAAGAACCAAATCCAAATAGAACTACCATCAAACACAAACAGAACTGCCACATCACACAAATAATCAGAAACTTAAAGAAGAAAAATATAACAACATGATATTCATAATTCAGAAACTTGTAAATAATGTGCACAGCAAAAACTCTTCAAACTTGCAATAGATGCCTTTTCAAAAGCTCTACTATTCATGACATACATCTGGAAACAAATACAACAGAGATACTTGCCAAACCATTTAAACACAGATTGACATCCTCTTATTTCACAAACAGAGGCTCAAAAGTTCATTTCACAAGTAAACCTTATCAAGTACGAACTCGGATACTCGATGAAAATAAACTGAAGTGAAATCCAAAGCCTGGGAAATTAACAAATACTCCCAATTAAAAGAAGTTAAAATCTACTGCAGGACCATCCACAACAATTGTATGCAAAAAGAATGTTTCACAAAAACTTGGTATCTTCTAAAGACAAAAAGAAGTTGAAATCTACTGCAGGACCAAACTATATGTTTGCAGAGGGTAGGGCATTCTGAGTTCAGTCTCATATAGCTGTCCCTATTTAATGCCCCTATCAGTTTATAGTGCTAAACAGACAAAACTTACCGTGCCAACCCCTTTAATTTTCCGTCACTGCAAATTCCCAAATTCATTCAAAAAAAAACAAAAAGGCCTACAAGGTCGAAATTCACTTCCAAAAACAGCAAAGAAATCAAAGGATCAATTTTATGTAGAAGACGAAACACGATTAACATAAATTTGAGTATTATCAATTTGAAAAAATTAGGGTACATGATTTGGGCATCTTACCAGAGATTTCAACTTAAAGACGCAGATCGGAAAATTTGACAGAGGACAAGAGAACCACAGCGGCGGCGGAAGCCGCGGAAGAACTCGGCGAGCAAGTGCTGAACTCAGCAGTGTAGAGAGATAAATTTTCCAGCAGTGTAGGGAGAGAAAAATGAGATTTTCAAAACCTTAAAAATACTATAAAAAAAATGTTATGTAATTGAGAGTTATAATACTTTGTGTAAACTAATTGATTTAAATTTGGTTTACAAAATTTATTAAGAAAAATAAAAGTTTGATTGAGATTATTTAATTTATCGAATTATATGATCCAATATCAATACAAAATTATAATTTAAAAAAGCTAGAATAATTTATCAAATTTTAAAATATATTCATATTTGATTCATTTATATTTCGAATCAAACTCCAATTAAAATTTTAGTCGGGCTTACTTGTGACACCCCCAAAATTAGGTATACATCACCCATCTTGAGTCGCCACTTACATGGTATGTAATTTAAATACAACTTATTAACATAAGCGCAAGTATAATATACGACATAAATCATGAGTTTAAATACAAATATCGCTCTACTAGATATTATACAAACTCAAACAAAAAAGTCCTCATTACAGCTTATTATCACACTATTTTACGTAATAGTGAGGACTACTAATGCTATCTTCGTGACCATCACTGCTTCCGACTGCTAAATCCAAATTTATATTATCATTTCAAGAGAACGGTGAAAGAAAGGTGAAATTTCAATTTCAAAGAAGAAATATTATGACTAAGATAATGCGTAATAAATTATCAATAGTCTTCAATAATGTTAAACGATAAAATACAATAGACATAACCAAATTTAATCTGCAATGGAATACGCAATCCATTAAAAGAGTCAAGTAGAAAATAAAGTCTACTATCTTTTAGGTTTTAAAAGGTTTTTCATCAACGATTATATTTGAGGTACTTTGTTATAAATGAGACTCGGCTTTTAATAAATATTCCACATCATCGAATCACCCTCGCACTACTGACCAAGGATATTCTTTAAGATTAACGACCACAATTATTCATACTTCACGCTGATAATAATAATCATGATCATGCCAACAATCATCCATCAATGCACTACTACCATCGAGGATTTTTATCACATCATTTGTAACATTACTGAGATAATGAAGATCGGTATGATTATAATCGGTCAGCCTCTCTGGTCATAATCATACCAAGTCCATCTACGCACATACACTTCTGGAACCATAATATCTGATGATTTACTTTCAAAAAAATATAAACATGAGGATGATGACAATGATATAAAAATTGAATAAAACAAGTTCAAGAATTATTTTATCCGTTAGGAATTATTAACGCCCAAATTGTCAACACCCAACTCCCAGATCATTGTTTTGTAGAGTAAAATTCAAGAATGATCGAAAGAATATTTCCATGAAAGATCTTTGGATGAAACATGAAATATCGAGGATATTCTAAAAGTAGTCTAAAGCTAAAATTGGTCCAGTCTTTGAAACGACACTTCTTGTCTATTTGGCGAATGGGCCGTGCGATGCCTTGATAAGCAATATAAATGACTCAAACTTTAATAAATATTCCACATCATCGAATCACCCCTTGCTACGGCCAAGGATATTCTTTAGTATCACGACCACAATTATTCACGCATCACGCCATGAATATTTGTGTATTCATTAATGGTCATGATCATGCCAACAATCATCATCAACGCACTACTTACCATCTAATCGGATTTTTTTATCACATCATTTGTAACATTACTAAGAATGATTACAATCATGATCAATCACCTCATAATAATCATACCAAGTCCATCTACGCACTACATGGTGGCCATGTATTTCTTTCAAAAAATATAAATACGGGATGATGACAATGATATAAGAATTCAATAAAACAAGTTCAAGAATTA
This sequence comes from Panax quinquefolius, assembly GCA_020205615.1. Taxonomy (NCBI): domain Eukaryota; kingdom Viridiplantae; phylum Streptophyta; class Magnoliopsida; order Apiales; family Araliaceae; genus Panax; species Panax quinquefolius. The sequence continues at coordinate 125,521,821 of CM035168.1, forward strand.
TTTTATCCAGAATTATTAACGTCCAAATTGTCAATCACGACATCATTGTAGAGTAAAAAATTCAAGAATGATCGGAAAGAATATTTCCATGAAAAGATATCTTTGGATGAAACGCAAATATCAAGGATATTCTACTAATTTCATGGAGTATAAAGTCAAAGTTTTAACCAACCCAGTATAATAAAGAATGGAATAACAAAAGAAATCACCACGCAAATGCGATGATCGCATGCATGTGTTATTCCAATGTAATAATAAATAACTGAACGAAATGTCGTGAAATTCACACCGGCTGGGATGTTCCAATGAATAATAAAGATGGAACCAGATCCGGTGTGTAAACACACGATAGATATTCCAATGTATCAATAAAAATCTTAACCGAGTCGGTGTAAAACCAAACGCAGAAAACACACGCATGTGATGTTCCAACAGAATAATAAAGATTTTAACCGTGTCCGGTGTAAAACACACGCATGTGATGTGTCCAATGTAATAATAATAAAGATTTTAACCAGTCCTGTAAAACACATGCATGTGATGTTCCAATGTAATAATAGAAGAATGTCACCAAGATAGGGTAAACCACTTATACAAAGTTATTCCAATGTAATAATAAGCAATGGAATAACAACAGCTTCTCTTCATTAATAAGAAAGAATAACACCCCTTACATTTGGTAGAGATTGAATACCGCAAAGAGCAGAAGAATAAAATACTCTTCTTCTTTCTCTTATTCTCTCTATACTTTCTCTCTATAGCTTGAATGAATTCGTGAAAAATAATGAAGCCCTAGGCCTCTATTTATAGAAGATTTCTAGCTTAAGACTCTTAGCCTGTGAAAAGTCAAGTGGCTTGACGAATTTGGGCCTGACGCTCAGAATGCTAAAAGCGACAAGTGGTTCGACGCTCAGAATGTGAAACGCGACAAGTGGTTCGATCGTCCGGTAAGGTAATTACTATTAACGAAGGTAAATACTATCGACGAAGGTAAATACTATTCACAAGGGTAATTACTATCGACGAAGGTAAATACTATTCACAAGGATAATTACTATCGATTTAAGGTAAATACTATTCACAAGGGTAATTACTATCGACGAAGAGGACGGTAAATACTTATCAATGAAGAGACTCTTAGATGATGACATACGAGCCCCCATAAAATAATCAAACTTACCACAAATCATAACACATATTTAATCTTTCAATAATTATTAATCATTTATAACATTGTCCTCAATTATTGATTTAATACTATAACATATTATATGTATGATATCAAAATTTGAATACGACAATAATCAATCAATAATATAAGAGATATGACGCATGTTAATTATCGTAAGAATAATCGAGCATAAATGAAAGTGACTTCTCACGTAAGATCAATAATCAATATCCAGCAACGCTTGTACTATCTTCTTGTAACTTTGAAGAGTTTGAGACAGTGTAGAGAGATAAATTTTCCAGCAGTGTAGGGAGAGAAAAATGAGATTTTCAAAACCTTAAAAATACTAACAAAAATGTTGTAATTGAGAGTTATAGTAATAGTCAAGGGTATAAATTAATTTAGTCGAAATAAATATCGAATTGAATTGTTTAATAATTCTCCGATTTAATTTATAATATTTATTCCCTAATAAAAATAAGATTCTTCTGGATTTCCACAACTAATCAGATCTTTCCAAGTCGGTTGGAGTAATGATGATTGAGATTCATATTCCCTTGATACTCGGTGGTCCAAGAATCTTTAATGCTGGAACCGTGATTTCTTCAATTTGGCATAAAGCTTATATTCCGAAGCTTTTCGAATTAATCGACCTCATCATCCGTGATCTTCCGACGCAGAATTGGATGTTATCCCGATAAAGGCGACCTTCTGAGTTATAAATATTCCTTGAATACTTTCGGTATCATATCCACGAAAAGCCTGACGAACATTCCTCGATCGAAAGGACATATTAGGAATTCTTCAAACAAATATGATTCGAAGTATCGATAAAAATTATAATTTATAAATATTACCAAATTTATAACGAATTATATAAAATTATTATATTATTCAAAAATTATATTATAGAATCGATCTCAAATCAAATTTATTTAATAAGTATAAATCGAGATCGACACATTTATTTCTTTTCCTTTATAAAAATAATAATAACGAGTGCAAAATTGTTGCAGTGTTATTTATTTTAAAAAGTTATTTTTTATAATCTGAAAATCTCATTTTTTCAACCTTTTCTATTCTTCCAAGTCCTCTCACTTATTTGAGGGTTAAATTTTGTGTCAAAAATTTAATTAATTTTACCTCTAATTTTTCTTTTAATTCCTAAAAAACTCACAAATATACATATTTGAATGAATTTTAATTATTTTCTCCTCTCTTCCATAAAAACTTACAAACACAGTATAAAGGGACAATTTATTTACACTTCATATCCTTATATGTTCCAAAAAAAAAAAAAAAATTGTTGTCTTATTAAAAACATCTCATTTACTATTTTTTGTTTTCATACAAAATATATTTTCATAAATTATACTGAAAATGTTAAATGTCAAAGCCCTCGTAAAGTCTCATTCGGGGTTGTCCTCGAATTTCCGTCGGGATTATGTCAAAGCCCTCGTAAAGTCTCAAACTAGTCCATGTAACTTACTAAATAATTGATATATTTAACTCTAAAACTAAAACTAAAACTAAAACAAATACATAAAATCTTTAAGGAGAGGTTGATAAATTTGCAAATTATATGAGCAATAAGAGATACTACACGAAGATAATTTAGAATTTATTTTATTACTAGTATTTATAATGTAGTTTTGGTGTGTTTGCCTTTTAAATAAGATAATTTTTTATAAAAAATTTTTACACATGTATTTATGTTATAAGATTTTTTACTTATAAAAATTTTTGCATTATAAAATTTTAAATTGAAATAAATTTAACTTTCTAGATACAATTTAACTTTTTAAAATTCAAAATTGATATAAGTTTTATAAATTTAAAAATTAATAAAAATGTCAATTAATTTTACTTTTTTTTTTAGAGGGTGTTTGAATTCATTTATAAGTAATTAAACCTACTTATAATTAGTTAAAATTTAATAGTTTTTGTTAAACTTATATAATGTCAATTCACGATTAGAAAAGCAGCTAAGCATTACAAAACTTGATTGTGGAGGAAGAACAGAGCAGAACAGAACAATTTTCTGCTGTCCCCTCGGTTACTTCCGGCCGAAGCGTCTCTCCAATACAATACTACTGATATTATATTGTTTCATCAACGGCGAAGAAGAAACTCAGTCTTTTCTCTCTCTATATATACACACATAATGACGAAACACACAACACGTATCGTGATAAACTTGTTAGTTAGCCAATTCTAAGTTAATCAATCTCTCCGTCTCTCTTTCTCACGAAATCGTTTTGTTTTACAACTCTAATTATTGCTCTTTGAAGTTTGAACCTATTTCCCCAAACTTCTTATCCGGTCTGATTTTGGTTGCTTATTAGAAATTTTCTCCGTTTGCTCTTGAATTTTGTCTTGTTTGGGTTTTCGTTATCTGGTTTTTGGTATTCGCTGACTTTTATTTTTAATTTTGACGAATTGGGGTTCATCGGTGATAAATTTAGGGTTCTGTCGAGAAAGTGACTTGTGGGTTTGTTGACATTGTGGCTGATTAGGGTTTCGTTGGGTAAAGTTTTCAGACTTTTCGGTCTGCTTGGGTGTTCGGTTTTATTGAAGATCGTTATTGTGGGTTGGAAATAAGTAAGGTTTTTATGAAGGATTAACCTGTAGAATTGCAGTATAATAGATAACATCCTTTTTGGATTTGTTTGGGTTCGAGCTTGTCCTTTCTAGATTTAATGGTGGGTGTAATTGGGGATTTATCACGAATTTGATCGAGAAGTGGGAGCTTTCCCTTTGGGTGAGGTTTTTTTTGGGAAGGATTAAAGTTGGCCTATCTGATTGCACTGTTGAACTGGTGGGTTTTTTGACTAATTACTTTTGCATTTACTGGAAGATTCAGTTGGTTTTAAATTGGTGGTTTGATTTATTGAACTAGGTTATTGTGAGCACATAGCACAATTGCGTGTTAAAGATGAGCTCAAGTGTTTCAGAAGGTTCAGTCCAAAGGGGAAAGCTTCTAGTGCATATAGCTGAGAATGGACACTCATTCAAGCTCGATTGTGATGAGTATACCCTAGTTGAGGAGGTCCAGCGATTCCTAGAATCTGTTTCGGGGATTCATTTAAACGATCAGCTTCTTCTGTGCTTCGACATGAAGCTGGAGTCACCACGGCAGCTTTCAGCATATAAACTTCCATCCAGTGATCGAGAAGTGTACTTGTTCAATAGAGCTAGAATGCGAAGCAATTCACCAATTCCTTCACCAGAGCAAGTTGAAATAATTGAAACTGCAGATCCACCACCACCATCATCCTCTAACAATCCTCATCCATTGGATGATGCTTCAGACCCTGCCCTTAAGTCTTTGCCTTCGTATGAGAGACAATTCAGGTACCATTACCAGCATGGACATGCAATTTACAGCTGCACTTTATTGAAATATGAGAATTGTGAGCGGTTGTTGAGAGAACAAAAGGTGCAAGAGAGGGCATTGGAAATTGCTCGGGTTAATCTGGAACATTTCTATAAGATGATATTGCAAAACTATACAGATTTTGTGAAGCATTATTCTCTGCAGCATCGGAGCCATTCCAGTCTTCTGGTGAATTTTGGAAAGAATATAGAGAAATTGAGATCTTGCAAGCTTATCCCTCCCTTACAAACTGGGAACCGCAAATGTTTGCTGGATTTTGTGAAGGAAGAGAACTTGCGGAAAATGGTGGAGGATTGTAGCAGTTCCCATAGGCAGTTTGAGAGTAAGGTTACTGAATTTAAGCAGGAGTTTGGAGAGCTAAAGCTCAGCACTGAGCATTTGTTCTCTAGTAAAACCTTTGTTCTTATTCAGGACTTGGAACTCACAATCAAGGACCATCAACGATATATTAACGAGCAGAAAAGTATAATGCAGGCTTTGAGGTTCTTTCTCTGTCTCACACACTCAGTTCTGTCAAATTATAGGCTTTAAACTTTTTTGTTTTGAATAATTCATTTTGTCTATTCGTTTTCTTGCCCGTTTGAAATATTTTGTGGGTGTGTACAACCTATTTATAATTGATATCATCAGTATTGTTAAAAACTTTTGATGCATGTTACTGGACTTTTGTGATCCACTACTTTTGTACTGATTCATCTTCTCTTAGGACTTGGTCCATAATTGTTCCAAGTGGTTTGAGATACCCAATGTTCCTCATAAACATGGCTAATTTCAATCAATTTTTAGTTAATTTTGTGAACTTGTCACCATTTGATTCATGTCATGAATGTTAAAACTTTCTGGGACTCAAAATCTAAACTTAATGCGTGGTTTCTAATCTACCTTTGTTTGGGAAGAGCGAGGGTTTGTGGCGGAGGGATTGTTCAATTTGATTCTGTTGGGAAGAATTAATTTGTGTTTGAAGCTGTCCAGTTTGCTTTGGTTCCAATTCAGAGAAAAACAGAAGCAAAGTAAACCAAAAAAACCACTTTGCTAAAGGTCTGTGTGATAGTTTCCGCTCTTTCAAAGCTGAAGTAAGAAAGTTGAGAGAAAGGATGAGGAACAAATGTCTTTGCGTCTAGTCTCTCAGTTACCTTTGTACTGGGTTTGTTGATGAATGTAGTAGGCAAAGTGCCTAAGCCACTGCATTGTTTTCTTTCACACGCCTTGATCTATTCCAATTTCCACATCAGTCTCGTCTTTCTTCAACTCTGTAGCATATGATTGTACTTGGTGTTTTAGATTTCAGATTGATTCCTCATTGTTTTCTTGTTATGTTTCTTTATTCAAGGTTGTGTTAGATTTTTCAGTTATATTTTGTTCTGGTGCTCAACTTTCTGGAAAAATAAGCAATTGTAACTTCTGCTACTGTTGCAAAGAAAATCTTGAAAATTTGAGTCTGATTTTGCATACTGAAAATGTCTTAAGAGTAGGGTCTCATCTAGCAGGCCGTGTTTCTTATCAACCTTGATGTGTTTTTTGCTATTATTATTTTTTAATTCTATAAAAAGCTCAATGTCTTGGATAGTGGTTTCGTGAACATATTTATGACTGACCTTTATTTGTGCATAACATGCTTTTCCATATTCATCACCTTTATGTGCTTTTTATAGTATGTTGCATAACTTTTTTATTTGTATTTACCATGCATGCATATTCATGCAGCAAAGATGTCGGTATGGTGAAGAAACTTGTGGATGACTGTCTAACCAACCAATTATCATCTTCACTCCGTCCTCACGATGCAGTTTCAGCATTAGGTCCCATGTATGATGGCCATGAAAAAAGCTACCTCCCTAAGATGCAAACTTGCGAGCGATCAATTTCCAACCTGCTTGAATTCTGCAGGAACAAAAAAAATGAAATGAATATGTTTGTGCAAAGTTACATGCAAAAGATAGCATACATTCAGTTCTCCATCAAAGACGTACGATTTAAGTTTTCAGTTTTCAACGAGGCATTGAAACGTCAAAGTGATCAATTTGAGCACTTAAAGGTGGTTCGAGGGATTGGACCTGCATATAGAGCTTGCCTTGCTGAGGTAGTGAGACGAAAGGCTTCAATGAAGCTCTACATGGGAATGGCTGGACAATTGGCTGAAAGACTTGCGACAAAGAGGGATGCTGAAATCAGGACAAGGGAGGAATTTCTTAAATTACATAGCTCTTATATACCTAGGGATATATTAGCATCCATGGGATTGTATGACACTCCTAATCAATGTGATGTCAATGTTACTCCTTTTGACACTAATTTACTTGATATTGAAATTTCTGACATAGAACGTTATGCCCCTGAATATTTGGTGGGATTTTCTTCCAGGGGTGAGAAGCATGGAACTGTGAAGGGAACATTTTCCATGTTTAATGATGCTTCTCATTCAGCTGAAGTCGAAGAGAGTTCTTTGGATGCCACTGAGAAATATGATTCTGAAGAGATGCTCGAGGCTTCTGAGCTGGTAGAGATTGCTGGGACCAGCAAGATAGAAGTTGAGAATGCAAAGTTAAAAGCTGAACTTGCTTCTGCAATAGCTCTGATTTGCTCGTTTTGCTCCGAAGTTGAATATGAATCACTAGATGAAGGCAAAGTGGAGAATTTACTGAAAGATGCGGCAGAGAAGACTGCTGAAGCCTTGCATCTGAAAGATGAATATGGGAAACATTTGATATCTATGCTAAAGAATAAGCAAATGCAGTGCGAGTCGTATGAGAAACGCATTCAAGAATTGGAGCAGAGGTTGTCTGATCAGTATTTGCTGGAGCATAAGCTTTCAGTTGATAAAGATGCATCTGTCTTTGCCCCTTCAACTGAGAAGGCTGGTGAAAGTAAGTCAGATATATCGGGTGAAGGAGAATCTCTCATGGCATTAGTATCCATGGATGAGTTTTCCTGTGCCTCTAGCTCATTAAATGTCAAATTAGGAGTTCTTGATAAACAAGAGAAAGCATGTGAAGGTTTGGATGAAAATATGACGGATTCATCTGGAATATCAAATCCTCAATTGGATTCATCTATGCTAGAGCCAAATCATGACGATGTGCATGCCAATGACAAAGATGGGAAAGACACGGTGTTGGCAGACGTGGGCATGGCACTGGCAACCAGCTCCACTGCTGATAGCATGTCGCAGCCTCTGAATACTTTACCTTCTGACACAGCAGTTGGCCCAGGTTTGGATTCTAACATAAGTGGTGATCTTGTGCTGGAACTACAAAATTTACTTGCAGAAAAGTCCAATGAACTAAGTGAACGGGAAGCCAAACTTGAAACCCTGATGGAGGAGGTTGCCAAGCTTGGAAGGGAGTTAGAAACCAATCAGAAGCTTCTAGATGAATCTCAGGTATTTTTTTTTGAATATAAGTTTTTTCTCGTCCTCTTGTTTTGTTGGTTTCATTTTGATATGAAAAATACATAGCATTATAAAATCTGTGAATTTCAAATATGGCTGTAGAGAAGCAGCATCTGCCTTTCTAGCCGACTCTCTTGGTTTCTTTTAGAAATGTAAAATTATTAATTGAGTTAACCATTTTTATTGTTGTCAATCATCAAATTTACCTGTCTTCGTATGGAGAGATTTGGCTGTTATGCAGATGTTGTTGGATACGATTATCATCTCTATTTATCATCTTCTCATGATTCTTCGAATTTGTTTATTTTTTCCCACAGTTAATGTGCATATAACATTTTTGCTTTCTTCATTTTCTTTTTAAAATTCTCCTGAACGCAAATTGAACTTTCTTTTTGTGTGTTTCTCTCCTCCCATCTACCTCATAAAGCAAAAAAGAATTTAAGACAATATAAGAAAAACACCCATAGCTGTTCGGTATTTAGTATAATAACATGGCATTCTTATGGTACTAGCCAAATACTTATTTTGGAGGATGTAGCTCTGTAGTTTTAGTTCTTGATCATTTCTCTTGATGTCCCTATTATTCCACATATATAATATATAATCTTTCTAACATGACTTGCATCAATTTTTTAATTTTTTTCAATTTATTGATGAATCTTGCCAGTTAACCTATATATTTTGTAATTCTGGGATGATTAGCTAAATTTACTATAATGGTTGTTATACTCACACGTATATACTTACAAGTTACAATCAAGGAATACTATCTACCATGCCTACATTTGAAACAATAATAATAAAAAAAATATTTTATATGAATGTTTGTATGTATGTTTCCAAATAGAACTCCATCCTAATATTTCTTGTAGTATACTATGAAACATTTACTAGTTGAAAATTATAGTTTCAGAATGTCAGTTTGTGGATTTACCTTTTACATTATTCTTTTTAAAGCATGTTTTCTCCTTTCTAACTCATCTTCGTACAGGAGTGCCACCATTTATATTCCTGGACTCTTGTAAAATTACTAATAAAATTCACACACAGATCTCAATTATTGATCTATTAATAACCTTGGAATATCACTGATAGCGAATAATCAAGGTTCTGTTTGAAGCCTGAAGGCTCATGGAAAATTTGGTCTTGAATGAAGGCCTGTCCAGCGATTCCTTAATATAACCCAAAATCATGCGGCTTATTTGTCATCTTACAAAAATATTATTTCTGTTCACTTTCATGAGCCTAACTTGACAAAGTTTATGTTTTGCAGATGAATTGTGCGCACCTAGAGAATTGTCTACATGAAGCAAGGGAGGAAGCCCAAACCCATCTTTGTGCAGCTGACAGGAGGGCATCAGAGTATAGTGCATTACGTGCCACTGCTGTAAAAATGCGCAGCCTTTTCGAAAGACTTAGGACCTGTGTGTCTTCAGGAGGGGTTGCTGCTTTCGCAGAGTCGTTGCATGCTTTAGCTCAATCTATGGCCAAGTAGGTTACTCAATTTTATATTCCTAATCATTGCCGTAGTTATTAAAGGTTCAAGGCGCAGTGGCGGACTAAAGCGTAGTGGTCTCCCAGCTTCAAGGCGAGGTGCTAGCCTCAGAGAAATTAGGTGCATGCTAGGCAAAATATTTATAAAATTTTCCCCATAACTCAATAAAACATAAAGTCTAATCATGATAAGCATTAAATATGTCAATGCAGTAAAAAAAATTGCTACTTCAACATAAACATAACTGAAAATGTCCCGATTTAAAAATGCGTTATGCGTAGCTAGTGAATGTTTTTGTGAATATTCCTGGCTTAGCCATCTTACTAAACATCCATTTGATCGTGAATAATAAAATCCTTGGACACATGATGAATCTGGTAAGTACTAATTCCAAATTTCCCAAAAATTACAATCCTGGTACAAATCTGTTCTTAAGAGCATAATCTTTGTTTGTTTACATAAAATAAATAAATAAATAGGACAAATGCCATCAAATATTGAAAGTTTATCTTGAAAATTGCCTTGGAAAACTCAAAATCTGGTGATTATGTGCGAATTGCTTTGTTGTAATCCCATAACATTCTTTACAAAGACTATATGTATGTAATTGAGGATGATGATGGTGGATTGAATTGGTTTTGCAATTTTCAGTTCACCTAGTGACAATGAAGATGATGGTACTGCTGAGCTCCGTGAATGTGTCCGGGTACTTGCTGATAAAGTTAATGCTTTGACGAGGCACCGTATGGAGCTGCTAGACAGGTACTCAAAGGTTGAAGCTGCAAATGAGCAGCTTACCAAGGAGTTGGAAGAGAAGAAAGAGTTGGTCAATACCCTATATATTAAGCATCAACATGAGAAGCAGGTAATTCATTTAGTTTTGTTGATGACACTTGTAGTAGAATGCTTAGTAACAGCAGTGTTCAAATGAAGGCAGCTGACCAAGAAAGATGCCTTTGAAATTCCCCTTTATGGACAATATACTTCTTAATACAAATCAATTTTACTTGAGAATATTTGCTGTTGAGTAAGGTGGACGCGATTGACTTGTTTTTTATTAGTTCAGTTCTTTATCTTACCTTTTCCTGATTTTTCAAGCATAATAGTTGCTGGTGTTGTAACAGGCAAACAAGAAGATATCCTTTGGCGGTTGGAACTCCATGAGATTGCTGCATTTGTCCTTAACTCTGCTGGGCATTACGAGGCAATCAATTGGAACTGCCACCACTACCTGTCTGCGAATCTGTGGCCTTGTTTGCTGATCATCTTCCGCATCGTCCTAGCTACATAACTGGGCAGATTGTGCATATTGAACGGCAAACAGTCAGGTCCCACCCTCCAGTTAGGGTTGAGAATAGTAGAGGAGACCGAGCAGAGTTCCTGGCATCTGACAGTCGGTTGGCCTTGAATTTGGAGTTGACTTCAAACTTGTATGGCCTTCCTGCTGGCTGTGAATATTTCATAGTGACCGTAGCAATGTTACCTGATACCACCATTCATTCGCAGCCTCCTTCCTGATCTTGCGAAAATCTGATAACTGACATGATGGAAGAAACCAAGTGTTCATATATTATATATTAATCAAAGATGAATTTCACTTATTGGTGAGTGTTTTTCCTTTATGTACAGTTTGATCACCGGTTCAGTTTAATCTTTCCTCTGTATATAATACTCTCTAATATCTGTGAATATTTGCGATAGCTGTAGGCTAGAACTTGTTAATATGTGCAATTTATAGGTGCCATCAGATCCCTATGTTTATAGATCAAGATTTGCCTTGTATAAAAATTGATTGGTCGGGTTGTGTATAATTGTTAATCAATATTGTTACCTGGAATTGAATGGTTTTCTTAGTTTGTTTTTCTGAAAAGTTATATGGTAGTGTTTAGTTCATTTGTGGCATGAGTTGATCAAATTCTCTAGTCATGGGGCTGCTTATGTTGTAGTGTTCGTTCAGTCCAATAAATTTTTACGTCCTTTTAATTTCATTCTCTCTCGGTGGTTCTCATTGCAGCTCTCTACATAAAATAGAAATACTTTTTAAAAAAACAATATTAAAACACAAGACTTGTTTCTCAGGTTTGATTAATAATATTAAAACCACTAGTATTTGTATTAAATCTGTGGACTCTAGTTTTACTTCTGCCTTAATCTACCATGCATGTATAAAAAAGAGTTAAAATTGAACAAATTCAGAATACAATGTTGCTGCTAATGGAGATTTTTTCTGAATTTGTATATATGGTCCATATTTACATTGATCCTTCTAATTATATGCTTTCTGATTATGTGAAACTTCTTCTACGTTTCCTCGAAAAAAATTACATGAAACTAAATAATATTACTGCATAAATAAAATTAGAAATTTGTGAAATAGAAATTTGAATACATTTAATAATGCTTTTAATCAAATTTTTTTCATTTTATAGGAACACTTTTATAAAATCGAAATCCAATTAAAAATTTAGGTTAAGTTTATTTTACTTTTTCAGTCTTCTACCCCACTTGCCCGATCGCTCCATTAGGCAAGCCAAGGGGGTCGTTTGTATATGCATTCACCGATGGCATAAACAAACATTAAGTAAGCTAAACAATATTTCTATGGCCTTAATTTGTTGATTATCTATTGTTCACTTAGATGGGGAAAAAAAATAGAAGGGATTTTTCCAGAAACTAATGTTATTTTATGCAAATCAGAATTCAACCCATCCATGGATGATGGATCCCGGTTAGTTATTTCAATTATGGGGAGCTTGCCCCTGCAACTGCACCAGGGGTTTATCCGTATGAATATCCTGAACATTACATGTTTGATTATGAGGTGTTGGACACCTGCATTATGGTGGGGTTTATAATCCATATGACCCACAGTACAGCTCTAAGCTAGCTCTGTTCTACCAACATTTTTCAGAGGAAACGTACGCCTAGAGCATATCATTTTCAAGGACCTGAGGAATTGCTCTTCATCCTGGACGCGTTTAAGAAATCAATTGCTGCAAATCAATCATATATATATGGGTGTCAGGTTTCTACCCATTCATATTACCTACCTCATTAGCCAGCTAATGCAAAATCTATAAGTTTGAAACAAATTGACTTTATAAATTCTGAATGGCTCTTAATTTTGTAAGGCTGGAGTATTTCTTACTCCATTATTATCTTTAAAAGTTTTGCCAGGTAAACCATGCGAGGACCTTTACCACAGTAGGAACAAGTGACAAGTTCAGATTGGTTTCTAAATTCATTTAATCGTAGACAAACCAACTGAATAATATTTTTTGCACTCTTAAAACTCTGAAGAAAGTTGAGCTCAATTCAACTGAAGCTCATTTGCAACCCTATTTATGTTCAATCATATTGAATACTTATTGCTTGGAAACACCTGAAATATGTCGACACGAACTGAACAGAAGCTGGAAATCTTGCTCCAAATAAACATTAAAAAAAAGGCACCTGTAATATGTTAAGCATTTGAAAGCTGCAAGGTACAAAAAGTTATATAAAACACACACACACACAAGTAGCTGGAAAGGTGACTAAAACAACAGCGGAGACCCTTTTTTCTATACAGAAGACGCTAGAATCACCATTTAACAAACAAATGAACTAGGCTTCCATGAATGATACAAAACAATGATTCTCTCTACTTCTGTCGATTTACCTTCAGATAAGGCAATGCACCAATCACATTGTCATAGTCACTGCGATTAACTTGTACCTGTGCATGAAAAATCAAAGCAGATTGCAAACGGAACTAAAGATTGCAATTGAAGAATTAAGAGGAAACTAGATTGCTTAAGGTACTTGGGAAGCTATTTTTTGTTACCAAATAAATTAGCAGTTGATCAATTCTTGGTATAGTCTAGCCTATTCAACCATCACATGGACCAGGACCATGAAAAATATAAAAGTTAAATAAAATTTACAAGTCAAATGAAAAGGTCCAATTTTCTTTTTTATATATAAGCAAGTAAATTTCAACAAGATTTCCTAACCCTATACTTTCTCAAAATTATGATTCTCATGATGCTGAATCGTACATGAGCTTTGGAGAACACTGGAAAAGTTATTGCAGAACAAACAAGAAGATCAAGTCCAACATTATATCATACTACTGATGTCCTAGAGGCAAGAACCTCATTTAAGCGTTTCAATAAACTTAATATAGTTGAAGGTAGAACAGTCTAGACATCTGCATTTTTCAAGTACCAAAAGAAAATATGTGGTTTTAATGTATGAATCAATTTCAGGGTCACATGGATTTGCTACATAAAGTACTACTGGTGTCTCCTTATATTTCTCTTAAGTTTATAAATACTTTTTGACTCAATAATTTTTGTTTGGACTTGTTCTATAATCCCACTTCAGGTATATACCTAGTTTACCAATTGGTAGCCTGGCAGCCTATGACAGAGTTACAAAGATAAACGGAAAGCACAAATTGGAAGAAAGCACAAATTGAATCGCCAACGCAAATCATAAGCAATGAAACAAACAAATTGTATAGATATTGACCGATGGACAGATAAGCCGACTCTAAACAACCCTTATCTGAAAGATTGAAAACTTAAACAAAGAAAGACTGACAAAAACTAAAATATATTGAGACACAAATACGAGAAAATTAAAGAAAATGCTTCAAATTATAATTTCCCTCCAAAATGCATCATATCAAAGGGTGCTATTTTTTCATTAGTATTGACTGAATTCCATAAGACTTATTGAAATAAAAATTGGTTAAATTCCACAAGTTGGAGGCCACTGAGCTAATTTTTCAACACGCTAGATACTTCAGGTGGAAGAATAATATTTCAAGTTAAAGAAAAGAAAATAAAAGAGAGAACCAATATCATCAAAAATTCTTAGACATTTCCACAACGATTCGAACCTCTTTCAACAGAAAATATAAATTGAACATTTTTACCTTATTTTAAAATAATTTGTCTACTTATACAAGCTGGCACATCAAACATTCATACAAAGATGAGTGATTTAAAAAGAGCTCAAACCATTTTGGAGAGCCGCAATTTCCTCTTAGTATTCTTCTTTGCAAGCAAATGTTGCTTCCCAGCTCTCCTCCTCATTATCTTCCCACTTCCTGTTACCCAAAATCGCTTAGCTGAAGCCTAATAATCCACGAAAATGGAAAAGAATAAACACCCAGAATCTTTTTTTAAGCCACAGGAATACAATATAATTTCATAACTGTTGAAATATATATCAATAGCGATCACAATAGCGTATAATGACGACTATCAATTGCGATATGAAGCAATATGAATTGCGATAATGAAGTCTAGCGATAGCAAGAACAATGTAACAACAAGAGCGATGGCGAACAAAATTGGAACAACTTAGTTATATGAAAAGGCCGAGGCGTAGCAAAGCTATCTTGTCCTAAAAGTGATTCCGCCCTCACCGGTTAGAAACCTTGGTACAGTTTGAGCTCCAATGGCGTTCACTCTCCGAGATTCAACGGCAAGCCTTCGATTGCGTGTACTTTCGCGAGAAGAAGGCTATGGACTATCTTTGTGGATTGCCCGGATGAGAAGGAAGAAGACCGTAATGGATGCATGTATGGTATATTTTACGGAAAGAACTAATGCCAATTGTGTATTTTTTTTACGTGAAGAATCTGAAGCAATATATATACGAATAATAACGTACGTTGGGAACAAAACGGTAAGAAATCGGCATTAATATGAGTTTACGTTGGAGTTATAGATAAACATAAATAAGGTTTCCGTTTGGGGATAGAAAACGTAAACATAAATAAGGTTTCCGTTTGGGGATTTAAGAGATGAAACGGCTAGGGCATTAGGCTAGACTTAGCATAAAACGAAATTTAATTTTACCAAAACAGTGGGCTACCTGGGTGCACCCGCGAAGCACAATCCACCGGATCGGCACCCCAGCAGGCGTATCGCGCGCAAGACACATACTAAGGTTTTCTCGACTGAAAGTCCGGAACCAAGCTTAAGCTTAGCCCAATTCATTGCATTCCTCATCGTGCGCGAGCCCATCCCTATTTCCTCAACCATGTTACTAAGTCCATAACAACAAGTACTAATATGCACCATGAGAGTTCCTAAACTAGCCAAGGACTTTGAAAAACCATAAGATTTTGGAGCATAACCAACAATAACATCATCACAATTTCAAATATCAAGAACTAATAAAAAAAAACCTCACTAATAAAAAGAGGAAGAAAATAAACTCACAAACAAGGCTATTTATACATCATCACTATTACAATAACGTATACACAAACTTCAGCAAATATATTTAATCCCTCGAACCCCGAATGAGAGTCCATCTTCCTATTTCCACAACAAGAGATTACTATTTCCAGTCCAAATTAATGTATACACACACACACATATATATATATATAGAGAGAGAGAGTTACCTTGTGGGTTTTCATTTTGTAGCCTTTTGCAGAGACAATAGTGAGAGGCTGGGGATTTTGAGTGGGAGAGGTAACAGTGAAGACGCTGTGCCAGAGAAGTGGGGCGAACCCTGATATACTATGGGAAGAAGTGAGGTTCAGTGAGATTTTCTTTGTAAAGGGTAAGAAATTCACTGTGCAATGGGAGCTCTTAAGGGGTTGGTTAAAAGGGCAAAGACTGAAATTAATAGACAACATCGTGGCGGAAGCAGCCATTGTCATACTGGTGGGTTCGTCTTTGTTTCTGGTTAAGAATTGGATTGGAGGACAGAGGATGGATTGTTTATTGCGAGTGATGTTGTGGACAGGAGAGGACTTTTGGATTGGGAATTTATGGGCCTCAATCTTTCCTTTCATTTCCAGATAGGTCTAGAATAAACAGAGTACCCATGGGCCACGGCTGGGCTTAGGCCATGTTTGGTTGGACTTTCTTTCGAGAGAGTATTATGTTAATCAAAGATCACAGATCAATGAATCAAAAAGAGTAGAGCTCCACTTTAATACAATACCCCGAGCCAAATAAGATCAAGGCTACTATTCGATTCATTGACGGAACTACTATTTAGTAAGAGGCCATGGTCCAAAAACTTACCAGCCGCTAGATATAATAAAGTGTTCTTCTACGTTGACAGAAAAAATTAGGTATTTAAATTTTAATTATTTATATTATCTCATTTCAACTACATTCATATCCAATTTTTCTGTTCACGTAGAGTTTTTGTATAATAAATATTAATAACTTAATAATATCTAATAAGCTAGTTCACTAAATATGACAAAGGTCAAAGTCAGAAAATTTTGAGAAGTTTGAAAAGTTTTTAGGTCAAGTAAAAGCTTCAGCCCCAGGGAATTAAGTCTTGTTCTATTTTATTTTTAGGTATTGTATTATAATTTTAGAGAAGCGTAAGAAGATTATATATAAAAGTGAAATTTTCTAATATTCTTTAAAGTTCACTAATATATGGATAGTGAGCCTTTCATTTATAGAACTTCACAAATACAATGAACAAAGATAGGAGATGAAAGAAATACAAACTTAAATAGGGAGAATGAATAACTCATCAATGTATGTAGGTTATGTAGGTTATAGAAAATGAATGGACATCCATATTATAACTATTCATAACACTCCCCCTTGGATGTCAATTACTGAAGAATATGCCTCGTTAAAACCTTACTAGGAAAAACCCTGTGGGATAAAAACCTAGCGAAGGAAAAAGAGTACATAATTCTTCAAAAACATATGAAAAACTTTAATTACTCCCCCTCATGATCATATCACTTGAGATCTTTGAGTCGACGTAATCCAACGTTGTGGACTAGCTTCTCAAATGTAGAAGTAGGAAGCGCCTTTGTTAATAAATCTGCCAAATTTTCACTTGAACGAATTTGCTGAACATTTATATCACCATTCTTCTGAAGGTCATGAGTAAAAAAGAACTTTGGTGAAATATGTTTTGTTCTATCACCTTTGATATATCCTTCCTCGAGTTGGACAATGCATGTCAGATTATCCTCATATAAGACCGCGGTGTTTCTTCTCCTGAAGATAAACAACAAGCTCCTCGTATGTGTTGAATTACAGACCTTAACCATACACTTTCACAACTAGCCTCATGTATTGCCAAAATTTCAGCATGGTTAGAAGATGTAGCTACTATAGTTTGTTTCATCGAACGCCAAGAAATGGCGGTTCCACCACAAGTGAATACATATCCAATTTGCGATCGAGCATTATGAGGATCGGATAGGTACCCTGCATCTGCAAAACCAATCAAATCTGTTTTGGGTTGGTAAGGAAAATACAAACCTATATCCTTTGTACCTTGTAGGTAACGAAGTATATGTTTAATCCCATTCCAATGCATTCGAGTTGGACAAGAGCTATATCTTGCTAATAAGTTGACAAAGAATGATATATCAAGTCGTGTATGACTAGCAAGATACATTAGTGCTCCAATTGCACTCAAGTATGGTACTTCAGGACCAAGAATCTCCTCATCATTTTTCTCGAGGTCGGAAAGGGTCTTTATTTACATTAAGTGACCTCACAACCATTGGGGTGCTCAACGGATGTGCTTTGTCCATATAAAATCGTTTTAGCACCTTCTCTATATAAGATGTTTGATGCACAAGAATACCATCCTTTAAATGCTCTATATGTAACCCAAGACAAAATTTTGTTTTTCCAAGATCTTTCATTTCAAATTCTCTTTTCAAGTACTCTACTACCTTTGAAATCTCTTCAGGAGTTCCAATGATATTTAGATCATCAACATATCTTTGCCAATAATAACAAACTCAAATCTAGATCGCTTTATAAAAATGCATGGGCTAACAGGGATCATTCTTTTATCCCTCCTTTAACAAATATTCACTAAGACGATTATACCACACGGCCGGATTGTTTTAATCCATATAGAGATCTATTTAATTTGATCGAAATCTTGTTCTCGAACTGGATTTACATGCTTCCGCAATTTAAATCCTTCCGGGAGTTCATATAAATTTCATTATCAAGTGGGCCATACAAATATTCATAACGACATCCATTGAGGCCTTGAAGTGAAGTCCTTCTTTTATTGCCAGGCATCGATTAGGAATCGAAAAGTAGTCACATCCATCACGGGGAGAGTATGTCTCTTCATAATCAATACCGGTCTTTGTGAAAATCCTTGTGCAACTAGTTGTGCTTTATGTTACAAATTTCACCCTTTTCATTTCGTTTTCGAACAAAAACCCATTTGTACCCCACTAGTTTTACACCATCAGGTGTACGGACTACTGGTCCAAAAACATTTCTCTTTTCAAGAGATTTCAATTCTGCCTCAATTGCGTCTTTCCATTTTGGCCAATCAATTCTATGCATGCATTCCTCAATAGACCTTGGTTCAAGATCCTCGTCATCTTTTATAACATCTAGCGCTATATTGTATGAAAAAACATTATCGACGTCAATTTCATTTCGGTTCCATATTTTTCTGGACATGACATAATTTATCGAGATCTCTTCATTTTCAATGATTTCAGGTACCTGATTGTCTTTTGGAACTGTAATATTAGTCATGTCTAGAGGTTTTTCTGTAGACTCTTCTGGAGTTACCATTTCCTCGTCATGACCATCTTGAATCTTTGTTCCTTTTCTCATACGAGGATTCTTATCTTTGGAACCGACTGGTCTACCACACTTCAAGCGTGTTTTAGATTCATTGGCAACAAGAGGTTGTCCTGCTGGGACATCAATTTTAATTGGAGCATTAACAGCTGGTATATGTGACTTTGTTACGCTCTTTGGGTCAGAAAATGCGTCTGGCAATTGATTTGCTAAACTTTGTAAATGAATTATCTTCTGACCTTCTAGTTCACATTGTTTTGTATGAGGAACAAAATGAGACAATGATAATTCATTCCAACTTATCTCTTTTTTCAGTTGCCTATTTTCTCCCTCTAATGTTGGGAAGACTGATTCATCAAAATGACAATCAGCGAATCTAGCTGTAAATAAATCCCCTGTTGATGGTTCTAAATATTTAATTATAGATGGGGATTCATATCCAACATATATTCCTAACCTCCTTTGAGGTCCCATCTTAGTACATTGTGGTGGAGGAATTGGAACATATCAAGACAAACACGAAAATTCTTAGATGAGAAATATTTGGTTCTGACCAAAACCAATTGTAAAGGGGAGTACTTATGATAACTTGTTGATGGTCGATGCGAATTAGTGTTGCCGCATGTAAAATAGCATGACCCCAAGCATAAATTGGAAGTTTTGATCTCATTATTAATGGTCTTGCAATCAATTGAAGGCGCTTAATCAATGATTCTCAAGGCCATTTTGTGTGAACATGTCTTCTGGGATGTTCAACACTTATCCCAATAGACATACAATAATCATTGAAAGTTTGGGAAGTAAATTCACCAAGCATTGTCAATACGAATTTTCTTGATGGGATAATCTGGAAAATGTGCTCGTGTCGATTAATTGAGCAAGTAATCTACATGAAACGCCAGTTGCAAGTTGATAATAGAGATACATGTGACCACCTTGTTGATGCATCAATTAAAACTATAAAATATCTAAAAGGTCCACATGGTGGATGAATTGGTCCACATATATCACCTTGTATTAAGTTCTCCAAAGTAAGGGATTCAGGTCCTATCTTAGCGGGTAATGGTAGAACAATTAACTTGCCTTGAAAACAAGCGATACATGGAAATCATTCGATTGAAGAATCTGCTTTGGTTCTCCAATGGATGTCCACATGAATTTTTAATTATTCTTAGCATCATTATCGATCCGGGATGGCTAACTGTTTCATGCCAAACAATAAAGTTATTGTGATTACGTTAGCTTTTTATTAACAACCACATTTGTTTCAATTGTTCTAATTCTCGTAGTACAAACCGGAAAAAAAAGCGGTAATTTTTCTAATACACTTTTATTACCCGAGATTATACTCGTAATGTGAAGATACTCAATCTTTCCTTCACATATTTATGCTAATATGATACCCATTTCGGCGGATATCCTTAAAACTCGATAAATTTCTTTGAGACACAGGAGAGTATAATGCTTCATCAATTTCAAATTTTTGTTCCTCCGAGCAAGAAAATGTTAGCTCTTCCGGAGCCTTCTATCAATTTTACACTACCCGATATAATACTAACATTGGCCTTTTGCATTATGAAAGAAGAAAAATATTTCTTATTTTGTAATATAGTGTGCGTAGTGGCGTTGTCTGCGAGACATATATCTCCACCATTCATTGCAAATCGAATCAAGAGAGTATCTATGTTATTCAATAAAAATAAGAAATATATAATTAGATTAATAAAGTATCCCATATATAACAAATCATAAGAAAACAGTTAAACATGATAAAAACATAATAATTAGAATTTTATTAATGCTTAAAATAAAGTCCAATAACATCAAAGCATCATTTAAAAATTTATATTTGGACACTCTCATCACCAAACAAGAAGTCGATTTTTCTTGAGTTTGAGAAAAATCATTAACATCTAGATGAGTGGTATCAACACAACCATAATTAAAATCATCATTTCGAATCAAGATTTGTCTCATCTTTTCCATCCTTACTAGAAAATTGAGATTTGTCTCATCTTTTCCATCCTCACTAGCAAAATTTGTCTCTATCTTCTTCCCTTTATCGTTTAGTGATTGTTGATAGAGCTTCAACAAGATGTTTTGGTGTCTGACAGTGCACGAGACCAATGGCCTTTACCTCCACAACGATAACACAAATTCTCAAGTGGTATTTTATTTTTATCACCTTTTTCGCGTTTTCCATCCTTATATTCCCTTACTTGGTGGGTATATGTGTTGAAAATGACCACCACGATGATTATTTCGACCACGTCCACCTCCACGTCCATGACCACGTCCCACACTCTTCGGCGTGACCTCTGTTTTTCCATTATATGTTACGGCATTCACTGCGAGGGAATGGAAGCGAATCCAGTTGGGCCGGGCCTCATGATTTTCATCAATAGTTCATTGTTTTGCTTTCACCACAAGGAGGCGTGAAATCGATTCAGTATTTCTTAAAGCCCTTTTCACGATATTGCTTGCTGCGAGGAGCATATTAGATCGTGAAAGGTGGAGAATGTTTTTTCTAACATATCTCGCATCGGTGATCTTTTCTCCACATAATTGTAATTTAGAATCGATTCTAAACATAGGCGAGTTATAATCACTTCTGATTTAAAATCTCGTAATCTTAGATCATCCAATCATAACGAGCTTTAGGAAGTATTACAGTTTTCTAGTGGTCGTATCTTTCCTTTAGATTATTTCAAAGGATAAGTGGATCTTTAACAGTCAAATATTCAATTTTAAGTCCCTCATGAAGGTGATGACGAAGAAATATCATCGCTTTGGCCTTATCTTGACTAGATGTTTTGTTTCCTTCTTTGATAGTATCACCAAGACCTTTTGCATCTAGATGAATTTCAGCATCTAACACCCATGATAAATAATTCTTTCCAGTAATGTCAAGAGCCACAAATTCGAGTTTAGCAATGTTTGACATTATGAACTATCACAAATATGATTAACAAGTTAGAAAAAAAATAAATTAAATACACAACATAATTAACATAATACTTTTAAGCACAATAATTTATCGAATACTTGTAACCTCTTTGATAATTAATATAGGTAAAGACTAATATTTGAAGCTAGTAAAAGCTACACATGAGCCACAAACAGCATGTTTTATAAAATTAATATTTAAAATTATCGCAACAATGGCAAGTGTGATGTGTAATATTGTGAACAAAACATTTGTACATCGCTTAATAAAGAATACTGTTCAAATGACAAACAGACATGAAAAGATTACAAGCTGTATGCTAATCTAACAAGTAAATGTGCTGCATATGTAACGTAAAGTAAAAATATAGTAATCAGATGCGTGAGTAAGTATTAGGCACTAAAAAAAAACTAGTGGTAAAAATAACCAAAAAAAAACGTAGTAGTGTGGAACGCTTTACTATCAATTCAACAGTGAAACATAATTAAATGTTAAGATGTATTATGTTATTGATCTTAACACAACTGCAGTGAAAGCAAAATGTACGCAATCAGTCATTATAAGAGACAAAACATATATTATATGTATAAAGAGATAAAGTTATACCTTCTTCTGCTTATAAACAAAATATGATTATTTTTGAAGATAAAATAAGGAAGCAAGTCATCGCGATAATATATTATAATTTTAGAGAGAAGCGTAAGAAGATTATATATAAAAAGTGAGATTTTTTAATATTATTTTAAGTTCACTAATCATGGATAGTGGTACTGGTACATTTATAGAACTTCATGAAATACAATGAACAAAGATAGTAGATGAAAAAATATAAACTTAAATAGGGAGAATGAATAAATTATAAATGATGTATGTAGGTTATGTAGGTTATAGAAAATGAATGGACGTCCATATTATAACTATTCATAACATATTGTTTATTTTTATTTTTTCCTGCTTAAAATAAAGTTATATCAATTTAAAGAAAATAATAATAATAATAATAATAATAATAATAATAATAATAGGTAAAAAAACAAGTTGGTTGATATATATACACACTAATATCAAAAGCATAATAGGGTTGGGTTGGTATGATCATGCTCCAAGTTCATGTCTTATTTTGAAATGAAGCTGCAGCACAAATTATGTTCTTCATGTTGAAAATTTTAGGGACAATTACATGTTCTAATATATTTTTAAAAATAATTACATCAATAGTGAACTCATATAATATTTACATAACTAATACACTTTCATATTTATTTACATATTTTAGTGTAATTAGGATTCCTTAATTTAGAAAATTATAATTCAATTAGAATTCCTTAATTTAGGGATTAGTTATAGCTTCTTCTCTCTCCTCAAGTTATTTAACAAATTCAACCTTTTAATAATAATAATGAAGAAGAAAGAGAGCAGCGACAAGAAAGCAAGACTCTCAGAGACTCTCCAGTTAATTCCTAGAACAGTACACGATGAAAGGCTTGGCAAGGCTTACCCATGGTTTTAAGGGGGAAACTACTTTTTCTGTATGTCCCAACTCCCAAATACTATATCAAAATGACTGTCTATCTGCACAAAGAAATGGCAGTCGCCACCATGAGAACAAATGAGGAGAGAAAAAATGAGACGGTTGATCAAGCTTCCACTGGAAATCGGACAGTGCTTGGTGATGATGAATCCATGAGGGGTGGTGGTGACGGTTGATCAAGCTTCCACTTGTGGTGGTGGCGGTGGTCTTAGGATGGAAAAAGAATTGATGATGACAAGTTGATGTTAGGTTTTGGTAAAAATAATGATCGATGGAGAGTCCACTCCCTTTGGCCATATAATTTAATTATATGAAGATGGAGAAAAGAGAGAAAGAGGAGAGAATGGAGTTTTGAAGCGGTGCGATGGACTCGACAAATATGAAGGGACCAGGGGATGAGGTGGAGACTAAGGAGAAGGGAAGAAGCGTTACCATCGCTACTTTTACGACGTTACCATCGCTCCGCGTTCGCAGGATTTTTTCATAATGCGATTGGTAGCCAAACCTTCATACCAAGGTAACCAATTACATTTTATTAAGTTTCCAATTTATTTTGCAT